>JAPKLX010000241.1:0-55255 GCA_026898415.1 Leonotis leonurus
TCGCATCATCAAAACATATAAATAATGATTTCCACAATCATCAAAAATGTTCCCAACAATAGGAGTCTGTAGCCGCAAACGGATCCAAAATCGGAGTTCAAATGAGGGAGAACGGGTCGAAACAAAATCGCTGCGCGCAGGAGGACATCAGCTGATAGCCAGCGGCCGTTGGCTACTCAGCGATCGCTGGGCACGATTTTGGGTCACGGATATTGTTATTTAAAGCCTGTTTTGGGCGTATTTTCCACCCCCAATTCATATTTTCTCTCTTCCAAACCCTAGATACATTATTATTAGTTGATTTCTTTGTAACTTCGCAACGGGAAGAATGATTGAGGGTGAGATCAACGTTCAATCTAAGATTTATTCTTAGTAAGTGTCTCTTATTTTTGAATATTGAATGAGTTGATTTGTTTTTCTCTACCTAGTTTTATGGATTTCTTGATTAATTATTGATTGCTTTTGATTCATGCTTTATTGATTAAATTTGTGCGTAATCGAATTGAATGCTTGTTGATCACCATTTAATTCCCTTTGTATTCTAGATGAGATTGAGAAATAATTCTAGAATTTGACTTAGGGTTAATCATCAATAATTCCAAATCGGAAACATAGAAATTATATTCGTTGTTAATTGTGATTTTCCTATTGTGTAATTCAAATACGTGAGTTAGAATTACTGCTTAATTATCGAATACTCGAGTTAGATGATTAAGCAACTCTAGCAATTGATTTATTAATTACGAATTATTATTCTTAATTGATGAATTCTTCTTAGGGTAATCTAATACGTGAGTCGTGATTACTGTCTAATTAAGAATACGTAAATAATTAATTAGACTAACTATTAAGAAGTCCTTAATGAACGAACAATAACATGAGTTTAGGAGCATGATTTAATTAATTTTAGATTTTCTTAACTCTAGGCCATTAAATCCGGAATCCCACATTTTTATTATTTTGTTTATTTATTTATTTCTTATTTTCTCATGCTTATTATTGATTAGAGTGTTTATGATTTATATTTATTTATTTTTGATAACACTTAGGATTAGAATCGCCTTGTTAAGCTTTCCATCGAGATTCGACCGGGGTTAACTTGTCACGTACAATTGACTTCGTATATTTGCGAGAACCTAGAATGTACACATTTTAGGTTTAACAAATATGTGAGTGGAAAACAAGACATGAATTCTCTACAATTATAATACATAATAGAACAATTGAAGGGATGTATCACGACTTGGTAGTGCATTTGTTTCAAGTACAAAATGTCAAGGGTTAAAATTCTGTTATCCCTATTTATTACTATCTCTTTCAGCACTTGATACCTATCTTAATAAAAATCGATTCGTTAAACATAATTTCTCTTCAATTCTCAAAACTTCTATCCATTCATCCAAAAATAGATAAACAATACATTTCTTGAATGTTTCATAACTTATTAAATATAAAATTAATAAAAATATATGTTGGGCTTTGTGTTTGGACAACTTTTAGATGCAAATGTCATCATTTTTTACATAGAATGAAATCATTTATTTTGAAATAGAAAATGAAAACATTTACTGCTATCATACTAGTTAGTTTTGTTAATTATAATAGTGCAGGTGTTTGATGAAGTGTACGAAAACCATCTTCCTCATTCTCTCTTCTCGGAGGACCAAAAAAATATTCTCTACTAGAAGAAAAAGTTTGAATTAGCATCAAAACTGTAATTTCTAGACACTTCCCGCGCTCAATCTTTTCACGAATGTTATTAACAATTTAACCCGACACTAATTTTAATGTAAAATTTTAATTCTATACAAATATAGTAAGTGGAATTTTATCTCACTTATTATTATTTTTAATTAAAATATATATATTGAGTGAAATTTGAATTACACATGACTTATTATTTTATTTAATTATGTATTAAATAAAGTAATTTTAAATGTTAACATTATTGATAGATAAATTGAAATAAAAAATATTGACAATATTGGTGGATAGTAATTTAGTTCCATGCTAATTAAAAGACAACTAATATTCTTTATTATTCACCATAATTGTTTACTTTGTAGTTTCTACTCATTTCCCAGCTCTCTCTCCCTCTGCCAACCCAGCCTGCTCTCAGACAGTACAACACATTGACAAAAAACGTAATACTCCAATCTCCCTCTTCTCACTTAAAACACACACACACCACAGAACCAGCTGGGAAAGATTCATATTTGATCTCGTTTTACACAGATTTAGCCAAACACTAGCAGTCCTTTACCCCTTGAAAACCACCATCCTCCTCACAAACAACAAACACAACCACACACAGACTCACCTCTCTCCCATCTCCCAATAACACCCCACAGAACTCGAAGCGTTCGTCATTATTATTAACCCTTGGCACTATTCACACATGCATTCATGAGTAGCAGAAAGAGTCTTTTCCACATCGATCATCACTCTACTGGGCTACTGCTTCTCTTACAAATCTCTCTCTCTCTCTCTCTCTCCAATCAGAAATTGGGTTCATTATTAAGTTAAATGGGGTGTCTGATATCACAACTAGCGGCGAAATTTGCCTTCTTTCCACCAACGCCGCCGACATACCAAGTCAAGAAAAGGGACGACGGCAAATTGGTTGCAGTCTCGACGACGTCGTCTCTTCCAATCGCCATTGATGATTCTTGCCTTGATGTGTTGGCCATCGACACCAAAAGGGGCAACAAGATTGTAGCTTTCTACTTGAGGAATCCTTGCGCGAGGCTTACTGTGTTGTACTCCCATGGAAATGCAGCTGATCTGGGCCAGCTCTATGACCTCTTTGTGCAGCTCAAAGCGAATCTCAGAGTTAATCTTATTGGGTCTGCTTCTCACTCTTTGTTAAAAGAATGCCAATTTCTCAATCTATATAGTTGCACCAGCACATTTCAATTTTCTGCTCATTTGGTACTAAATCCGAACTATAAATTTTTACTTTCTGTTTTGACTGCAAGTGCTGAAGTTTCGGAGAGCGAAATGGGTTTTTTTTTTGTTAACGTATAAGGAAACACATCTCCGTTAAGAGTTCACTTGGTGTTTTGAGGTTTAGTTTCTGGTATAAAAAGGGTTTAGATCTGAAATCTGTATTATTAATTGACTAAATTGCGACTTAATTGAGTTGTGATTGAGAATGTTTTGGTTGACTACTGGGTTGTGTCAAGGCTCAAGTTTACCCGGTAGATATTTTGCATTTATCATACATAAATTAAATAATGTTGCTTATCTTAATCTGAAAGTGACTGATGATTGACCTTTGCAAGTGTAAAGTAGATATTGTTGGTGCCTTAAGATTATGACATCTTGTGACTTTGCTTTCAGTTTCCAGTGACGTGCTTTCATTTTCTAATGAATTTGGGCAATTTCTGAGATCAATGGTTTCAAAGCTTAAATAACAGGGAGAAATTTATGGCTTATTTGCTTATTTTCCAGCTGATTTGTTTCTAGGGTTTCTTTTACCATGTGTATGCCTAGGAGAATTAGTTTGACCATCATGAATCTCAATTTCTACTTCTTTCCCCAAGTTTTTGTGAACCTTGAGATTTATTTGACTCCCTTTCATTGAATATTGTGTGTAATGTAATAGATGGACTTCTGGAAATTCCCGAGTTACTTATTACTTTGAACAGTTCACCACATTACTGAGTTTATTAATTTCTAAATGCACAGGTATGACTATTCTGGTTATGGAGCTTCGACTGGTAAGGTAAAATTCAATGCACTCAATCCCATTGTTAACTTGGTTCATAACTTTTATATCTTAATTGAAATATAAAACACAAAATTGGCTTGCACATTCTTGAATGACTGTGATAATTGTTATTAATTAGGTTTTGAAACATTTAGCTAGTCAGTTTTCTAATTTATTGCATGCGGATGTTTGTTATTGTAAAATATAGTCCTAGGAATTAGATTCTTACGATATTGTATTTGTTTGTGGGTCCCCGTGGATCCATTTTAGTCCTGATTTATTACAACATAAAATTAATTATTGTAACCAAGAGATCTTAGAGCTAAATATAAAAAATTCTTTCTTATAACTCCCAGCCCAGTGAATATGACACATATGCGGACATAGAGGCTGTATATGAGAGTCTTCAAATAGAATATGGGGTTAGCCAAGAAGATCTAATTCTATATGGGCAATCAGTTGGAAGTGGACCAACCCTACATTTAGCAGCACAATTACCAAGACTGAGAGGAGTTGTCCTGCACAGTGCCATCCTATCTGGACTTCGAGTACTTTGTCATGCGAAGTTCACTCTCTGCTGTGATATTTACAAGGTTAGTGTTTTAAGTTCTTGAAATACACATGTGGTGGTGCTGTTGATGGTTGGACCTTTTGTAAGTTGGCAAATTGCATTTGAATCCTTAAATGATTTTTCTTAATGTCAAACTTTATTGCTCGAAATTTGCTATAGGGTATCTAATTGAAACCAAGTTGTTTTCATGAAGATGAAAAGTGGAGATTACTAGACATTACATGATCCAAGTGATGATTAATGAGTTTAGGTAACACTAGATTGAAAAAGAACTAGTTAACCATTTATTTGACTGGTATGTACTGCATCTCATCTATTTCTTGTTGTTAAGCATCAAGGGAGAATCACTTTATATATGTGTTGTTGGTGAAATCAATTGACTTACTTGACATGGGGTTGCTTGTCCATGTACGTTTATTAATCTGAGATGATTCTAATGTCTAGTGATCTGTTTTAAAATATTCTTCTGAGCGAATCCTTCTATCTCTTTCCTAATTCTGGTATACATAATTGTACCTGCTATTTGGCATATGATCTAATCAGCATATGTTTTGTGATAAAATGATAAGAAGAACCTTTACATGCTGTCAGATGTTAACCCCTTCTTCAACCTTGCAGAATGTAAAGAAAATCCGCAAGGTGAAGTCTCCTGTGCTTGTTATACATGTAAGTGATTCAGGAATCTATAAGCATCTGCAGCTAAATGTTTTAGTTTCTTATTGTACTACTTTATTTACACTCACTTGTACAGTCGTACTACTTTATTTATGCTCATTAGTTGTTGATCTGCATTGTGTTAGGACTCTGTGATTAAAAGAATGTCATTATCAGTTAGTTCTTGGGTTGTTGGTTGTTTTTCCCATTGATTGCTAAGTTGAAAACTCACTACACGCTAGGGTGCAGCCCTTAAGGGTAATATTGATTATATAAATATTAAATATTTTATCTAATATATGTGAAATTATTATTATATCCCTGTTTTTTTAAATTCTAGGGGTAAGTGCCCTCAGTGTCCACCCCCTCCCAACGCCACTGACTACACCTGGAAGCTGGTTTAAGGGACACTATAGCTCATAGCTGTTAGAAACAAAATTTTCAGTATTCTAATCATTTTCAGGCCATGCGAAGTAATCTTCTCTAGTAATGCTATTATGTCCATAAAAGACTGGAGTGCTACAAGCCTTTTTGAGAATGTGAAACCACATGTCATGAATTCGATTGGTGAGCACCAATAAAAATGTTGTAAAGTTATAAGGCTTTTAGGTTTCCTTATATTTTGTGACCCTAGTTTTCTCTATAAATACATGTAGGGTCTCTTGCATAGAAATACACTGAATAAGATATTCTACTTTTTCCCTTCTTAATGTCTCTTTATTTTATCATTCTACATGGTATCAAATCAGGCATGAATCCTTTTTTGCGCTGCTGTTCGATTATCACGTTGTTGCTGCTGTACCTAGTGATTTATTTTCATGTCGGCGCTGCACTCTCTTGTTCTATTGTGTTTTCTAGCCGTTATTATTCTGCCTAGGGTTTTGTATTCTACCATTCTCTCATCATGTCCGATTCTATATCTGTTGCTTTAGGAACCACCTTTAAATTAAATGGTTCCAATTATCTTCTATAATCTCGTCTGTTTTTATTATTCTTATGATCTCAAAAAAACGCCACCATATTCTCTCTAGTGCACCTGATCGCATAGATCATAAATATGATGCGTGGAGTGCTGATGATTGTTCTGTTATGACTTGACTTCTCAATAGCATGCATGAATCAATTAATAAGAACATGTTTCTGGACATTGCCAAAGCTATATGGGATACTTTACAAGATATGTATTCGAATGATAAAATTGTCTCTCAAGCGCTTGAGTTGTACGAGAAACATTTCTCCCAAACACAAGATGATGTTGAATACTTTTCCACCTTTAAAGGGATAATTGGTGAAGTCATCCTATACCATCCTTTATCTTGTGGTGCTACCACACATGCATCATAGTAGGAAGAACTTATGATTTCAAACTTCTTTTGTCTGGTTTAAATATTAATCTTCAGCCAGTTCATGATAATTTGTTTACAAGTGATAAACTTTCCACATTAACTAATGCTCTCTCTCGTGTCGTGCGTGTCAAAACAAGCCATACGAATCCCACTTCTTCTGTCATGGTTGCTCAAGGTCGAGGCCGTGGTGATGATCGAGGTTGGGCCATGGTGATGATCAAGGTTGCGAATATCATTGTGGTGGTCGTGGGTGGAATTGACCTTGACAAGAATGTCCGTTTTGTACTCATTGTGGTCGTACAAATCACGTGTCTCAGAATTGTTGTGTGAAGTTTGACAAACCAGAATGGACAACTTAAAATAAACCTTTTGTTGTCTGGACTACGTTATCTAATGCCGATATAGTCTCTGTTCCTTGGGATCAGTATGAGACTTTCCTCGCTTATTTGAGCACTCCCTCTAGTACCACGTCTTCCATGTTATGATTTTGGTGCACTTCCGTGTTATGGTAAGTCTTGGATGTTGGATTTTGGTGCTTCCACCCATATTACTAGTATCATGTCACACCTAATATCTTTTTCTCCCTCAGCCCATACCATCACTTCACCTTGCTTGATGGCACATATTCCCCGATAACGAGGATAGTGTTGTCAAACCACTATTCATATCACTTTTGATCCTAAATTCACTCTGTGTTTATTTTCCATTAGTCAACCACCAAACATTCATGTTCCTAAGTATTATAGTCCTATATTGTCCTTAATGCATGCTTCCTTATTGTGACTAGTATGTTGCACGAGGATATTCTCATTTTGTGTCTTCATCCTAATAGACTCTCTCTACACTATTCATCCCCACATATTTGGGTGTCTAATTTATAAATAATCTTACTCCTGTATTAGACAAATTGTCCCCCCGTACTATAAAGTGCATTTTGCTTGCATTATATTTGTGCTGACGTTACTTTCTTTTTGTCAAAGCCTTACTTCTCTCTTACTCAACCTCCACCTACCAATTTGTTTGTTCCTATTCCTTTACCTGTTCTGATATATATCTCCTTTAGTCCTCAAGCACAACCATTATAGGTATATATTCAACATCATTGGCCCCACACAATCTAAGATACACCCACAAACATTGCCCCTGAAATTGTACATGACATAGCACCAAACACATTCTCATGTCCACTATCGGAGTCATCTTCGCCTCCCGATATTAAAAGTCCACCATTTAATTATGAATTACCAATATCCCTGCTCAAATCTAAACATACTTGTACTACTAAACACACTATCTCTAATCATGTTTCATATGCTCAATTGATTCTTATATTTCGTGCATTTGCTCTTTCTCTTGTGTCTATAGTTATTCCAACTTCTTATCCTGATGCACTCAAACACTCTCTTTGGCGGCTGTTGTGGATGAAGAGATTCGTGCTCTTCTTCCGCAGACGCTGGGACTTGTCGATACGTGTTCACTATGAACTTTTTTGCCGATGACACTATTGATCGGTACACAACTTGTCTTGTGGTTAAATGATAAATCCAAACTTATTTGAGACATTCTCGTCCATTGCTCATCTGAAGTTCTGAAGAAATTACTTTTTACCCCTAAGACGTGTAGGGAGCACCAAATAAGAAACGAATTATGGTCCTTGTCTCTCAGTTAGTTCCACAATTCACCTGAGATATGGAAAAATGTGTGAAGACTTGGTCAAAGTGGGAAAACATATCGTTGCAAAAAAATAAGATTTATATTTACAACAATATATATCTATCTCCTACAACATATATGGAAGGATGTATTGAACATCTCTCCTAAAAGATATACAACATATATGGAAGGATGTTTTGAACATATAGCACAAAGATAGGAACAAACCCATATCTAGGGTCTTACTCAACCTATATATATAGTAGTGCTGTCAAGATCAAATTTAAGAGAGACGCCATCCATTGAGTATATTGTTTGATTTTGTGTTTCCATTGAGATTATGATTTATAGAGAGAATGATCGATACACTTTTGTTTACTTTCATATTGAGTTTGTGTGTGAGAAACAACTTTCAATCCGCATGATTGATAGCTCGGTTGGGTCACGGGTACTATGGACTCAGTTTCAAGTTCACTTAAGTAAGTGTAGAAGGGTGAGGAGATAAGTCAAGAGTTTTCTACTTTCTTATGACTTTGAAACTCAATATAGTGGATTGTTCTCTCGGGTTAAAAGCGCCCTAAACGTAGGTGTGGTCTCACTGAACTGGGTGACCAATTTGTTTTCTTGTGCGGGACTGCGTTTATTACTTGTCTCACAGTTTATCTCACTTACGATCGATACATTCGAAAGTTAAGTAATTTCACTCCTCAACATCAGTGAGTTTGAACTCATTCTTTTGGCTATATCAGCATTGCATAAGAACTGGTAGAGCAAAGTAGCTGAAGCCCTTACATCGAGTTATTTTTTTTCTGCCAGTTCATTGACAAAAGTGTTTCTAAGCTGTTGGAGAAATAATCCACTGAGATTCAGTACTTTGCTCCGCACCAAGATTCAGTACTTTACTAAGGGCTTCATAAACTGTAATGTTTGTGTTAGTGGTGGTATTGTTAGCCTCCTTTATAGATGGTTCTTTCTTCCTTTTTCCTACTTGGTGATGTTTCTATTTGCGGTGGTTGTTCTATTGGGTTGGATTTTGTCTACTATTTGAATCAACTGTTGCCTATCCCCTGGCCTGTTTAGATTTTGCCAACTAAATTGTGGAAAAACTACAGTTTAGTGAAGAATTTTTTAAAGTAAATTGATTTTGATCATTTTATCATTTGGACTTTTGATATATTGTATTTTGGGCACTAAATTTATAATTTTCCTGGTGAATTTTGAGCTCTAGAGATATTTTATGCAAGTATATTATGTTCCAAGTTGACAAAAAGTCACTTGAAGGGAAAATATATGGAATTCTTTACTAAATCCTGGTGGAAATTTTGAACCAAGGATTTTGGTACTACTACAATTCTTCCTTTAACCTTCCTGCGCATTTGCACAATATTACGAGCTCTCCTATTAATTTTTTTAGTTATGCTCCGTTTTTTCTCTGTGATTTTCAATTAATCTTCATATAATAAAAATTGTTTAGAAAAATTTCGAGGCTATTCCTTGAAAACGCTAGTAAGATCATGATCTTTTTGTTTGACAATATTGTGCTTATTTGCCAAAATGAACACCTCCCTATAAATATAATCATGGGCTTAACATGCCTAAATGTAATTTAGTTATTAATGTAGCAACTTTTTGTTTCCTGTTGATTAACTTTATTCTTTTTTTTAGGAGTAAAATTTACTTCCCATTAAGGGCATTTTTGGTAGGGTAATAAAGGTATATAAAGGTAGTTTAAACTTAAGATAGTCAATGGAGATAAGATGAGATAGATATGTTATATTTTTGTTTGGTAGATAGTATAGGAAAGAAAGATAGATAATATAATTTGGGTGTTTGGTAACCTAGTTTAAAACCTAGATTAAATAGTACATCACTATTATCTAATGATTCTAATCTAATAGGCAGCAAGAATCACGAATCAAGCATGGCCGACGTGCTCGTGCAAGTACGTAGCCAATTTTAGATATAGAAAATTCTGAATCTAAACCCTAGATGTTTGCAGTTTTTAAAATCAGGCAAGAAAGAGCAAGATGGAAGGTATTGGTGTTAGATTATTAATTATCCAAAGCAAAGAAACTACGCAGAGGATCCCTGGCTCTCGCGAATGGTTCAGGTTGCCATCATTATCGCAGATAATCAAAGAAGGAAAATAGTTCGGAGTGTGTTGTGTGGTTGAGAGTGTAGAAATGGTGAGCCTTGCAATGGGAAACTCTGATCTGAAGCCTACGTCGATTGATGACTAATAATGAATTCACATGATATCTTGGAAAGAAAATTGAGATGATCAAGAGAGAAGGTGATCTTTACCACTATAATTTGCTGACTGCAACTTCCTATCCATGGAGATACAATGTGTTTTAGGGCTAGATAGAAGAAATGATAGAGGGAAATTTTTTCTTTAAAATCTAGTACTCAGTGTACTGTACAATCAAGCAATTCTATCTTAGGGGGGTCAAGCGTTACATTTGCTGTAGCGGAACAGTAAAATACAACAGGGCCTTCATTTAAACACAGGCTCAACAGCTTAAGTATCAAGACTATCAAACGATGGATAAGGTTGGATACCTTAGCTTTCTTACATTTATCTCATATACCAAACGAACCCTTAGTAAATAAAGCTAGTTGCTACATCATGCTCAAAATTGAATCATGCGAGTTCTAGTAAATATTCTCAGATTCACATCATGTACTTAAATTCTAGTTTTTTTATGGACTAAACAATTCAATTCTAAGAGGAATCAATAGAATCTAGTCTGGTTCAATTAGAAGGTGTTTCGACTAAGCCTATTTTTAAGAGCTTATAATCTCCTATGCTATAAGTTGTTTTAGTACTATATAAGATGTTAATTCAAAAGGTTGTAGTTAGAGTTTTTGGATAATTGAGCTTATAAGACTTTTTTGTACTTGTAAGATATGAGATCGTAATTAAAACGAAAGGCTCTTGTAGATTTTGGATGATTAAGCTTATGAGATGTTTTGATTGACTTTTCTTTGAGCGAAGCAATAATATATAAAATAAAACGTTTTCAGAAAGCATCAATAAAAACTTGTACATTTTGGAAGCAAATAAAATGGTTGTTGTAGCGTGTTTTGATGGTTTTTGTATGCTTTGAAACACCCTATAAGTGTTTTTAAAGAGCTTATAAGCCCAAACATCCACTTAGGTGACGACAGTCTTTTTCTGGAGGCTCTCAATTTTTTTTCTTCTTGTAATTGGTTGGCGATGAGTTCTTACATTTAATATAATTATGATATGATTGTGTACTTGTTGGCACACATAATTACTTAAAGCTAGGCACACCAATTATTCTGCAGGCTGTTTTTGCTGAATTTTGTGATGCAACCTCACGAGTCATGATGGTTTAGAGAACTTTTCATGTCCTGATATGCAAATTACAGGGAACAGATGATGATGTTGTAAATTGGTTGCACGGCAATGGATTATGGAAAATGGCGAGGGAACCATATGAGCCATTGTGGATTAAAGGAGGCGGCCACTGCAACTTGGAGCTCTATCCAGATTATATTCGCCATCTTTGTAGATTTGTTCAAGAAATGGAGAACATGACTACTGAAGTTCGACTGAGAAAGATACGTCCGACTCTCTCTCTGCAAAAAAGGTTGAAGTGTACTCCCTTGCATTGTGCTAGTAAATGCTGTACAATTAAAGTTAGAAGACCCCGATGCCCACAATTCTTATGTCCGAGTTTCATGAAGTGCTGCTGGAGGCCCAAATGCTCGGTTCAAAAACCAACGTGTCCCGGGTGTTTCTATCCTACTAGCTCCACTGGTTTGTCATGTTGCTGCACAAACTGCTCGTGTAGGTGTACGATATGCTCGTTTTTGTGTGCTGCTAAGTGTTCTTGCTGGTAATAGTAATGGTGGGTATACAAAAACATTCAGAGGGGAGCGGGAGCGGAGAAGCTAGACTTTGTACAGGTTGCTTCTTGTTAGCATTTAGTACTAATGATCCACTCTAGTCTAGTCTAGTATGATATTAAGTTAAGTTTAGAGATTTGGATTCGAATATATGTTTCTTCCTTTTCTCGTCTCTATTTATTAACTGTTGTAACTCCGTTTCTTATATGGTTATATATAGCTGACGAAATTACTATATTTACGTGTTAACTATTACATACTTTCAATATATTTAATTTAAGGGTGGTTTTGTAATATTGTATGGTAATGAATCATGTCAGAATAAAAATGTTGCAATTTTTCAAAATTTATGGAGTAGTATAAAATTTTATATTTTTTCAAGTTATATGTTTATTTATGTAAGATAGTAATCATCAATTAAAAAATAATTTTAATAGTAATTTTGTAATTATATTAA
Source organism: Leonotis leonurus (assembly GCA_026898415.1). Lineage (NCBI taxonomy): Eukaryota > Viridiplantae > Streptophyta > Magnoliopsida > Lamiales > Lamiaceae > Leonotis > Leonotis leonurus. The sequence goes on from JAPKLX010000241.1 coordinate 12,270, forward strand.
AGTTAATGATTAATTATATAAAAATAAATTATATAATTTTAATTAATATTTTTAAGTTTCGCACCTTTTTGAAAAAAAGAGTTATATTAAAATAATTTGATAATTTAATTTGATTTATTTGTTTTTGTCGAGATCTAAAAAATATGATTCGCTTTAAGAAAAAAGTTTGTTTATTGTCGAATTGTCAAAATAACCGTTAATCTTGATCTTTAATTTTATTTTTGTTATTATGTGGAGTTTATATTATTATTAGTATTAGAGATATTATTTCCTTGTATAATATAACCTTAGTTGTCTATAATTATGTACTTCCTCCCATTGATTAATACATGAATAATATTCTCCAATTTTATAATTCAATATGGTATTAGAGCCCTAGGTTCTAGGGTTAAGTCTTTAGGATCCCAATCTCGAAATTAGGGTTTCAGAATTAAGAGGAATTAGGGTTCTGCACAGTTGGAGTGTGCAGCCACCCATTTCGTATTGGAGTTAAATTGACCGTCACCTCCGACCCCACCAGTAGCGTCGCCTCCCGGCATACCTCAGGCCATCGGTCCGACGACCTGTATAGGAGCGTGAACGGCGGAGACAGCACCTGAAGTCAGCGCGCGTATTCTGCCCAGATTTTGCGCCACCCTTGATTCCGCTACCTCCAGCAACCAGAGGGCGACACCGCCTGTCCAGGTATGTGCGCCTCCCCTCCCGCACACCTCCGATGTGAATCCTGCGGCCGGATTCCGGGCGTGCAACTCCCACGTGCCGGCGTCGTCCAACAGGTGCTGCTGCACCTACCTCTGCCACTCTCTTACCACCATCTGCCGTTGTTGCCTCGCCGTCGGCGACCCCGCCACCATTACCCGCTGCCCTCTCTCCATCGTTGGCTTCTCTCGTGTTTTCGAATTTGTTTTGATGTTTCGAAAATTAGGGTTTCTGCACAGTTAGTGTGCAGTTACCCATTCTATTTTCGAGCGACGACGATCAACATCGCCTGCATAGGGAGTTGCGCCGCCCCCGCGCACCTCCGGTCTGCCCTCCGTTCTTTGTCGACTCGGCTCGCTCTCTCGTTAATTCCTCGGCCAATTTCGATCTACATCGTGTGACAGTGTGAGATTTCGATTTGTCTTCATTGGATATATGAAGATCGAAGATTTGTTACTATTAAGTTAGATTTGTCTTCATTGGATATATGAAGATCGATGATCTGTTACTGTTAAGTTAGATCTGCCTTCATTGGATATATGAAAATCGAAGATCTGTTATGGTTAGGTTAGATCTGTCTTCATTGGATATATGAAGATCGAAAATCTGTTACGGTTAAGATTGATTTTCAATGGGACTAGTATTTATTTTCAATGGGGTTAGGATTTGTGTAGCAAACTTGGTATAATCAATATTTATGCTCCAGCTTGAGGGTGAGTGTTATAATATGGAGTTTATATTATTATTAGTATTAGAGATATTATTATTAGTATTAGAGATATTATTTCCTTGTATAGCATAACCTTAGTTGTCTATAAATATGTGCTTCCTCCCATTGATTAATACACGAATAATATTATCCAATTTTACGATTCAATAATTTTATAATTTTGAATTATGCGTTGCTTTTTAAATAACTTACTCTAATACAACTAAGAAAGAAAGACTACTTTGAGCGAGTCAAGATCTAGAGAATAATTTTAAGGAATGAGTAATAGAAAGGAAATTTTATTCATTGCTCATGACAGCCCTTACTAAGGATGACAATTTACCCGCGGGTACCCGACCCTAATAGGAGTGGATTTGAGAGGTATTTGATATCCACGGGTAGATTCGTGGGTAGAATTTAATATCCACTTAGTTCGCAGGTATGAGTATGGATTGTTACTATCCATACCCGCGAAACCCATATACCCGTGAAATTACCTATGAAATACCTGTGAAATATCCACGAAATACCCACCAAATATCCGAGAAATACCCACAAAATACCCGCGAAATACCCACCTAATTACCCATATAAATCTAAACTTTTATCCCACATTGAAAATTTAAGGAACTCTATCAAATGATGACTCCTATAAGATCCATCTAAATCTAAGTTATTATCCCACATTGGAAATTTAAGGAACTACATCAAATGAGAGCTCTTATAAAATCCATAGGTATCAATTTTTGAACTTAAATTTGTCAACTCAAGCAAAAATAATAAATAAGTTAAAATTTAAAATTTTTGCCAAAAGACCCGCTTCTCGGGTCACTGGTTCTACCGATGTTTTGTTGGTCTCACCGATTCACTATAGTTTTATCAACCAAAAGGAGTCATCCATCATCACCATTCGATCTGATCGTGGAACCGAATTCATCAATCATATGATCGAAGGATACTGCTCAAAAATGAGAATTCAACATCAAACTTCAATAGCTCGAACACCACAACAAAATGGGATTGTGGAGAGACGTAACAGATCTCTCAAAGAGGCTGCCCGAACAATGTTAAATGAAATCAATCTCCCAAAGAAGTTCTGGGCAGAAGCAGTCAATACCGCCTGCTACACACAAAATCGATCTGTCATCACGCAACGTCATGGGAAAACTCCTTATGAGCTGTGGAATAACAGAAAGCCTCGAATCTCTTACTTTAAATCATTTGGCTGTAAATGTTACATCCACAACAATGGAAAAACTCAGTTAAAAACCTTTGATAGCAAAAGTGATCAAGGAATATTTTTAGGATATTCTGAAATCAGTAAAGCTTATAGAGTTTTTAATAAGAGAACCCTTGTTGTGGAAGTAACCCCACATGTTGTTTTTGATGAATCTAATTTTGAAGTCTCAGGGACAGATAACTCCTCTTCTTCAAAAGATGATCTGTCCCAGTCAACATTGAGAAGCTCCACAGATAGACTCATCGACGACATTCTATTATGGAGTCCACGAAAAGATGAAGATGAAGAAACAAACAATCAACCAACTGTGGAAGAGCCACATCAAGGGAGAACAGATGGACAACTATCTCATCCAGGGGGAACAGATGAAGGGGGAACTTCACATGAATTTTCTCAACCATCTATTGATGAACAAAATACTCAATCTCCCCCTCCCTCAACTCAACAACCAGTTGTTCAAAATTTGGTAAATGAAGTATCAAGTATTTATTTAAATACTAACGACCTCGTTAATGTGCCTATCATAGATTATCCCAAATTTGAGAATCCACCCGATGAAATGGAAATCGAAGTATCCGAGGATGAAATGAAAAGGCAAAGAAAATGGGTAGACAGTCATCCATCTGATCTCATTGTTGGGAACCCGACGGATAAAGTCAAAACGAGACGCATGCATGGAGAAAGCACATTACTAAGCTGCTATCTTGCTGATGTCGAGGCTGATGAAGATGAAGAGATGTTCTTGGACGGGTGCAAAGCGGAACAGATCGCTGATCCCGAGTTCAGAAAACTTTGGAGGGCCGAGAAGCAAAGGCAAGGAGAGATTGGTGCTAAAGATGACTTTGATGAATCTCCAGATGAAGAAGAAGAAGAGTCATCAAATCCAGTTTTCAAATTCTTCGAAAAATTCCAGTTGACTGACCCTCAAAACTTAACATGGATTCATTCCAAGAAGGCAGCTCAATGGAATAAATTGGTCAAGGAGTTTATAATGCATCATTACTATCTTATGGACCAAGATGTACAAGGAGGGTCAGTGGACGATCTGTTTCGAGAATTCCTTTCCCAACACAAGAATCAATCATTCATAGAATATCTTCATAGACAATCTGCCATGACCAACACTCCTCTCACTGCTCCGAAGAAAACAACTCTTCTATATCCAAGAATCCCTGGAACTACAGAAGTCGATCACACAGCAGTCTTGAATGCCATAAATCGATCTGCACAGCTAATGAACTATCCTATTGACTTCAATAATAAGGACTACCGAAGACTCTTCAATGGAATTTATGCTAGTTTCGGTGTGCCTTCTGAACTAAGACAGCGAGAGATGGTGGAAAGGAGGAGGCAACAGCTGGCTGATCAACAAAGACGACAATCACAATCTGCAGCAAAGGAAAGCCAACCACCTCCTCAACCGTGAAGATTAATTCTTTTGATTTAGCAGCGATCTGTTAAAAATGCAATATGTAACTGTAAAGCTGTTATGTCAATAGAATGAAAGCTTATTTTTGAAAAACAACCTGATGACAATATCTCTTTTTCCAGGCAATGTTTTTATGTGTGTCAAATAATAATAATAATAATAATAATAATAATAATAATAATAATAATAATATTTAATTAATTTCTAAACAAACATATCGATTTTTCGGGATTTTACAAAATGATATCACAACTTTTTACTGACTAGACTGTCTAAGTCTGTTTAGGTTGTGTACCTTGTTCTACAAAGAAACCGACTGTCTTACGTTCTGTGATCATAGATCCACCACAGTCTATAATTATAGAATAAGACTTGTTTGCAATTAAATAATCATAGAAAATAAATTATAAACCAATGATAGAAACATTTATTCTCATTAAATGTAATTGAAAACAAGTCTGTTACAACATCTAAGCATTAAGCATGCTTTGAAGTATACAAACCCTAACAATCTCCCATTTATACTCAAACATGCTTTAAAGTATACAATCTGTGTCGCATGATCTACAATTCTCCCACTTATACATAAAGCAGGTCTACTACGCGCCACATTTCTAGTCTCTATACGTGTCTCTCAAACCCTTCCCGTTCAGGCTCTTTATGAAGGGATCAACCAAGTTATCATCGGACGCAATTTTAGTAGTCAAAATGTCGCCCCTCTGTACAATATCATGAATGATATGGTACTTCCTCTCAATATGTTTACTTGCCTTGTGGAACCGTAGTTCTTTTGAGTTTTCCACTTTACCTGAGTTATCACAATAAATCATGATACTCGAGGGCATACTCGAATCACTTCTAGGTCCATCAAGAAACTCTTGAGCCAAATCGCTTCCTTTGCGGCCTTTGACACGACCACATATTCGGCTTCCATGGTGAAGTCTGCGATGTATTTCTACTTCAGACTCCTCCATGTCACGGCTCTGCCTCCCAAAGTAAACACATAACTAGAGGTAGATTTCCTCGAGTCACGATCCGTCTAAAAGTCAGAGTCAGTTTAACCCAAATGACTTAGTGAATCAGTCTGGTAAACCAAAAAATAATCCGTATTCCGTTTAAGGTACTTGAGTATGTTTTTATCGGGTGTCCAATGGTTCATTCTTGGGTTGGATTGATATCGTGCTATGCCTACGACAAAGAAAATATCCGGTATCGTACACATCATAGCATACATGAGATTACCGACTACCGAAACATAAGGAATATGTCTCATCTACTCTATCTCATCAAGTGTCTTAGGACACATGTCACGAGAAAGATTAACTCCATGCCTGAAGGGTAAGAAGCCCTTCTCGGAGTCCTGCATGCTAAAGCGTCTGAGTACTGTCTCGATATTGGTTTCTTGAGATAGGCATAACATTCTACTTTTACAGTCACAGATGACCTTAATCCCAAGAATCTATCATGCTTTTCCCATATCCTTCTTATCAAATTGATTGGACATGACATCTTCTTGATACTTTCGATCAAGATAATATCATCTACGTATAGCACTAAGAAAACAACCGCCTTTCCCACACACTTTTTGTACACACAGCTCTCGTCAGGGCACTGATCAAATCCTTAGGATTTGACAAGCTGATCGAAGCAAAGGTTCTATGACCGTGAGTCTTGCTTAAGTCCATAGATGGACTTCTTAAGCTTCAACACCATGTGTTCATTTCCTTCAAAATGTCCATTTTGGAAAGTTGTCTTGACATCCATTTCCCATACTTCCCAATCCATATGAGTGGCTACTGACAAGACTATACGAATAGACTTTAAGCATGGCTATAGGGAATCGATGTCTTCTTTTTGTATGTAGCTTTTTACCACTAGTCTAGCTTTGAAGATTAAGATGTTTCCGTCTGGTCCTCGCTTCCCCTTGAAGACCCATTTACTCCCTTTGGCTTTGCAGCCTTCAGGCATATCAACTAGCTTGTATACATCCTTATCTATCATGGACTGTAATTCAGACTCCATCGCCTCTTGCCAGAGGTGACAATCCTTATCTTGGACTGCTTCATCGAAATTCCATGGGTCTAATTCATCTAGGTGGTACAGGTGTTTGGGTTGGTGCTGGTGGTGGTTATGTTTCTTTTGAATTTGGACAAGCTATAATTCTCATTTCCTCAAGAACTATCTCGCTTCTGGATTTATGGTTGTTCACATGGTCTTCTTCTAGAAATTGAGCATGGATGCTAACCACGACCTTTTGATATCTGAGACTAAAACTCCCACCCTTTCATCTCTCTGGGATAGCCTACGAATAAACACAAGTTGGTACGAGGTGCTAGTTTATCGGCATCCTTTTCTAGCGTGTGTGCTGGACAACCCCACACCTTGAGATATCTCAGACAGGGCTGATGCCTGATGCTCAACGGTTATCTTATGGAATAATTTGGATGACACCAAGTTCAATGTGTAAACTGTCGTCTCTAGGGCATATTCCCAAAATGAAATTGGTAACTTTGCATAACTCATCATTGACCTTACCATCTCCATGAGTGTTCTATTCCGCCTTTCTGCTACACCCTTTTATTGGGGTGTTCCTGGTGCAGTTACTGGGATTGAAACCCTGCTTCTGACAAATGGTTTAAAAAACTCAGCACTAAGGTATTCACCTCCAAGATCAGAACTCAGACACTTGATAGTCTTACCATGACAATTCTCCACAAGTGCCCTGAATTCCTTAAATTTCTGAAAGGAATCTGACTTGTGGTGCATCAAATAGATATATCCATATTTGGAGCAATCATCAATGAAAGTGATGAAATACTGCGCGCTACATTTGACCTGGGTCGACATTGGACCACAAAGGTCGGAATGAATGATATCCTACACATTTTTGGCTCTATTTCCTTTGACCTTGAAAGGTCTCTTGGTCCTTTTTCCTTCCAAGAAGGATTCACAAGTCGGGTATAGCTCTACTTGGAGTTTATCCAAAGGCCCGTATTCCACTAACTTTCGGATCCTCTAAGGTTAATATGACCAAGTCTTAAGTGCCATCGATATGTATCACTCGATCAAAGACAAAAAGCTTTACGTTTCTTGGAGTTAGTAGATAAGTAAAAGTTGTACTTTGTTTCTTAGGTTGTGCAGATATAGTATATAAATTTTTTACCATCGTGCCAGTGCTGATAACAAAATTTCCTTTCTTGATAATTACAGAATCGTCAGAGGAAACCAAATATCCATCCTAGACCAGTTTAGAAACTGAAATTAAATTCTTTCTAAAATTGGGCACGAGCAACACATGTCTTAATACTAAGACAGAAGAAGTAAACTTCAACTGCACATCTCCCACTGCATCGACCACCACTTTTGTAGTGTTGCCAAAAGTAGTCTAGTTCGCAGGAATGCCTGCGAGTTGCAGCATGTTAGGGTTTTTGTATAGCTCAAAGCATGCTTTATGCTTAGACGATGTATCAGACTTGTTTTCAGTTTCATTTTGATGAGAATAAATGTTTCTATCATTGGTTTGTTATTTATTTTATTATATATTGAATTGCAAACAAGTCCATTGTTTAGCCTCTTTTTGGTCGTCTACACTCGTATATTCCTCGTCATTATTCTTGTAGTTTCCCATTTTGCATGATGTTTCAGGCTCAATTTATGTTTCATTTTATGTTTCAGGATCACGAGCTAAAACAAGTGCTAAAGTTGGAAACAAGATGAGAAAAGATCGAGAAATGACGAGAGAATGAAGACAAGGGCCGAGAGCACAAGTCAGCGCCCACGGAGCTTAGGAGGCCGTTGACTAGGCCTCTCGGTGGCCTAAATCGAACCGGCACGTGAGGGGACAAAACCCACGGTCAGGGACCGCTGACTGGATCGAGGAGTTAGCAAAACGGTTGCGCGAAGAACATGGGTCCAACCAAGTCAGCGGTCTCTGACTTTAGGAGACCGCTGACTTCCAGTTTCCTATATAAAGAGCGATGCGTTTTCTCATTCGATAGACACCTTTTTTCCATTCTATACACTTATATTGTGAGTACCTCTCGACTCATTGTTCTAGGCTCAAGATTTATGATTCGTTGTTAGTTGTTTTTATCTTTAGTACTTGATTACGAAGGATACCCAATTGCAACATTCAAGTTCGTTGTTTTTTCATTCATTGTTCTGGATTCGAATTCTTTCTAGTTTATGAATCATGTTTGATTCCGCTTTATATTTTGATTTCAATTTTATTATTGAGTTCGTTTATTTGTTTATGCTTTTGTGTTTCTATTTCGTTCATCGATTCTACGTTCTTTTCGAATTCAAATTCCAAGTTACTTTTACACTTTTTAATTTGCAACTTGTTTTCTTCAATTCGCAATTCGTTTCTTCGTTAATCTAGTTTAGAATTTATTTTCTTTCGCAATTTTCTTTCTCCACCTAGTTTTAAGACCTCAAACCTATCTTTTACTTGATTTCGTATTGAACAAAGAATTAAATCTCCCTGATAAGTCTTACTTGAGAATACGACTTGGGTTGGCTTATCATTGCTAGACGACCTCGTTAGATCGTGAGCGACTCGAAATAGTTTTAGTCGAACAAATTTTGGCGCTGTTGGCGGGGAAAACTTTAGGCAATTTAATTCATCGTTCCATTCTTTTATTTTTATTTATTATGTTTACTTCCTTCTTCTATATTGTGTTACGCGTGACGTTTCCGTTTAGTATTTTGTATGCAAGGTCGTCGAAGTACTAGAAATCCTTGGACACCCTTCATCGACAATGTACACCGGAAACGATAGATCTTAGCCACCCTTGAAGAAGACATCGAGTGCATTGATGAATTCTTGCTACTGTGATTATTTGAAGAGATGGCCGATGAGACCGTTGAGGATAGACTGTGCTACATGGGTGATTTCACTAGGCCCAAATTCGGCGCCACCACTACTTCAGCCATTGTCCTGTTAACTGCAGTAATGAATTACGAGCTGAAACCGCATCACCAATCCCTACAACCAACTTACCAAGGACTCCCAAGTGAAGATGCTCTAACATTCATTTGAGAGTATTGCATGGTGGTGCAAACTTTTCCACTACTCTCACTGACGGAGGACCAACTCAAGAAGTGTTTCCCATTCACTTTGAAGGATCGGGCAAAAGGTGGTTGTTGTGGATGAATGATGGTGATAGGTTCAGCATCAACAATATCAGTTTCGTCCAGCTCATCTTGAAGATTACGAGCTGTGGGTTTCGTCTTTGGTTCCTGCTTGGTGACTTTCTTTGTTCCTTTCTTCTGTTTCTTAACCATAGGAGATGGCTCCTTGGTCGTTTTCTTGCTTTTCTTGGCAGCAACAACTGGTTTAGGATTACCAATTGGTTTCCTCTTAGCAGCGCGCTCTTCACCCGCTTGAGCAGCGGTTGCTTCCCCGACTGTTTCTGGTTTCTTGGTAGGAATAATCCATTCTTTGTTAGATTGACCAATTTGTATCAGTACCTTCCTGATTTTATCATATGTGACCTTCAAAAAAATTCGAAAGGCCGTCCCAATGGCCATCTCCACCTGATGCCTTGTCCTTGGCAATACCCAATCATCGTTAAATGGAGCAGCTTTATACCATTTATCCTTGTTAAAAAAATCCAGCAATAATTGTACTTATTTTTGTGGATAGGCGAAGGGGTCGTTTGACGTTCAACCAAGTGAAATTTCCATTTGTGTCCTGACGCATGTCGATCTGTTGTTCTTCATCCACGATTAATTTCAACAACGATCTGGCCCAGTTGATGATGAGATTTAGCAGTACAGCTGCGATAACTTTCAACTTTCCTAGAATAACCGCATCATAGGTGCCTTGATGTCCCAAAAATACTTTTTGGACATAGTCGAGAAGCAAGCGGTAGATGGGAAACATCAACCCTCTGTTAAAAGCTTTTCCCACCCAGGTATATGGTTGAGCAACAATAATATTCACCACTTCTGGCATCTGTGCATCAGTCACGTCCTCAATAACCATATCTCCTTCATCTGCTAGATGATATACTTGTAATATCATGTCAATAACAGTTCTGCGTAGATTGTCTTCCTTTCCTTTGTCTGTGGGAATTTCCACTAAGTATTCACCTCGCTCGTCCTCCATCCATTAGCAATAGAATAAGGCAACCTGTCGCGGCAGATAATAGTCTGGAATGGTGGTGATGATGATTTTGTGAAATCCTACAAAAAATGTCATTAAGTGTTGATTACATCAGCTCGCTGTTAGATACCATAGATACCAACAGCAAGATAGCAGATCGATTTAGGGGTGAGGCAGATAGAGATTGTAAGGAGTGGCATACTGGACGGGTTTTAAATAATTTCAAGGAGAACAATTAACATAGGATTAAGCATGTTTAGTCCATTTTATGCTTCAATTAAGAATTATTAGAGTTCACCAAGCATGTTCTACAATATGGGTAAAAGTAATTTATAAACATGATTAACAGAGTTTTGAGCACATATTTAGCACAAATGGAAATGTATTAAAATAATCTATACCAGATTTGATAGCAAATATAGTCATTTAAAAGTTATGAACATAAGAACATCATAAGTAATTCAGCCACTCGAAATCCTAGTTCGTGTTTCTATATATCTATCAAATAACCTTTGCATGCTCTGATTTTACCGAACAACACATCTAGGGTACGAAACCCATGATGGTTAAGGACGACGTGAGGCTCCGGTGATAGCTTGGCCTCGATAACGTGAAGCATTTTCAATAGGGGTATCGGAGATGCGTGAGAAGATGAAGAACCAGACTCAGAGGCAGACATGATGAATGTGAGAATTTTATTGAGTTTAGAGAGTGACTGTGCGTGAAAGTGATTTTCCAGAGAAAAGCTTGTAAAGCAACAATGACGATTTCTTTAAGTTTTGTAAGAGAATTCGGAAGTGTAGAAATGAACACAGTCAAACTCTTAGATATATATAGGCAATCAATGAATGGACATGACTAAAGAAATTAAAAATAATAGCAATCAACGGTTGAGATTACTCCTTGATTTAATCATTTGCCGCTCAAATTCGATTGAGTTGCACACGCCATCATTTCGCGTCTCCCCAGATGTCACATCATTGCCTCGATGCTAGTACCGAAGTCTGTATCATTAAATGATCTCCCTTTTTCCCTTAATTTTACTGACAAATAAGACTTTTGGCATTATTAAATAATTAATATCTCAATTAATGGAAATAAAAGATAATCATGAGACATAGATATAAAAAGAGTTAGAGAAATAAATGATATTTATGATTCTATTTTGATTCCCCCTTGATTGATGCTTAGCAGATCGTTTTATCCTTAAAATCAATCGGTTATCTTCTTTTGTCCCGTTTAACAGCTTGCTGTTGATAGAAGAGTTAGTACAGCTCGCTGTTATCCAATTTTCATATTACTTGTAGAATAACCAGTTGTAGTATTAGATGAATATATGAAATAGATTAATACATCTGGATAAGAAGTAATTGTATTGCATCTGATGGTTTTTATCAATAACTATCTGTTGTCAATACTTATACAATTTTCGACTAGGTTTATTAATCCTAGCTTCCCACAAAGTATTTTGAAGCGATCTTATGCTAGAGCTTTTGTGAGAATGTCAGCTCACTGTAAATCCATGTGGATTTTCTCGATCTAGATGTTCTTCTTTAATACGTGATCTCGTATGAAATGATGACGAACATCCACATGTTTGCAGCGAGTGTGGAGGACACGATTTTGTGTGATGGCTATTGAGCTAGAGCTATCACAGAAGATAGATACAACATCCATGTAAACCTCGTAGTCCTTTAGTTGTTGTTTAAGTCATAATGTTTGTGTTGTACAGCTCCCTTCTACCATGTATTCTGCTTCTGTTGTTGAGGTTGCAACTGAAGTTTGCTTTTTAGAAAACCATAAAATGAGCTTGCTTCCAATAAATTGGCAAGTCCTAGATGTGGATTTTCTATCAAGCTTGCAACCTGCATAGTTAGAATCAGAATATCCAGTTAGTTCAAAATTATCATCACATGGATACCATAAACCTATTTCAATTGTTCCTTTGAGATAACGTAGAATTCTTTTGGCCGCTTCCATGTGAGACTCTCTTGGATTAACTTGACACCTAGCACAAACACCAAGGCAAATGTAATATCTGGTCGACTAGCAGTTAAATATAATAATGATCCGATAATACCACGATACTGTTTTATATTTGTTGCTTTCCCAAGAACATCAGGACCAATCTGTCCATTTGTTTGCATAGGAATTTTTACTGGTTTGTTGTCCTTTACTCCAAACTTTGTGATGAGATCGTTGTATTTGGATTTATTGATTATGATCCCATCAGCAAATTGTTTGACTTGTAGTCCTAGGAAGAAGTTCATTTCTCCCATCATTGACATCTTGTACTTATCCTGCAAAAGCTTGCCAAATTTGTTACAAAGAAATTCAGATTTAGATCCACAGATAATATCATCAACATATATTTGAACTAAAAGGATATAATCTTGGACTTTGATGGTGAAGAGTGTTTTATCCACTAATCCTCGTTTGAATCCCGATTGTAGCAAGAAGGTGGACAGGGTCTCATACCAAGCTCGAGGAGCTTGTTTTAGTCCATAAACTTCTTTGACCAATCTATACACGTTGTTTTCATCTTCAACTTTAAATTCGGGTGGTTGTTTCAAATAGACTTCTTCTTCTAATATTCCATTGAGAAATGCACTCTTTACGTCCATTTGAAACACCTTGAACCGTTGATAGGCTGCATAAGTGACAAATAATCGAATAACTTCAAGTCGTGCCACAGGTGCAAATGTCTCATCAAAGTCAATTCCTTCCTGTTGGCAATATCCCTTTGCGACTAATCAAGCTTTGTTTCTTACGAATTCTCATGTTTCATCCCTCTTATTTTTGAAGATCCATTTTACTCCAATGACTCCTTGATGCATGGGTCTATTAACCAAGTACCATACTTCATTTCTTTTGAATTCATTCAACTCTTCTTGCATGACATTGGTCCAATCTGTATCTTGTAAGGCTTCAATAACATCTCTAGGTTCAGTGTGAGATAAATAGCAGTTGAGCAGTGCACTTTCTCCATGCATTATTCGTGCCTTCACTCTATCAGCTGGGTTCCCAACAATGAGTTCGGTTGGATGACTATCTACCCATTTTCTTTGCCTTTTCATTTCTTCTTCTGATACTTCGATTTCTAGTTCATCAGGTGGATTTTCAAATTCCGGATGATATGTGATAGGAACATCAAAAAGATTGTCAACATTTAGATTAATATTTGAAATTTCAATGTTCATATCTGGAACAGATGGTTGTTGATATGGTGTAGAGACAGATTGAGGGTCATGTTGTTCATCATTCAACATGTGAAGTTCCCCCTTGATCTGTTCCCCCTTGTTGTGACACTTCTACAGCAGGCTGATCATTGTTCTCTTCTTCTTCTTCTCCTTCTTTTAGTGGACTCTAGAAGTATGTCTTCAATAAGTTGATCTGTGGAGTTCCTTAATGTTGTGGAGGTAAGTTTATTCTTTGAAGAAGAGCTATCTGTTCCTGAGACCTCAAAAATAGTTTCATAAAAAACGACATGTGGTGTTACTTCCACAACAAGGGTTCTTTTATTAAAAACACGATTGGCTTTGCTGATGTCAGAATATCATAAGAATATTCCTTGATCAATTTTTACTATCAAATGTTTTTAATTGAGTTTTTCCATTGTTGTGAATGTAACACTTACATCCAAAGGAGCGAAAATAAGTGATTCAAGGCTTCCTGTTATTCCATGGCTCGTATGGAGTTTTTCCATGGCGTAATGTGATGACAGATCGATTTTGTGTATAGCAAGCAGTATTTATTGCTTTAGCCCAGAACTTCTTGGGTAGATTGATTTGATTGAGCATTGTTCGGGCTGCTTCTTTAAGAAATCTGTTGCGCCTTTCAATAATTCCATTTTGTTGTGTCGTACGAGCTACTGAGGTTTGATGTTGGATCCCCATCTTCGAGCAGTAGGCTTCGATCATGTGATTGATAAATTATGTTCCTCGATCAGATCGAATGGTGATGATGGAGGTTCCTTTTTGATTTGACAATTTGTTGAGCAAGTCAGGTAGTTTCTCCAAGGTCTCCCTTTTCTTGTACATGAAAACAACCCACGTAAATCTAGAGAAGTCATCTATAATTACGAGAGTATATTTTCTACCGTTTACACTTAATGGAGATACAGGTCCAAAAAGGTCAAGATGGAGAAGTTCCATTATTCTTGTCGTTGAGTGAGCTGCCTTTGTTGAAAATGAGGCTCTCGTTTATTTTCCGGCTTGGTATGCTTCACATACGTGGTCTTTGTCGTAAATTTGAATAGGTAGACCCTCTACCAAGTTGCCTTTCACCAACTTGTTGATGGACTTGAAATTTAGGTGGCTTAATTGTTTGTGCCACAACCAGCTGGTCTCAGCATTTGACTTTGTTACTAGGCAAGTTTCTATCTGTTCGTCCCATTACACAATATATAACCTATCCTGCAAAATCCCGATAAGAAGAATTTTTTCTCCTTCCAAATCTTGACTAGACACCTATTAGCTGTAAACTAAACTCTCTTATTATTAGCACATAATAGACCAATAGAGAACAAATTATGATTTAAACCCTCAACATACGATACATTAAGAATGATAGTGTTACCAACTTGGAGATCACCATATCCTCTAGAGTCTCCTCCAAAGGCAACAGTTGGTCCAATGCTTTCTTTAGAGTTGATTAACAAATCTTTGTTGCACGTCATATGTTTAGAGCATCCGCTATCAAGTATCCACACCGCGCCCCGAGTTGTGTGCGTTCTTCTTATTGATCTCCTATCCTGTAAATAAAAATTTACTTAGCTACCCTACTGATAGAGGATGCTTTGTCAGTAGACAAAGTTCCTTTTGGAACCTAAATTTGTCTAATAATGGAAACATTCTGTGATGGCCTGATCTGTTTGCCGCTGACATCAATATAGACTATGTGTTTCCGCCTGGCAAGGGGTTGTGAAGTTGCAACTTGATTCCTAGGAGCAGATGGTTTGGTGGAAGCAGGTGGTTGCATTTTCTGATTATATAGGGGAGTAGATCGTTGTTGGTGAACTGTCTGTCTTTGGCGATGGTGAGCGTTAGCAGGTGGTTTCTTTTGTTGATATCCAACTCCGTGTGTTGTATATCTCTTCTGAGAGTGAATTTGTTGTTGCTACTTTGAGTGTTGCTTTATCAAGATGGCTTGTGGCTGTCAAGGATTGTCATTGTTGAGATTTACCACCTTGTCCTTGCCCTTTTCTTTGAAAAATTTTCCTGATGGGGGACCTTTATCCACTCCATCGAAACCAAGGCTAGTTCGATCTGCTACTCTTCTTTGCATGTCGTTGATCATTTGAATTCGATCTTCCTTCTTGTGCATCGAATGGTTGATCATTGCGCTTAAATCGTCAACCTTGCGGTTAGCAGAGGCTTCCCGGTCAATTAGGTCAGAAATTTTGGCATTTAGGGTGTAGATTTCTTCACACTTGCTTTTAAGTTGTATCAGCAGCCTGTTTTCTTTGTCATTGAATGAGTTGCTGATGTTCTTCATTTCTTGAATGGTGGTTGTCATCCTACTATTTTCTTTTATCGCGTGTTTGAACATTTTGTTCAATTTGGCATGGTCCTCCATGAGTAACCCTTACCTTCTGGGCTGAAAAAGGATGTTGGGCGAGGCTTAGGTGGCTACGTGACGAGTAAAAAGGGGGTTGCCTGAGTGATGCGTTTGGTTGTAGGAGTAAAACCTCATTCTTACGCTTGCCCTTAACCAATGACATGTGTATGCAACGAGAATCTTTTCACCGATAACCAAGGAGTTGATCAAGGCGTAACAAGTTGAACCCCAAGCCAAATACCTTTTTTGCTTTTTAATTTTTTTTTTGTTTTATTTCAGGTCTTGGTTAGTTCCCTGCCCGAGGCATGCCCCTCTATAAAAATATATAAAACCATGACAAAGAGAGAGAGTACACCAACTCCCTGTGGGATCGACCATGTACTTACCACTAGCGGAACCTAGTGTAAAGGATAGGAAAACTTATAAATTTATCTTGACTGGGTGATGACGACTGAGCCGTGTCAGCTACACAGGAAGAAAGCAGCTTAATGGAATCAACTTGTCAAAGGGATTGTCATGGAATATTACTATCTGCTGGAACCACAATATCAAGGTGGTTCAATAGACGAGATGTTTAGAGAGTATCTAAGCCGACACAAGAATCAAACCTTCGTGGACTACCGGTAAAGACAATCTGCTATGACGAATGTCAATCTCACTGCTCTAAATAAAATAAAAATGGTGCCACCAAGAATTCCTGAAACAACAGAAATTGATAACACTCACATTCTCAACGTCATAAATCAAGCTGCTGAGCACATGGGTTACCCCATTAATTTGGAAAACAAAGATTACAGAAGGGTTTTCAATGGGATTTATGCCAACTACAACGTGCCCTCGGAGCTAAGGAAAATAGAATTAGTTGAGGGAGAAGGGCACAACTAGTTGAACGACAACGTCAGCAATATCAAGAGAAGGATCAACGACAACCACCTCCTCAATGAAGAAAATTTTAAAATTTCAAACTTTTTTTGTAAATGTTATTTTAGCATCTAACTGTATGCATCAATTTTGACTATCTGTAACAACTACTCATATCAATGAAAGTTTGTAGTTTACTTTTCCCAAAAACAACCTCATGACAATATCTCTTTGTCCAGGCAATATTTTTATGCTTGTTATTTAATACTTTAAATATTTTTGCATATTAACTGTCTGCTTTAATCATCTGTTGTTTCAACACTTAAGAAATTTTGTAAAGTGTAGTGTTCGACTACAATTGTTTAGATTCGCTCGCAATCTTAACAAGGTCGTCTAGCAATGATAAGTCAACCCAAGTCATATTCTCAAACAAGACTTAGCAGGGCAATTGAATTCTTTGTTCAAAAAAGAAAGCAAGTAAAAGGATGTATGAAGGTTTTAAAACTAGGCACAAAATATAAATAACGAAATAATGTAAACTCTAAACTAATGAAAATAAACAAAGAACGAATTGTCTAACTAAGAAAACAAGATGAGAATTTAAAAGAATGCAATTAACTTGGAAATCGGAATAAAAAAGAATGTGGCAAGTACTTTGGAAATTGAGAACGAAAAGAGCATACAATAAATAAATGAAATAAGAAAGCGAAAGCATAAATAAATAAATGAACTTGACAATAAACGAAACCGGAATAATAAACGGAAACAAACTTGATTAATGACTTGAACGATCTAGAATCCGTAATGAAAAACTGAAGAAGAACTACAAAATAGAATGTTCCGATCGGCTATCCTTCGAATACGAATTCTAAAACTAGAAACAACTAACTAGAAATCAAAAGTTTCTATCCTAGAACAAGATGAGCTCAAAATATAAGTGCAAAACGTCTGGAAAAAGGACCCGAAGAAGGTCTGGAAAATGGTGTCTTTCGAATGAGAAACGCGTCGGGTATTAATAGGCGAGATGAGAGGTTAGCGGCCGCTGAATGGTTTGGTTCCTTGACTCGTGGGCACGGCCGTTGGGCACTGACCGAGTCAGCCGCAGGGTCAGCGGCTGCTGAGGGCTCAGTAGTTGATGGCCTTGGCACGCGCTGGCGCGGGCGCCTGGCTAGGCCGTGGCTCAACTGGCACGTCCCCACCTAGTCAGAGGCCGCTTAAGGCTACGCGATCGCTGACTTTTGCTCTCGGCCTTCATCTCATTCTTTCACCATTTCTCGATCTTTTATCGTCCCTTTTCCAACTTCAACACTCGTTTAGGCTTATGATCCTTAAAAATAAAATGAAACATAAATAGAGCCAAAACATGATGCAAAGTGGGAGAACAACACGAATAAGGATACGGAAAATACAAGTTTAGATGACCAAAAAGAGGCTAAACAACCCCTCCACACACAAAACTTTGCTTGTCCTCAAGCATAACTTAGTCTAAAATATCCATAGGGAAAAATCTAATCACGACATGCATTCTCAACAAGACTTCAAATCATTCCAAAATCGATCTTCTTATCATCACGTCATGTCACATAGAGATCATAGAAGAAAGTAGTCCACTTAGACTAGATACTCATCAATTCGAACAACAAAAAATAATGATGCACAGGGTAACATTAAGATCACATAACCGGCTAGAGTTTTTATCCATCTTTATTGGCGTATCTTTCTCTTTTCTTTTTCTTTTCTTTTTAACATGAGGAATATTAAGGATAATGTTCACCGGGTGTGTACTCCGAATGTTCGGGTTTTCCCTGTGTGGTTTCCCATACCCTTCTCTTTTATAATTTTGAATTATTGATTAAGAGAGGGGGTAGAATCCTTATGTATTCATATTTTTAACAAGCTCGAAAATGCAATTAGAGAAAAATCAAGTTATATAGTCATTGTCGTGAGGTGTGAACAATTAGGGGTCACCTAATGTATCCTCACGCGGTTTCCCGTGCTCATGGTTCCCATAGGAGTAGAGACCTCTCGACAAGCTCAATTCTCAATACAAAACATGGATACGCAACAAGTGGTCATAAACAACTAGCCAATCAAATCAATCAATTTATACCATCATGCATCACTATCTCGATCATTCTACTAATATTAAGAATCCGATCATAATGTTCCACACATTCCTAGTTCATCTACGTTTCATATCAAGAATCAAGTCATATCCTGAAGGCTTTCAAATCATATCTCATCTCAAACGCATACCACGACTCGATTCAACCACATGATATCAAGACCAAGTAGCTCTAAAACACTCAAGATTTTGCATACAAAAGACACTAAAATAAAATGACGAATGCACGCACTTAAAAGAAACCCCTCCCCCCCTACAAAAATAGAGCAATGCCCTCATTGCAGAAAGTAAAGAACTATAGAGTAGGGGTAGAGAAAACGTCCCTGAATTGCGGCATTTGGAGTGACAAAACGGAAAGAAAAACCAAAAAAAGAAAACTAGAAAGCAAAGGGAAAATAAAGGTTAGTTAATCACACACTCACACTAAAGGAAATAAAGCAGTAAATGTACCTCAACAATGAGACTAAGTCCCACTGTTGGTCGGGACGAGAGTGGGTGGATGCTCCGCCAAAGGTACAAGACGACCATTGTTGTTTCATCTCTCGTAAGAGCCTATGTTTCTCCTCCATTGCCTTTTGTTGAGCTTCCCATTGTTGGTGCTGGGTGTCAAGGCGACTGTTGATATCGCGGATGTCAGAGCGCATCTCTCGAATGCTAGTGGTGACTTCGGAAGTGAACCGCTCCCATTGGGAGTTCCATTGAGGCTGAGTGCCCCATTGAAATTGGTCACCCCACTGTGATTGGGCACCCCATTTTAGATTGGGTGCCTATTGAGATTGGGCGCCCCAATCGGATCCTCCAATCTCGTTTGTTGGGTCATAGCCTAGCCAAGCGGCGTTGGCTTCCTCGTCGGCCTCTTCCTCTTCTTCCTCCTCGGTTTGGACCTCTTCGTTGGCCTCCATATGAGCATCTTCCGTCTCGTCATGATCTTGGGATGCTCGGGATGCGATTTGAGCATTAAGATACCGCATCA
Source organism: Leonotis leonurus (assembly GCA_026898415.1). Classification (NCBI taxonomy): domain Eukaryota; kingdom Viridiplantae; phylum Streptophyta; class Magnoliopsida; order Lamiales; family Lamiaceae; genus Leonotis; species Leonotis leonurus. Next base: position 31,974 of record JAPKLX010000241.1, read on the forward strand.
CACAATTTTATCGCTCTTGAGGCACCAATTTAGATTGTGAGAGGGCGAATGGTGCGCCCCTCAACTCGTTAATGTCGATTTTTTTGGTGGGGAGGAGCTCTTTGTTTGGAGGGCCATCCACGGATAAGATTGAGGTGCAGGCTATGGAGGTTGCTAGGTGAATTAGAGAGGTGTGGGCTCGCTTCTGGCGTTGGATGGATTGGATTGCTTCAAAGATGAACGAGGATGGACAAATCTTCGTCATGTGGATTGCATAATGGAATAGGAAACACTCCACTGTGTTTACCTTATTGGCTTGCTCATTGTCCGAGATGGAATAGGTGATGAACTTGGCAAGATGCATTTCTCGGGATCTCTTAAAAATCCGTTCGGCATGCCTCTCGATGCCCAATTGTGAAAACCTGTTAACTCAAACCAAGCTAGATTCGGGGATTAAATTTTTTGGGCACCCGATGGAGCCCCGTGGTGGGAAATCCAAATATGGATTTCATCATGGAAGAAGTAACAGTATGAAATATATGACGATATCGGAACTTAAAAGACTTAAAAAAATCAGATGCAACATCAAACGCGGTGAGAAATTCAAGTCCTAATTCTTTAAAGCAATCAACCTCTAGCTTAGCATACTTCTCTAATCCAATATTTTTCAAATAACACGTCACCTTAGAAGCAATACCTAGACTATTCAACAATTCTCAATCAAGAGTACAAAGGAGAGTGATATCAAGAGTCGTGTACCATATGAATAGAGTTCCCTCGTGATCGTTGTATATTGGGAATGGTGCTCCCGAGCCCGGAATGTTGTCACGAACATGGTGGAAATCATCTTCATCTCCTCCTTGTCGGCTAGATTGTCTAACTTCACTTGTTTTTTTTTATCTTTTTCTACCCATTGGACTTTTAGCAAACACTTGGTGGGCAAAAGAATTGATGAACTTGGGATTTTGGGGTTTTGGGTGTTTTAGTGGGTGGGATCGGAAATTGTTCGGATGGAATGGAAGAACAAGTAAAGTTTATGGTGAATCCAAAGAATTGGATTGAAAGAGTGGGTATGTAAGAAGGAATTGAAGAAAGAAATTTGGGGGAGGGTTAGGGTTTGGGGGATTTGGGGAAGAAGGAGCGAAAGAAGTGGGGAAAAAGAAGGGAGAGAAGGTGTATTATTGGGAGCAGCCGGGTGACTCAGCGGTTGCTGAGGGGTCAGCGGCCGCTGAGTGGTACTCTCGTAAAAGGGTGGAAGAATTTTGAGGAATTTATGTGGGGGGTGGTCAGCGGCCGCTGAGGCGTCAGTGACCGCTGACTCGAGGTGGCACGGGTGCTGGCGTGCTGGAAATGGGTTAGCGGAAGCTAAGTGTGCCGCGGTCGCTGACCCGTGCTCTCGTAAATTTGCTTAGTTTTCTCCTTCGCAGGCGCTAAATGTCCTGCGCCCGCTAACTTTGCCTCTCGTCCGGACTTTTTCGAGGTGTGATTTTTCATTTCGTTGCTTGTCTCGCTTCGGTTTCCTCCCAACTTGGTAACACCTATGAATCAAAGAAAAATAAAAATTAACTAACGGAACAAAGAAAATAAATGAAAATAAAAGATGATAAATAGGAAAAACAAGCGTGGGTTGCCTCCCACAAAGCGCTTGTTTTACGTCGTTAGCTCGACGGGATGGAACTAATTCAACCGGGAGTGTAAAAATAAGGACTCGACTCCACAACTTCGGGTATGGAGTCATGTTCGATGTATGATTTTACTCATTGCCAATTGACTCGAAATGGTATTGCCCTCCTTTTTGCATATGACACGTCACCCTTTGATGATGGAATTTTTCTGATGATGAGTGGGCCGATCCTTTAGGGTTTGATCTTGCCGAGACGTGTCTTAGGTTCAGTGTTTGGGCACATAAGAGTCTCCGCATAGGTTGGTGAAAAGGCATGTTGAAGAGTAGGATTAGCGATAGTCGGCTTGGGTGGGGGGTGGGACATAGACTTTATTGGATTGGGCGTGGGCTAGCGTTGGTGCCAGCTTCTTATAGGATTTTGCTCGCCTTTCAACACTTTCACTTGGCCGGTTTCTTTTTGCGCATCCTTGCATTTTCTGTGAGTGATTTCCGTACTACTAGAATTCTGCACAGTAGCATTCTCAACCAAAGGGTTAGTAGTATCAACATAACAACACATAGCTATAAAGTCAACCGAAGATGCGGTGTAGCTCCGGTGCGCCAAGAAAGGCACTTCCTCATCAAGGACAGACATTTTAATGGTATCATTCTTAACGTCAATAATAGTATTCGTGGTAGCCATAAAAGGTCTTCCTAAGAGTATTGTATGCTCGACTCCATCCTCACGCACCTCTCCTATCTCAAGGACAACAAAATCTACAGGAACGATTAATCCACCAATTTTAACAAGAACATCTTTGATTATTCCTCTAGGGTGTCTCACCTATCTATCAGCTAATTGTAAACGCATACGAGTGTGTTTCAATTTACAGAATCCTAATTATTTCTCCTATATAGATTTTATCAGATCAACATTGTTAAAAAGAAGTTTTTAGTTTCAAACTTACTTATAGGAACGATCTGTCTTAACTAGATTGTGTAGAATAGTTGAACAAATGTAAAAGAACATATGGATAGAAAAACCACTTGTCCTATAGGTCTAGTTGTTCTCTATTATAGGTAAATGAAGATTTGATCTTTCTCGAAGAAAATGATCGTTGCACAAACAGATCGTTTTCTTCTCTTCGCACATCCCGATATCTCAACAGCAGATCTTCACTAAAACGATCTGTCCCAATCTCTTCCAGCTGTGTGTCTCTAGAGAAGGTCAGGAATCAAGAAGAATAATTAAATTATTAGTTAGGTATCATGATTCTTAATGTCCATTCATGACAATTGATTCTCATTAAACCATTGGACATTATAGGACTTACAAATGTTGGTGGCAATTAATTATAATTAATCCATCTAACATGGTCATACTTTTGTCCACATTCATTATAGGTTCATTGATATGGAGCTTGACATTACAGCTTCATAAGGAGCTAGATGTCACAGATCGATCACAAGATCGATCTCACATGTTGATCACAAGAACAACTCAAGATCAAGTCCATCTCCTAATATCAAGCTAGCTCCATCTCCATATATAGAGATAGCTCATTCTCCACATTTTCCACAATGAAGAGCTAGCTCCATCTCCATAAGGAGTGAACTAGCTCATTCTCCATAATGGAGAATTAGCTCCATCTCCAAAAAAGAGAGCTAGCTCCTTCTCCATAGTAAAGAGTTAGCTCGACCTCCATAGTGGGCTTAGGCTAAACTCAATTTATCTATAAGGTAACTCCACCTTATCAAATAATTGATGAATGATGGTTTCATAACCAATGTGAGACAAGTGTTACTCTTTATACTTAGCCCCAAACACATAACTTCATTATTTAAGTGACTCACTTTACAATATTATTTTTCACTGACCGAGAATCGGTTTAGAGGAAAAAAATATACCACGATCATCTACTCGGAACTTAGATACCCTATGTCATTTAAGTTTTCATAAATTAAATACCACATCACTTAAAAACTTGGTCAAACTTCATTGACCACCATATATATATACATATATATATATATATTAAAGTGATTCCTGCAATCCCCCACATGAGTGGAAATAACCCAAATGCAAATGCAGCACAAGCTCTATCCTCACGAAGTGTTAAATTATTAGGATAGGTAGTTTATGGTTTTGAACCTTCCGTTGTCAACACCATCGGATACATAGGTGGATTAGTAGCGATATGTTTTGAACTATTCCTCCACGGCGTGTACCAAGACAATAATGTCAAACACCTTCAACACCTCAACCTTATCCGTTCTCACGTTTTGTGTCCATTTCGGACCCTGGATACCCCTTTGGATTTGTTGTTCCCGGAAGAGTACGATTTGGTGTATCGGAGAGGGGGGGGGGGGGAGAATACACCAAATACCAACTTTTGCGGTTTACTTGGTAAATTACTAAGAGAGGTAGGCTTTCTCATTGAGACATTGCTTATGATGACAGATTAGGTTCACCACCAGGTTGACTCTATCTGTCCAAACAGATTCTCTCTTAAGTGAATTACACAAAAGAGCTTTAACTGAAGTGATCAGTGCGCTCAAGTTGTGTAGTGCGCGGAAGATGGTGGATTTAGTTGGTTGCTCTTTTTAATGAAAAGCCTTGTTGAAGACTTAGTCAAGTATTATTAGCAATTGATTAAAATAATGATAATGATCGTGCCAGTGTTTGGGTTAGTGAATCAAAACAATTGAAAATAAATGATGTAGAAAGTAATTCACACAGTTATTTTTATGTGGTTCGGGAAACCCCCTACGTCCACGGTCCAATCAAACTGATCAAAAATCCATTACTAGGATGCTCTCGCTTCTTTATACTCGTTGAGTACGAGCCACAAACTCTAGTCAAAACTAGACGAAAGTTCGTTAATGAATATGGATTGTGTCCCTTACAACTTGCAGATAATCTGCTACAATCTCTCCATATTAATCCACTTAGAAAACTACTAAACTAGTGGAGAAATTACTGTCCTCGATAAGACGAACTTAAATCAAGTTTGGCTATGATATGAAATGTTCACATACGGCCTTCAAATGGAATCTGGAGTTGAAATCTCGTCGTAGAATGCTTCAGCGGTTGTGGAGATTTCTGGGCAGAGTAACAGATCTTTGAACTTGATGAATTGCTTGTATATCTTCCAGATTTTGTTTGAGGCTTATATAGGATTAGAATTTGAATTCTAACCAATTGTTGATTGGTGAGCATTAATTGCTTGATTTCCAATCTAGGATTCCATTCATTGATTATATCCTTCTTGCCTTATAGAGAAAGATATGAGATCTTCCTTGATTCATTGACAGATCTTTGATTGATCCCCTTCCTTCTTCGAAGATATGATGACGTGGCAGATAGAATAAAATATCTCTAAGTACATCAAGTGTCGCATTGTATACCAGATGATTTGAGATAGATCAGATCACTAAGCAAAGGTTGGGTGACGCATTGTATACCCAACATTTACTCGTTCTGCATCTTAGTGATCTGGTCCAGGTGTGCTCTTTCAAAGTGATATGGTCCAGGTATTCTCCTTCAAAGTGACTGGTCCAGGTATTCTCCTTCAAAGTGATCTAGTATAGGCATGATGAAATCTTGTCTGGTGTTCTGCTTTCATCATGTTTGCTTGAGTACTTCCGTGTTCCAGAAGACTAATCTAACACAGATGACTTCTACATGACAGAACACTTAGAAGTGTTCTGATCCTTTACAAAATTGTCATTAGTTAACCTGGTCTATAAGAGTTGGTTTTCTATAGATAAGGTTTTATAAGATAACATTTGTCTTTACAATGTACCAACATTAGAAATAAGGAAGTAGACTTGCTTCTCTATCAGGTTCACTAACTTGAGAGTGATCTCCCTGTTTCATGTAGAACAAGCTAACTCTAATAAGCAGAACGAAAGAATAAATCTAAGTGTGGTTTCGAAAGAACATCATCAAAACTAATTTATGAGGATTCCCAACAATTTCTCCCTTTTTGATGATGTCGAAACTACACTTTACAAGATAACCCTGAATAAAGCGTAAGGAGTTAATATTGAGTTCTAGACAAAGAGGTATTGTCATTAGATAACCCATTCAGATAGATATATATGATGAGTGCATTACAGGTTACAAATGATTGTCCAAGATAAAAGAATGTAAAGACAACATGCAGGATAAAAGAAATTATAGATCATATTAATGTCCTTTACCAGTTGTCTTCTCTCTTTGTTTGGTTTCCTTCTGCTGCTTCCTCTTCTCATTTGAAATTAGTCCCAAGATCTCGTATACTCCATCTCGAAATCTGACATAGTCTGGATTGATGTTATCGATCTAGTATCTGCATCCGCTAGCTATGCCATTGATGTATGTGAGTATCTGAGTCTTTTCAGGCATAGTACTCCCTGGTATTAGGGGTGAGCAAACACACCAAACCAAACTAATATTTAGAGAAGTCAAACCAAACCAATGTTTTTTTGAAGGAAACCAAACTAAACCAATCTTTTATAGTTTGGTTTGGTTTGGTTTAAACCAAGTTTTATGTTTACTTTATAACAACTATTTTTTTAATCTTTTTATACAATTTTTTTTATTACTTTAATGGTGACCAACCGAACCTGAACTGTGGAACACACAGAAAATCCAAATTACAACCGTAACAAACGGTTTCAAACTAAAATCTTGAAAAATGGTTCTCAATTCGGCTACAGTTTCAATTTTTTGAATCGACAGTCCCCACTTCGAATGATGAATATGAGAATTATTTTATTTTAATTTATTTTGTTATAGATTCAATTTTTTGATGAAAATATATTATTAAGTGTTGAAAATAGAACATTATTTTTATATTTTTAATTTAAATAGCATAAAAAAGGAAATTTACCAATTTTTAAAATAGAAAAAAAAAACGGTTCAAACGGTTCAAACAGTTATAACAAAAAATGCATGTTCTAGTTTAAATCGTAACTGTCTACCCACTTAAATGGTTCAGTTTCATTTCCTATTCTTGAAATCGTGAAATCGCTAGTTCCGATTTCGATTCTAACTAGAACTGAACCGTGGGCACCTCTACCTACTATTACATTTGATACAACATTTTGGACTTCTTAGTCAACATTAATTGAAAGAACTATAATACATATTCTAAAAATAATAGTATGTTGAAAGAGTAATATTTCAATAAGAGTTAAAACATTGAATTTTTTAGTCTTATTTATTAAATTAAGTCCATATATATTATTCGTAAGTGATATTTCATAAAAAAAAATTACAAAATTATTTCATAATATTATTCACTTTTAAGTTAATCACTTTTTAACCTAATATTCATATAATTTCACATAACCTAATAGACTATAAAAAAATATTGTATAAAAATTAATAAATTTAAAATATAATGCAATATTACCAACTCGTTAACATATATAGAAAAAATCAACAAAAATGAAAATATATTTAGAAGTTTGGTTTATTTGGTTTGAAACCAAACCAAACCAAACTAAACCATAATTAGTATGATTTGTAAAATCTCAAACCAAAGCAAAAACCAAACTAAATTAATCTCACCCCAACCTGGTATGATAGGACATTGCATGAATTGCTTTTGAGGTGCCTTGAGTTGGACCTTTGCTACTTCAGCGGCCATCTTCACTCTTCTGATGAAGTCCTGATTCCTGTATGCGTTTAAGCATGTGATAAAGGCCTGATCTGGACTCCCTTGAATGAAGGCAGGTTCTTTCAAAAAATAATGATTGAGAATAAAATTTGTCTTGACTAATTCCCATTCATCTTGATCCCGGTCTGAAACCCATGGATCAACTAGATTATTCCTTTGAAGTGCAAACGAGCTGGTCGTTTTTCTGATCTTCTATTTTTTCTGTGTTGACTTGGGCGGAGATGGTGGAGAGTCAAAAACATTTTTCTCTCCATGTGTTCTGCTTCCCTTTGAAGTTGGATCTTCCTGTCCTTGTAGAATCTCGCCCTGAAGATTGGATCACAAGCCTCTACTTGGCTAGCTCCGAGCAAAAGTAGTTCAACTATCTACTCACCTTCATCCTTCTCTTCCTCTATAGGCTTCTTCCCTTTATCTTGAATTGATGGTTCTGGTTGTGGAGTGGACCTGGTTGGGGAAGACCTGATGATCTTCTTCTTCTCAACTACCTTCTTCTTCCCTTTGCCTTCTTTCCCACGATCTTCCCCCTTTTTGACATCATCAATAACTGACTTGATGAGTGTACGAAGAGAGTTGATCTCATCCTTCATCTTTGCTTCTTTCTCTTCAGCGTTGAGTTTGAAGTCCAGTAGTGTAATGATGTTCTTCTTAACATCATCAATTTGTCTGTTATGTCCACTAGTTTGCCTTGAAAGTGAAGAGTCGTAATCTTTCTTTGCTCTTTCCAGATCATAAATTCTCTTGAATAGAACACTGAATTCATCTAGAGTAGGGTATTCCAGGTCAGATGCTACTTCAACAAGGTCGTTCTTCAACACTTCCTTGAAGCATTTTGATTCGAATTTGTGCAGGTGTCTGTGCATGTCTGGTGAAGTTGTCTCTTTGATTTTAGCAATGAGCGATGCGGTTTGCTTTCCGACTTCTTCAATGATGGTCTTGTTTTGTGATTGGACTAGAACAATTCATGATTTCAAGAGTTCAGATACCTTCTCGTCGTAGGATTCCAACTTGTGATTTAGCTTCTCTCTTTCATTATCTGCTGCATCCCTGTCATCTTTTAGTGTTTTCTCGATCCCTTCAACTGCATCATTCACATGTTTTATCAGAGTTCTCTCCATGTTGTTGGCATAACCTTTCTGATGGTCATTGAACTTAGTCAATACCTTGTTTGCCTTCTCTTGAATTTCATTCTCGATGGTATTTAGATGGTCTTGAACTCGCAAATCTATTAGATCATCAATATGCTCATTAGTGAAGGGTCAGTTCTCATCTCGTAGTAACTCTTCCAACGAGAAAAAGGAGGTATGAATTCTTTGAGCCTTTGCAATACCTGAAGTGTACAGTTCGTTTGTTGGTTCACCGTTGATAATCTGGCCAACAGGTTCTTGTTCTGGTTCTTCTTCTAGTTCGACCTCTGTTTCCTTTTCTTATGGTTCCTTCTAGTGTTAGTCTTGTTGAGATTTTGATGCTTGTGGTTGATCGGGTTGTAGAGGTTGTGATGTTGACAGCTGTTCTGATGCTTTTTCGTGATGTGGTTGTTGCTAGGTAGAAGTAGATGCCAAGTGATCGCATAGGTTGTTGAGGAGATGGTTCTCGCAGATCGATCTCACAGATCGTTGGAGAAGATGGTTCTCACAGATCGTTGAGGAGATCGTTACAAATTCAAGCTAGCTTCTCAAAGAGCAAGCTTAACTCCATCTCCATATAGAGCTAGCTCCTTCTCCACATTTTCCACAATGAAGAGCTAGCTCCATCATCCATAAGGAGAGAACTAGATCCTTCTCCATAATGGAGAATTAGCTCCATCTCCAAAAAAGAGAGCCAGCTTCTTCTCCATAGTATAGAGCTAGCTCCACCTCCACAAGGTGTTTAGGCCCAACTCAATTTATCCATAAGGTAACTCCACTTTATTAAATACTTGATGAATGATGGTTTCATAACCAATGTAGGACAAGTGTTACTCTTTATACTTAGCCTCAAATACATAACTTCATTCTTTAAATGACTCATTTTAAACTATTATTTCTCACTCATCGAGAATTACTTTAGAGAAAATAAATATATCACAATCATCTACTTGGACCGTAGATCGACCCTAGGTAATTTAATTTTTCTTAAATTAAATGTCACATCACTTAAAAACTTGGTCAAACTTCATTGACCATAATACACACACACACACACATATATATTAAAGCAATTCCTACAAAATTTGCCTTTTGCAAGATATTGAAATCATGATAAATTCTCACATAAAAAGAAGTGTTTTAGAACTTAATTTGGTGGCTAGTTTCTTGCTTGATCGTTGATTTCCTTATTGAGGAAATTCAAATATAAAGTATTGTTTATCGTTTCCATGAAATATCCATAAATAAAATTAATTGTTTCGCTTAAAAATTATGTGAATAATTGAATTTGGTGGTGCTATCCCTAGACTGGGTGTTTAAGAGGAGAGATTATTGGCGCAACAACTCTAAAGATAATGACGAGTCATGATCGTAATATGGAGTGCATGATTGACAGTCCTTTGGGATCATAGTAGACTCGTGGCCCGAAATCGAAGAAGCGTCCGGGTTCAAAGGAACGCCAACATAAACTCTCAACGTCCATTGCATCCTCCATTGTATTAGGATGGTGCTGAGAGGGATTATGGGGATGTGAAATACACCAACCTTGGAGAGTTGGTCATCCATTTATCATACCCGATATAATCTATGAGAGTGTGGTCTGCCTTAATCAAAAAGGGCATACACTGTCGGTATTAACGAGAAGTTAAAAAAATTGATTAGAACAAATCATACCAACATTGTGCATTATATTTTTAAGTAATATGAATGACATATTAAAAAGTATCATGGGTCTGCCTATTAGTATTCTAAATGAGATTTGTGTTTCATTTTGGATCTCTCAATCCATGCTCCACTATCAAATTTGAATATATATATATATATATATATATATATATATGGAGTAGTTCAGGTATAAAGTGAAATTAAAGTAGGAAATAGGAAATGATCTCAGCCATTGATTTAGATGATCAGACGGATATGATTAAATCTGATCTACTTAAAAAGGCAGTGCATTCCATCGCTTTGAACGATGCACGAAGGATATTTTAGTAATTTGAAGTGGGCGGTTATCAATCATCCCCTATACGCGTTCAAAATGCAATGCATTTAATAGTTAAATACAATGCATTTAATAGTTAAATGCAATGCATAACTTAATTACATTTTCACAATGCATTTTATAGTTACAAACAATGCATTTAACAATTAAATTACTGATTTGCCCTTAATTATTATAAAAAAAGGGATTATTTCGTGCCAAAAATGAAAAAATTCGGTCAAGATCTCAACCGTTGGATTAGAATGATTAATAGCCCAGATTATTTCTTATTTCCTACTTTAAAATCCTTTTGTATATGATCTAAATCCTATATATATATATATATATTATTTTTCAATTTCAATTTTTTGTGCTATAATTTACTATTTTACTCAATACTTCATTTGTTAATAAATTTGTTACCATCTTATCATTTTGGACCATCTCTGAATTTGTTATCCAATTGATTTTTTTTTAAGCGGACTCATCTACTTTATACACATAACTTACACTATAAAAAAAATTTATTTAGCAATGGAATTTTTCGTTACTAAAAATGTTAGTAACATATTTGTTACAGATTTATCCGTAGTAATATTGATGGTTGCTAAAAAAAATTAACAACAGAATATATTCTGTTACTATATAATAACGAAATTGTAACGGTTCCGTTTCTAAAATAGTTTCTTCAATTTTAGTAACGGAATTGTAACAGAAAATTCTGTTACTAAATTTTAATAACGGATTATTACGTTACTAATTCCGTTACTAAAAATTGAACAACAATTCCATAACAATTCCGTGGTTAATCTGTTAAAATTTAGAAACGGAAATTTTTTGCGTCACTATTTCGTTACTATAAAATTCTTTTTTTTAGTGTTAATTAAATACAATAAATCAAGTGAGACTCAAACTACATTCAATGCACTATGTACTTTTAAGTCAAGTTATTTTCTTAATACGTATGGAGAAATTAAAGTAGATAATAAAATGATGGACGAAAGAAGTCTACATATTTAACCCACTCAGATAAAGTAGGTAATTAATTTTAAAATAATTAATAGTATTATAATTTTTAAAAAAATAAAACTTTCAAATAAATATTAATTACTATAATTTTTTAATAAAATAATAATGAAATTGATATTTAATTATGGTAAAAATAAATAAAACACTCCATTCTATTCGAGCATATTAAGTATGATATTATTATTATTATAAAAAGAAAGCGGGAAAATTGAGTGTGTAGGATTACGATAAATTTAATGCGACTAGAAAATAACGACGACTACTATTTATTTCCCTATAAAATGAAAATGATTTTGTTTCACAAAAAGTAAAAATTAAAACCCCCACCCACGATTATTGACCTTCTTCTCTTCTCTTCTCCAAGCTCAATACTCTGTTTCTCTCACTATCTGTATCTTCAACAACGACACCAGAAGCTTCTCTATCGACCTCTCTCTCTCTCTCACACAGTGTATACATTGCAAACATCAAAATATTACTAGTATTTAATTACATTTTAATTCCAGTTCAATTGCATTTTACCACTCCACATCTCTGCATGTGGGTTTTATCTTATGCAAGATCATATCTATACAGATTTTCTTGAATATTTTTTTAAAAGTTTTAGCTCTTGATCAGTACAAGGTTGATGAATAATTAGTTCGATTTATTCATTTATCTCCTTTTTCTCTCTTATTTTTAGCAGAAAAGGTAGGTAGGTGTTGAAAATGGTGTGCTATAATTCGGATTCAAAAGAGGATGAGCTAATAAAAGTTACCTACAAAAGTAAATTTGCTTATTTTGGTCTTTGTACGAAAATTTTGTTGGGTAGTAAACTAATTAATTGTGTTAAGAATTCCACCAGAATACCGCACTCTCTCTCTCTGCTCCAAATAATTTGGGACATTTCCATTTACAGTGTATTATCGGCGTGCTAAGATTAAGATGGCCAGAGAGACACATGGTTAGTAAATTGTCTTAGTACTATTTAATTTATAGTCCATATCAATCGCTATTTTTTGCTCCAAAAGTCCATAAACATTCATTCACATAGTTTTGGTCAAAGACAATTAAAAATAAAATAATGGGAGGTAAGGAGTACTTTTATATGTAGAGTACATCCTTGATTTGATCCATCAAATTAAAGCTGCATGCAGGCTTGTGATGGTTTCTCACTTGCCACACTTTTTCAATTTTTCATTCTTTTTTTATATATCCTTTGTCATTTATAATTTTGTAGTAGTATTGTTTAGGTTAGTTGTGTGCTTATTATGAAGGGGGGCTTATTCCATCAAATTAGCTTATTTAATGCTACTTACATTTATTATGCAATACTAATTGACTTTTATGGTTGATAACTCATAGTGTATGTATGTATATTAGTTTCTAATTTCTTTAAAATAAATGAGGCAGATGAAGTATTTGATTGTGCGACGCAATGCAATCAAGTAGATCTTGCAATTAATTCAGGATTCAAAATTGTGTATATCATGTTAATTTGTTTCTAAAAACATAGCACAAAAATGTTGAGAGCTATATAAATTTGATCTTTTAATTCCTTTTCTATCTTGATGTTTTGAATCCTTGCATTGCATGATGCCCTGTTGCTTTATCGATATTAAAAAATGGTGCATGCATTCTTCCCTAGCTATTAGTTTCTCACGTACGGTGTGATTTCTAAGTTGCATTTATTTGCACCACTACCAACATACATAACAACTATATATGCACCAGGTTGGCCAATTTATCGGGACGAAAAATGGGATGTTCCTGCACCGGAAACTCCCGACATTGTTGCTACGAAGAAAATGTTGATTCAATGTGACTGCCCCAAGAGTAGCAAAGGCGCTGCTGTTGTTGTGGAGGTCGAAAAATGTACTAATGAGTATGCGGATTCAAGAAAGAGACCAGCACGTCGCAGGCCGCTAAATTTTGATCTTATTGTATTAATGTCTGACAAAATAGAACGGTTCCCTCCAAACCTCCTCGTATATAAGAGGAAGAGGAAACCGGTCGATATTCAGGTTGGCAATGAAGCAAAAAAGAAAAGGTTGTTGTTGCCAAATATCGAGTTTCAAGGTGTATTACTTGTTAATTTCATTCTTTGGCTTTATTCTTCATTGTAGTTAGCTTTTTTACTTGAACTTTTGACTATGTTACAGAACCAAAAGTTAGTGTGACTGCGGAAATAATAGTGGCCGAACCAGCAGTAAAGGTATCAAAGCCTCGAAGAATGATCAGGAAACCAACTATGACATATATTCATGATATCTTTACAAAGAAAGCAAGTCGTGAATACGATGGGGAAGAATTGAGACATAAGCAGAAGGGTGTTAAGGAATCATTGCATATTCAGATTCAATCATTTATGTCCTGCATGAACAACATCCAAGGTACACTTCCTTCCAACATCATTTTAATTGTACTATTCTTTTTTCGAGGCTCGGCTCTGCTCTGCTCTTTTTGATTTGAAGAAATATGGCATACATATTAAGCAACAACATCATATGGGAAAATGATCGATACTCTTGCAGGTGAAATTAAATTTTCACAGTGGAAAGGCTCGGTAATTGACTCAATAGTGGGAGCATATCTCGCACAGAACACGAATGATGTTTATTCGAGGTGAACTTGAAAAAATGATTATTCATTATATAAGTTTTACCAACTTCTCCATTACCCTAAGTCGTTATATTCATTCATGCAGCTCTGCCTTCATGTCGCTCGCGGCTAAATTCCCCCGAGGAGCATCTAGGAAGAACAAACACAAGGGAAAAGCCGCGAAGAAGAAGAGCAGATTGTCCAAGAAACAGGATGCCGAGCTCGTTAATTATATGAAAAAATATTGTTGCTCCAAGAATAAAAGTAGTGCGCAAGTGTTGAAAGCCTCAGATTCTGTTGATTGGGAGTCTGTTCGGATGGCCAGTGTTCGCAGCATATCAGGAGCTATTGTAATAAGAGGAATGCACAACAATTTGGCTAAAAGGATAAAGGTTCTCTCTTCATTGTGATCCATTGCATTCGATGAAAATCGGATCGACAACTGAGAATTTCTTTTGTTTTTTTCTTTCTTTCTGCAGGATTGCCTCAACCTTTTGATTGAGACATTTGGAAGCACTGACATGGAGTGGATACGAGAAGTCCCTTATGAAAAAGCAAAGTAAGATATTCATGAACAAATATGAACACTGGAAGTATTTGATTCTTATAGTTCGTTCATGTATACCAATTGTAGGAAATACATGATGAGCTTGTACGGCCTGGGATTAAAAACTGTGGAGTGCATATTCTTGTTATGTCTCCGTGAAAAAGCATTCCCCGTAAGAATTTTTCTTTTCTATACGTACTTCGTAGTATCGATGCATGCAATGCCATAGCAGCATATATGAATGAGACACAAAATAACTAGCTAGTATCTTTCTTGATTAGATTGACAGGAATGCTGGACGAGTAGCTGTTCGTCTTGGATGGGTTCCCCTCGAACAACTTCCAGAAGGAAAAGGGTTACACAACATAAAAGTGTACGAGCTATCTATTACTTATATATACACACACATACACACACGCACACTACACTACATTACACTGCACTTTGGAATAGTTTTGACGTGACGTGAGATGGATGTTAACCAGTCCTATTAATTAATTAGGTATCCGGAAGAGAACCTAATTCAAATTTATCTTTGGCAACATCTATCGCAGCTCGAGTGGTCGGAACTGTAAGACCGGTTGGATTATATGATCCTAAAATGTTGTTTATTGACTCCACTTTACTTTCTAGTGCTCAATATTATTAATGTGCTGCACGCACTGCTGCTGCAGGTATGAACTGCATTGCCAGATTATCACTTTTGGCAAGGTAAATGTGTTTAGAATTGCAGCTTCGGAATGGTACTCTTAAAAGTATTTATTTATATCATCTTCGTGTGAATTCGTTACAGGTGTTTTGTACAGAAAAAGAGCCAAATTGCCGTGAATGCCCTATGAAAGCAGAATGCAAGTACTTCGCCAGGTTCGAGCAACGTTTGCTTGTATAGAAACTATATATGTTAACCAACATAGTTTCTATCTAGATACCTCGTGTCTTGACTTATGAATTAACAATTTTTAAAAGCTCGTAATATAATAAATATAATACCTTGTTTCATTTCCTAAACTGCATATAGAACAGAAATAACTCATCTTTACAAAATGAAATGCATGTAGTGCTCAGCTTGAGGACATTGAAGATTTTGGTCGAAAAAGGCCCGGGAATAAGGCAGTGCATCGAGTGTTAAGTTTGCGTGAATACTATATTCTCATAGCTGAATAAATACATGAAATATCTACTTCATTGGTTAAGATAAAAAATTTTGTTTGATGATTAGTATGTATTTTCCTTTCATGACAATGACACTATTGATCACAGATATGTGCTCCCCGACTGGCACGATCTTTTGGCAGAGGTGAACTGCTTCAGATGTGAATTTTTTATTTTAAAGTTCATATCAATATATGCTGTTTCATGCAGGAAACACAGCTAACTACAAGTCTTAATTCTGCAGGTCGAGCCGAAAGTGCTTGGAGACACTTGTCCGTATCTATTTGCTGTATGGAAGGATGAGATTACAGCTCAGGAAGATTCAGTTTACGGGACACTTATGGTTAGAATCATTGATCTGTAAAAAATAATTTCATTGTTAGACAATGAATTCTAGTTGGAAAAAACGGCCCGAACGCATAGGCCCGCCCAAAAGCTCGGGGTTTGGGCGGGTTTGGACTTAGGAAAAGGAGGCCCAAAAAAAAAACTGGCCTAAAAAGCCCGGCCCAAAATAGCTTTAAGCCCGATGGGCTTTGGGCTAAAAAACCTGGGGTTTTCGGACTAAAAAGTCCGCCCGATAATATATGATAAAACTATTTTTTGTATTTTTTATTTAATTTAAATATCATTGTAATATTTATATTCTTTACAACTTTGATAAAAAATGAATAAAAGACTTTTAAAGTTTTAATTGCTTATTTTAGGATTGTTATATAATTTTAATTATAATCTTGTGATTTTTATATTTTTTAATTATTTATTCATCATTTGATTAATATTTAAAGATATTAATTATATAGTTTAATTTTAAATTGTAAATATCATTTTTTTTTTAAATATCTTTTTATTTTAAATAAATTGACTTTGGGCCCGTCCAGAAAAAAGTCCACCCGCCCGGGGTTGGGTTGGGCCTTACATTTTGAAGCCCGAAAATATTTGGGCGGACCTCATAATTATTGAAAGCCCGATGGGTCGGGCCGGGCCCGCCCGCCCTGCTACTTTTGCCACCTCTAGATATAATATTATAGGATAAAATTAAATATTTTACCAAATCATGTTTTTGCTAGGAAATATGATTAACACGTCGGTCCGCTATTAAACAATAGGACCCGTGTCAAAATCACTATTTTACTTTATATTTTAATCATAAGGAAATTGTGAGATTAAAATAATATTGATACACTACAATTTTAATGTTATCATGTTATATCCAATCTTGACTACCAAACATGTCATTCATGGTTTAATTAGATACCAGTGCGGACAGCGAATAGAGGAGCATTTCCACTTAACGGGACATTTTTTCAAACGAATGAGGTGATCGATCTTCTTATTCAAGAACGGCTAAATTGAATAATCTTCATTTAGTTATCCTTTTCGATACCTAGCTTCTTTCTTGATCACCATCAGGTTTTTGCTGATTACGAGTCCAGTGAAGCTCCAATTAAAGTTCCGAAGGCATCATTAACGAACTTGTCGACCACAACTCTGTATTGTGGAAAGAGTATGTTACGAGTATGTCGGGGTTAGTAACACAACCAATTGATGTGTTTCTGTGTATATATATATATAGACACCAAAAACCTTATGTTGTGATCTATTTTGAATGCAGCCATGACTAGTGGTGAAGTTCAGAAATGCTTCAAGGAAGGTAAGCTTACCATAACAACTCAACTGCAAAATATCATGAGAAATGGCAACTCTATAAAACTGATCGACAACTACTTCGTGAAACAGGATATGTATGTTTCAAGGCGTTCAATAAGAAAACGAGAGCATCAAAGCCTCTACCAGAAAGATTTGGAATCCGATCATCTAAGACCAAGAGGAACAGAAAATGATACCTAAATACTGGACTTGGAGGTTGGAAGGTTATTAATAATACTAGAACAATGGTTATGTTTTTGGATTTGCAGTGGAACATAAGGATTCCACAATTAATTACTATGTATGACTGTGACACATTTTGGATGTGGCATTATCTCAACTAGTTCCAAAATCCGTGCAATACATGGGATACATACACAATTATATATATATATATACACACACACACACACTAGATTTTTGCTCGACGAGATTAATATTTTATAAAATTTATAAAAATATTTATTATCATTGTTATAACGGAATATGATAATTGAGTAATTGAAACAAATTAAACAGAAACGTAAAGAGACACAGATTTACGTGGTTCACCAACGTTGTGTTGGCTACGTCCACAGGCAGAAAAAGAGAACATATTTTATTATGATAGTGACGACTACAGATACAGAATGCGTGCCCTACTTCTATATAAATAGAGTACATCAAATGGGTTGGGCCCAATAACACAAGTCAGGCCCAACATAACAATAATGTATACCAGATTCATATGAAATACTTATTCATATGCTAAACATGTATAGCAAAATTCGTTAATTATGTAGACTTGTTTATGATAAACTTGCAATCGTTCCAAAATTAATGAAAAAAATTAATTTAGAACTTGATATATTTATATCATAAATATTAAATCCTTGTAAACTTGTCTATTAGTAGACTGTTACTAACAACTTAATATTTCTTTCCAAATATATTTGAACTTAATTTATATATATTTATATTCGTTCTAAAGTAAAGTAAAAATGATTCTATTACTCATTATTATTAGAGGTGTTCAAAAGAATCGTAATTAATAGGCGGTTCTACAAACCGAATCATCATAAATTATTAGAATTTTGAATTGTAATTGTGTAGGAAACGGTTCGGTTTTGATTTCGATTTCAAATGTCAAAAATCGTGAACCAGTTTTTCATTAATATATTTTTTCGATCATTATTTTTTTATTAATTATTTATAATTCAAAATTTTACATTATAGTTTGTAAATTATTGTAAATATATACCTTTTGTAAGACAAGTTTAAAAGAACCAATGGTTTAAAATCGGAACCATAATGTCTTGTTACTCGTCTTTATCTCTCAATTAATCATCCATGGTCATGCCATGCCCGGATGAAAATAAACTCAAATAATATGAACATATTTATTCATATGCATATATACATTTATAATTTGATTAAAAGATAAATATATATTCTTGTGTTTGCTTAAAAAATTATATATTTCATATGTATATATATGTGTGTGTGTGTGAATTTTATTGAGAGTGGAAAATGTATTTAAATTATTTATTTGTAACCACAATGCATACATTTATGTCAATAAATTGCTCATGTCGTAGAACGTTAATTTAAAAGTTCTCACAATTTTGTGTGTTATCGAGTGTAAACATTTATCAACATTCATGACTTAACTATGAAATAGTGATAAAAATGACATCATTTGAATTCAATAATTTCTCGAGGGTTGTAAACAAATCCAATTGAACCGAATATAATAACATTTGATTATATTCGTGAAATTATTCGAATCATTCGATTTGTATTATATTCATTTTTGAATATTAAATAATGATTCATATTCGATTCGTTATGAATATTCGAATATTCGATTCGTTAATATTTGATTTAATTTGAAATCTCACTATAACAAAAATTAAAGATTAAGTTCAAATTTATTTTGTTAATATATAAAATAAGATTTACATTTCATTAGTTATATGCAAATATATGTTTATATATTTTTATAAATATTAATATATATATATATGTTATATATAATTTTAGTTGAATATTTACAAATATCGAATCGAATATCATAATATTAATCAAAAAATTATGAATCACCTTTCAAATCGAATAACGAATCAAACCAAAATTATTTGATTCGTTTACAACTCTACTTGATGAAACAAAAATAAAATATAAGTTTGTATATCTTTTTATTAGTATGACGAATAATTATGAATGTTAATTTTTTGGATTAAAGATAAAAGAAATACATGTAAAGTATAATCAAATACATTTAAAATATCTACCCATTAATAGATAAGTTAATACGTGAGTTATAATGAGACTCAATTTAATTCTCTAATAATGATATACGGTGAAAATTTATCAATTTGATTGAATTCTCAAATAGGTATCGAAATATAGTCATTAAATAGTTTTTATATTAATGAAAATGATATTTAAATATGAAATAGTATGTAATATAATATAAGATATATAAATAAATAAGAAGATTATATACTTTTTGAATGAATTCTCAATTTTTACTATATATATTGAAAAATATATATAGATTGTTAGAATAATAAAAATATGGTATAATAGTCATATGTGGTAAATTATAATATTTATTATTTTTTTCAAATAAAGTGAAATCTAAACATTTTCATACAATTTATAATTTTTTATTAGATTTGAAAATGTTATATATAATTTATATAAAAATCAATTATCAATATATATATATATATATATATATCAAACTAATATATCACTATATATATATATATATATTATATTATGTAATCAAAATATAAATATCAAACTAATATATCATATATATTTTATATTTATGAAAATAATACTTAAATATGAAATAATATATAATAAAATATATCATATACAGAGAAATAAAAATATAACATAAATATCCTTATGCTTAAATTATGAAATGGTTCTTAAACATGTCTACTAATTAATTAGGATTATAATTATCATATTTGGACCTACTCATTAATATAATACTATTTTAAAAATAGAAAATTCTAAGAATTTAGAAAAAATTAAATGGGAGACTTGTAGGGTTTTAAGAACTGATGTGGATAGTTTTAGTTGAATTTGTATTATAATAAATATATATATATATATATATATATATATATATATATATATAGAGGATATAGATCATATAGAAAGTAGTTTTAAAGTAGGAAATAGGAAATAATCACAACCATTCAATTATTAGATCTAACGATTATGATTGAAGATGCAATTACAAATTTTTAATTCCTAAAAAACGTGTATTAATCAAACAATAAGGTTAAATGAGTAAATTTAATTAAGAGAGAGAATAACCCATTAAAGTAGTGGTTGCATTATATGAGATATTTCAGGAAATTAACTTAATCATACCATAACTGTCGCATATGATTATTTATTGGAGATTCAGTTACAATAATTAAGGGATTCGTGAATTTAATAGGAAAATTAACACTCAAAACGTGTTAAGAGATTTAATTGAAAGTGAAACAAAATTAAATCGTTCCTGGTGATTTAGAAATTGCATTCGTCGAGCAGGCATTGTTGTATGTGTTAAAATGCATCAATTTATTTTTCACCATGCATTGTTTAAACCGTTAGTTTATTGTATATATAATTTATGTAATTGAGTTACAGTTATATATAGAAATGCATTGTAATTCACTTTTAGTTGCATCGTGAATATGATACACTAGCACTTATCCATTTTTTTTTATTTGAATGTTTTTTTTAAAATATAGAAATGCATTGTAATTCACTTTTAGTTGCATTGTGAATATGATAGCTGCATTAGTTTGTTGTTAGAAATGCATTGAATAATAGTGTGTTTTGCATTATAGCATAATATGTTTTTGAATATTAGGTTAATGATATGTACAATGCATTTATGTATAACATATGATGCATAATCTTATTTACTATAATGCATATGCTGTAAAAATAATTGGCTGAAAATTCCGACGCATCAGCATTGGTATATTCATATATATTTGACATTTGTGATATTTAGTTTTACACATGATTATGAATTTAGTTTCATTGGCACTTCTTGTTCGCTCGACTTGCATCCTAACTTCAGTCGGTATTGTTGGAGTTTCGAAATAGTCGTCGTCGGCTCCGGTGGAAATGCGTCGACTAGATATTTTTCAGAGTAGTAGAACTTTATTCTTCCATGTCTAACTTGCATCGTATCTTGAGTGCGTATGTACGGAGTTAGAAAGTCATCATGTGTTATTGGCATATTAATTCACGTGTATTATTAATATGCACTACATATATAATCCAAATGTATTAACATACTTCTAATAATGCACTACTGGAAATCGTCTTCTTCGTCGACAGTCGCCGGTCGCCTTCCTGACTTATCACCATGTTGGTAAACGTGAATTAGAAGATTTTTGGAAAGAGAGATTTTTTTTCAGAAGGTAAGGATTCTTTGGTGGTAACTTCCCTTTCTAGTTACGCAATTGATGGGGAGGAAAGAGTTTTTTGAATTAAATTGCAAAACTGCCACATGTATTGTTACCTAATTACCCCTGTGCATTGTTCCACAGCGATGCAAATTCCGTGTTTCCCTAAATAATTATATTTTGCCTAATTAATCTGACGCGTTGGATTATGTTAAATCAATGATCAAGATCTCTTCCTATTTCATACTTTAATACCACTTTATACCTGAACCACTCCCTATATATATATATATATATATATATGTAGGGGTTGGTTCCCATGAGAATACCTCTTAAGATAAGAAATAGGAATAAATCTACATCCTTAATTTAATGAATTGGATGGTTAAGATTGATTTTGAATTGTGCTTTAAATTTTAAGCCTAAATTCAATAATAATTAATGAAAGGATAATATTGTATTTTGCACCATAGATATAACCGCCCACTTCAACTATTTTAGGTAGAAATACATTTAATATATGGAAATAATAAGAATTAAACTTACTTTTCAATGTAACCTCCACCATGCGTAAACTATATGTAAGAAAATATATTGATATTTTATTTATATTATCAATAAATATAATCAAATGCATCACTTTTTTCATAGAATGCATCATATATAAAATATACTCCGTATTAATTTTTAATTTACAATACTAATTAAAAAAATATAATCAAATGCATCAATTTCTTCATAGAATGCATCATACATAAAAAATATTAATTTTTAATTTATATTACTAATAAATAACATCAAATGCATTAATTTATTCATACAATGCATCATGCATAAAATACATTAAATTTTAATTTATATTACTTATAAATATAATCAAATGCATCAATTTGTTCATAGAATGCATCACAAGATTAATATATAAGATTATGTTAAGAAATGCATCAATTTAGTATATGAAATGCATCAGTTTAGTTTTTAGTATATGTAATGCATCGCTTATTTAAATTTAAATTGAATTATAAATGTATCTTGAAAGTTTATAACTCCTTTCAATTTACTAACACACTAAACAAGATTTAATATTTTCATATAATTCACTTATCTTAAATTAGGACATATTATTAATATAATATTGTATTATTTTTCTCTAATTTCTTATTATGATATAATATCGTTTTGATGTGTTAACAAAAATTATAAAATTGTGTGAACAAATTTAATGTCTAATATATTAATTTTACTTCAATTTTAAATTAAAATTATTGATGCATAGCATGTACTAAGTTGATACATTTGTTAACAAATTAAAATAATATAATAATATAAAAAATAGGAAAATAAATTAACATAAAAAGTTATATAAATAAAAAATATTTGTAATGTTAGTATTATATATTAATGAACGGAACCAAGTTTTTATATTGTAAATTTATTTGCTCAGAAGATGTAATTTAAATTTAATTTAAAATAATGCATCAAAAAATATTGCTAAATGCAATTTTAATATAATATAATGCATCAAGGAACATTTCTAAATGCAATTTTAATTTAAT
>JAPKLX010000241.1:55265-116611 GCA_026898415.1 Leonotis leonurus
ATATAATGCATCAAGGAACATTTCTAAATGCAATTTTAATTTAATATTATGCATCAATGAATATTACTAAATGCATAGTCTATCAATTGATTTATGGCTATTACTATCGTTCTATATTTTAATAAATTAAATTCAATGTCTAATAAGTAATACTCCTATAGTCCTAATAAGGATAATCCTATTAATTAAGGAAACAATCAGTTACACATAAAACTCTTTTTACAATTTTATCCTTATTGCATTAATGATGGGAGTGTCACGCCCGCCCTCCGCTAAGGATAGCGAAGTCGGGGAAACCGTGACTTGGGAAGGGATTAAAGAAAATTGGGATAGAAATGGGGTAATGGAACAAGGAAGAAACTTATCAACAATCTCATAACAGAACGAATAGTTCATCATCCATAATTAGCAAGAAAAGGCTTGAGTCTTATACTCAATACATAAAAACTTGTCATGAAGGAAACTTGAGTCTTAGGTTTATTACATAACAATCTCATACTGGCAGCGGAAAGTTACTTGGATCGCTAAAAGCTCTACATGTGTGAAGACACGTAGAACCCCCAAGAGTTGACTAATAAGAGATCGACAAAAAGCCTGAACGTAGCACTCCTCCTTCATCATCGCTCAACCTGCACATTTATAAATATATGCAGGGCTGAGTACAAATTGTACTCAGTAGACACATGCCAAAATCGCACTCATACAAATATAATTGTCATGCCATTGAAAGTGAAACATAGGGATTTTGTCTCTAAAGAACCTATGTTCACTAAAATCCTTTTGTGAAATCTTAAAGTTCGATTGCAATCTCTTTTCTTTAGTAATCTACCATATCTGTAACTTCTTCTTCTTTGTGTCGGGAAGGTGGCCACCTTCCACGAACACCTTGACCGGTCAACACCTTCGTCGACTCACAGTCATACTTGTGTACACTAGTCCGAGCGGAGACGCTAACCCACTGGACCCCTTTTTGAACACTAGTTCGAGTGGAGACGCTAACCCACTGGAACCCGAATTCGATTCTTTTAACTTCATTGAGCAGATAGGTATCATACGAAAATCATAAAACATTTTATGGCAGACAACACTTGAAATATCAATTTCGATTCAAAGCTTTTGAAAAGAAATAACATAAATACGGATAAGCACACTCATTTGATTTTGTATAGGAAAGCCTACCTGAACTGCTTCATCGTCTAGTAAGATCTGAACTTTTATCGTCTAGAGTTTTCCCCTTGATAAACCTTAATCGCAATTACGAGTAAGATACTCATCGTGAGTATATAATTTATTTCATCTAATTAAAATGAAATAATATTCTATTATTTCATAAAATTCTTCTAATACTTTGCTCGACTAATATTCGAGTACTTAGATATTTCTATTACTATTTTCGTAGGATTCTAAATCATTCTTTGATTTATTAATCTCTTATATTCTATTTGCTTTACCCAATTAATTTAATAATGGGTACTATAATTATTCCAGATAATTTACTTGAAATAATCTAATTCTAAACTAGAATGCTAAATTAAATCTCTACTAGATAGTATTAATTTCATTAATACTATTTAAGAATTTAATATCCATTGAAATATTACTACAAATTTTATAACTCAATAGATTTATTGGATCTAATCTAATTATTTATCCAATCCATTTAATTTCCAACTTTTCCAAAGATTAAATTTTATTAATCCATTCTAAATACTTAGTCTGGTTCCATTTTAACATAATTAATTAGGTCCATTCTGAATAATTAATCTGGCCCGTTTGATTTCTTTAATTCGGCCCAACTATTATTAATTTACGGCCCAATAGATCTTTAAATCCCGGCCCAACTAAATTTAAAACCCGGCCCAACTAAAACCCTAACCTCCTTTCTAACCTAGACACACCAGCCGTTCACTCCTTCCTCTCCCACTCTACCTCTCTCGTCTCTTTCTATCAGACAACACCATTGTTCATCTCCCTCGTTCTCCCTCGCTGATGTCCCTCTCGAGCTCTCTCTTTCTTCTTCTACTCTCTCTCGGTCTCTCTCCCGTTCCGCCTCTCTTTCTCGCTACTCCTCCCTCTCGTTCTACCTCTCTTTCTCTATTCCTGTGTCTCGAACAACATCAATAATCCACGCACCATTTCAGCTGCAACCTCGGCTTCTCTCGATTAGAAAGCTCCCCAGCAACCTCCAGGTACACTCCCAACCTTTCTCTCCCTCAATTTCTGCCTATTTTCTTAGTTTGTTTTTCTGGAATTTCTACAACATTTATCAATATTTATCTCAATCTGCTTGATACTCTCTATCTCACGATTTTTTTTTTCTATTGGACGATGCTGGAGCACGGTTGTTCAGCTGAAGCTCACCGGCGGTCATCTTCCTAAGGTAAAAATCTTGTCTTTCCTTATTCCTAATACTTCTAGTCTCTAATTCATTTGTTTTCTGAAATTTCTCTCAATCTCAGTCTCAAAATCATTCTAAATGTCTAGCTCTCAGTTCGGTTCTGGGCGGTGCCGGTGCTCCCCTGGACTGCTGTCGAACTTCTCACATGTAAAGCCAAAATTTTAAATTCTTTTCTTATAATTTCGGATTCTATCTCTTTTATTATCTAAAAAATTTACTATCTTTTCTCAATTTCTAACTATCCTTACTCTAGTTCAGTACATGCACTTTTTACAACAATTATCGCCCATCACTCAGCCTCTCGGTTTCGGGATTTAGACAACACTTAATCGTCTTGGGGTGGAGGGGCTGGACGACATGGGTTTGGGTACAGCCGACATTTTAAAGGCAGCTAAGTACTCCTTCTTGAACTTAAATTTTCATGCTATTAGATTTAAGACTTATTGAATTGGAAATTTTGGTCAGGTTGCATTCTGAAGTTGGTATTTTGTTATTTAAGTTGCGAGTATATGTTTTGGATTGAAGCATATAAATATAAGTCTATCTCTCGAATCTGAAAATGTACTTGTGGGCTCTTGTTCTTGTAGGTTCAGATTATGCTTTACTAAGCTGTAGAATTAAGCATGTCTAGGATTAATTTGCAGGTATATATGTTGTGCTTGAGGTCAATGAATTATGAAATAGATCTTCAATCTACTAAATTCTATTTTATGAAATATGAAAATAGGTCTAAGTTTAGAGCTTCAGTATCATTAGTGTCTTATAAGTTTAGAGTTTGCTAAATCTTAAACTTAAAACACCTAGAAGCTTTTAAAACTTTACTACAGACTCTGATATGCTTGTTGGGAAATTTGCCCACGCTTGAGTTCTAAAATGATGGTTGAGGAAAGAGTTTATATTTCCTTTAACTCAGGGGCGAAGCCAGGCCCCCGAAGATACGAGGGGCAAATTATTGCCCTTACTTTTCTTAATTTTTGGTGGGGCAAGATATTGATAATTTTTGTAAATATATACATAATTTTCATAATTTTTTTCCAAACTAGTAGTAAATGAAAAATTTTTAGGTGGGGCAATAGCCCCACCACTAATGAGTGTGGCTCCGCCACTGCTTTAACTACTGTTTTATGTTTTCTGAAATACAACCTTAATATAAAAGAAGGTTTTGATCTAAGTGTTTAAAGAATAAAGCTTAAGTATGAAATGTCGATACCTCAATGCTATCTTCTGTTTTGAACTTGATCAGATTTTCCTCTTCTTAGTTCTCCTTGAAAGTGCCAAGTGTTTACTGGATTGTGAGTGTAATGATGGGTAGAAGAGTTTTTACGTAGTGGTGTAACCACATATATATATATTTAGTATTTAGGATGACTTGTGATGTGTATCTTGTTGCAGATTTTTGCTATCTTTCTTGAGACTATGAACATCAGATTTCTGTATTTCCTTCTATTTGGCAGAGATGGCAGCATGATTTCTTGCTTCCTCTTGTACATTTATCTATCTACATCGAGCCCAGTGCTCACTCTACAATATCTTTCCTCTTTTCTTTTTCTTTGTTATTATACTGCAGAGACTGCATCATGGTTGGAAAAAGAGAAAGGTAGTAGGATGGAAAAGTCTTATGTTGCAGCTTTTCCTTATTTTTAGCTCTTAGATCTCTCTAATGTAAAGACTTTTGAAGGTTTTTAGTGTGGCTACATAGCCTTTACTTTACTGCAGGCATAGGCAGATTTTCATAGCTTCCCTTCTTATTTCCTAACATTATTTCTTGTCTCTTATTACAGGTGTTCGGATGAGGTTTTGGGATGGAACAGGAGCTGTCTTTTCCCTACATCTAGGCTGCAGAGATCTTCTCTCCATTCTTCACAACTCAGCACCAATTCTGCCCCTATATTTTTTTTTCTTCTTTTTACTCTTTTTCTTCCTATTGGTTTGACTTGGCAATTTATGCAGATTTTTGCTTGTGAGGGTGTGTAGAAGGGCAGCCTTTTCCCATCCTTCAACCGTCCAAATCTTTTTACAGATTTGTGATTTCTTTGATAGTACTCCCTTTTTTGACTTTTGCTTGTTGTATATAACATAGTTTTGATGTTTAATACTCTCAACTCTAAGTTTCCTATGGGTCATCCTTCCATCTACTGCAGCTTTTCATCCTTGAGTATATTCTTTGTACTCTCTTTTAAATTTTTGAGACCTATAAGGTGGGGACATGTAATAGTCTTTGTAGAAAAGCTGCATTTTGCTATCCTACTCTCTATCACTTGTTTCTAACTTTATGTAAACCATTTGTAACCTTCAACTTGTACTAATTGTTTATTTATTCTCTTTGTAAGACAACTCTCCAATTGTAATACATCTATGTATATATATATATATATATATATGTATACAGCTACACGTATACATATACATGTGTTCATTTAAACTTGTCTTGTCTTTATTTCAATACTATTATCTTATACTTATGTTCTTATCATAATGTCTTAAGGATTTAAAAACAATAATAATAACAATAATATAACCATGAGCCTTTTGAGTTAATTAAATGATAGCTCTCCTAAAATTAAATACTTAAGACCTTGATCTCATCTTAAGCTCTCATTTATAATGAGATTTAAATTGAAACAAATCAATTTAGGTAACTTGATAATTGATAGTTGATTTACAAGCGTAATTTAATTAATTACGGAATATCTAATACGAGATGGTTCTAATGAAAATCAGGGGCATTACAGGGAGGAATCATAAAAATTTAAATAACAAAAATAGATTATTTATTAACCATAGATCACACAAAATCAATGATATAGATTTATTCTCATTTCTCATTTTAAAACCCATTCTCATTTGATTCATTCCCTATATATATATATATATATATATATATATATAGGGAGTGGTTCTAATAAAAAGGGACATTAAAGTATAAAATAGGAAATGATCTGGGCCATTAGATCAACACCATCCGACGGCCATGATTAAAACAAAAATCGCGCCATTATATATACATAAGGTTATTTTCGTAAAATTTGAAGTGGGCGGTTATGCGTTCAAAAAACAATGCATTTCATAGTTAAATACAATGCATTTCATAGTTAAATGCAATGCATGACTCAAATTACATTTTCACAATGCATTTCATAGTTAAAAGCAATGCATTTTTCGGTCAAGATCTCAACCGTCCGATCATGAAAATCTAAGGCCCAGATCATTTCCTATTTTATACCTTAATGTTCCTTTTTATTTGAACTCCATCCTATATATATATATATATATATATATGAGAGTCGGATGAAATGAGAACCAAATGATAGATGAGAACTAGGAACTAATATACACGCTTAATACATATGAATCAACGGTCATACATTAATTTGTTATATTTCTTTATTTAATTCAAAAATATAACTGATTTATAATAAGAGGTTATCAAAGTAATTTTCTAATAGTGTAACTGACGGAACCTTAATTTGGGGGATCACTATCCCATTAATTAGGATACTATAACAATGAATTAATTTTGTGGAATACAATTCATTTTTTTCACTCTACATATCAATTTACGACTTTATTGTTCTTCGATCCAACTCCAAATGGAAGACCATAATGAGTTTTTCAGGTTTTTTATTATTAATTTTAAATATAAGGTTATCCATTGTTTCATACTCCCATCATCCCAATAAAGCATAACACAAAATTTTTGGGCACTGTTATTAAGGTGAGTGTATAAAGTAGTGTAAGAGTGATAAAGGTGGTAGGGTCCACACCTTTTTAAAGGGATAACTTTTACTATTTTATAAATGTGTCAAGTTTAGTGGGACGGATGGAGTATTTGTTTTTATAAAACTTATGTGTTTAAAGTGTTATTTGTGTTCATCGTCAATATTGTATGTAATACAAATTTCTTTCGTTTCTTATTAGAGTTTGCATTGTTTGGTGTGTGTATATGATTTTTGAGCAATTAGATGAAGTGTATATTTTTTATTTGTATCATATATGCATAGGTAATATGCAATACATGCATCGATTTGTGAGTGTTGATGCAATGCATTTTGTTCTTACAGAACAAAGTGTAAACGACGAGATTTGTGATGAACTCGAACAAGTTTATCTTCTTGACTGTTCACCTGAATTTAAGTCATACGTTGGTCGCAAGTTTCGTTCACTAGTGGAAGCTGAAAAGTGCTACAGAGATTACGATAGTTTATGCAATAAGGATAACACTATATTAAATTGATATGTTTTGTGCAATATGGAGGGTGAAAAGTATGTTGTAGATGATGAGATGTTAAAGGGTAAACAAGACGAATATCATCAAGAGCTAAATGTATGGCACGTGTTAAATTTCAATTTTCTCCTAGGCGAGAATGCGTGGTTGCATCACGGGTCAAAGCACACTCACATCCACTTGTATCAAACAAATTCAAACAATTCATGAAATATAATAGAAGCTTGAATTATGTTCATAAAATTTTTGTTATGAGTTGTTTAAGAGCAAATATAGGGTCAATGAAGGCATTCTGTTTTTAAGGAGTTGGTTGAGAATTATGATAGCATAGGATGCAATGTTATTGAATTCAAAAAATTTAATCGGGATTTGAGAGCATTTGTTGATGGCACTGGTGCATTAATACTTCTTGATTGAATGAAGGCTAGGTGTGAATCTTCCACTGGATTTTACTTTCAGTATGATGTTGACTCAGGAGATAAATTGAGAAGGGTATTTTGGGCTGATTCAATGTCACAGCCTCAATTTTCAAAGGACGGATCGGTGGGGTGTGACTCGGGGTTGGATAAAAGAAGTGGGAAAGAAATGGGGCATAAGGGTGAAACCATATAATTTAATATTTAAGTAACACTTGGACAAAATATACATGAAGAAGATAGCATTACATTAACAAAAGAGTTTAGGCCACAAACTTAATTTCAGTACAAGGTTCGAAAGACGAGGCCTAAAAAGGATTACGCTAACCAAAGTCAACAACGTAATATCATAAGGTTCAATATTGCTGGTTCACGAAACCAGTCAACTATAACAAAAGCTAATAATACGGAGTTCAGACAAGCAACCAACTTCTCAGCACACTCGCCAGCGCCTTACCTGTTCAACCTGCAAGTGTTTGGAAATGCAAGCAGGGCTGAGTACTTCATGTACTCTATGGGTTATGCCGAAAATAAATCATTTTATCGTCATGCAATCAACAGTATAACACAAGAATCTTGAAATAACTTGTAAATACTAAACATTCATTTTTCCTTTCATAAACTTGGTACGGTACCATTTTCTTTCCTTTTGGTATTATCCATATCTGTAACTACGCTGGGGAAGAAGGTCTTCTTCCGCAAACGCATCCCTTCACCGAAACCGGCCCAACGGCTCACAGTCCACGGCTTCTGTGTACACTAACCTTGGCCAGTACGCTCACATGGCTCAAGATCCGATCGATTACATACGTTGACCACTCAGATGGTGCACATAAAACACAAATAATTTTATGCATGACAATCATTTCACATTTTCTTAAAACATGCTTCATTACAGCAAAAGTATAGTTTGTAGTAAACCCACCTGGAAACCAGTATTAGATTGTAAACCTGATTCTCCTTCTCGTTCCTTGGTTATCACTTCCTTGATGAACCTTTAGATAATGAATCGCATTTAGAGACACTCAAGTTCTTATAATATTTCTATTGAGTGAAGGCATAAAGATTCATATGTTCTAGGATTTCATATATGTTCTACTAAATAACATCTAAGCTTATTGTTTTCTCTGAAAATCTTAACTTCGTTCAAAGAAACTAAACGGCTACTAATTATATAACTAATTGTTTGCTTGTTTCAATTAATATAATTGAGACAATTAAATCCGACATAAGAATCATAAATTCTTGTAAAGTTCGCATAATGAGAGACCCTTAGAAAAGGTTCGTGTCTCGATTTAAATTAATTTAGGTTCACTAAATTAATAAGGTACCATAATTATTAATCAATTAATTAATTATAATTAATCACTAATATATAAGATTTAAACCTAAAATAATATCTAATTCTAATTAATTATTAATTAGCAAGATTAAATAAATTTAATAATTAATCACATATAATTAATTATTACTCATCAAAATTCAAAATATTTAATTCAATATTTAATCTTCTATTAATCATTCCTTAAACCAGTAAAATAATTTAAATAAATCCAATTAATTAAGTTTATTAGTCTAACTTAATTAGGTAAAAATCCATAATTAATTATAAAACATAATCCATTAGTATTAAATTAAATTTAGCCCACAAGAATTGAAATAGTCGGCCCGCACCAATGGAGAACCCAAGGCCCGCCCCAAACACTACAAAAAAACCTTAATCTGGCGACGAAATGGACGACGGATTTGATTTCCGTCGTCCACTGGCGACGGACTCCAACGATTTTGGTTAACGACGGACTGACGACGGACTGGCGACCGTTTTTTGGCGCGTATGATGGCGCCAAACTTAACGACGGACTGGACGACGGACCAGTCCGTCGTTAGGTTTAATTTCTTTTTTTTTAATTTTTAATGCTGACGACGGACTGGTCCGTCGTCCTGCCCTTTAAATTAGTCGTCCCCCTCCTTTCGCGAAACACAGCCGCTGCTACCCTAAATCCCTCCCCCACCGGCGATTTGAAGGCGATCTTGAGTTCCCACCGCCGTAATACTCCAATGTAAGTCGAATCCTTCCATTTTGCTTCCCCTCTTTCTATTTCTATGTTTTTTTTTTAATTTTCCGTATGGTTTGAAGCTGCCTCCGCCCGTGCGCCGTTGCCGCCCGTCCCCCGCCGTGCTCCGGCCGATGCCGCCCGACGCCGCCCGACGCCGCCCTGCTTCAGCTAAGTAAATTCCTATTTTTTTTTTAATTATTGTTAATTTGTTTATTTTTGATAATGTTTTTATAATTATTGTTATTTCTTATAATTTCTTTTGTTAATTGTATGTTAATGTATGTTAATTGTACGTTAACTAACTATTTTATAATTATTGTTATTTTGTATAATTATTTTTAATTAGGTTATGTGATAATTAGACATAATTAACTAATTAAGTTGAATTAATTAGGGTATTTTATTAATTATAGTAGGTTGAGTTTTGTTAATTAGGATATTGTTAGGGTATTTTATTTATGCTATTTACTTAAGGTTTAATTATTTAATTTGTTAATATATATATATATATATATATATATCTAATTTGTTAATTTGATATAATTTGATTTAATTAGTTGAATTATATTTAACTATTGATTTTGTTGATTTATTACTTGTTATTAGAATTTATTAGGATAATTGATTAATTTGTTAAACCTAATTTTTGGTTAATTAATTTTAATTTGTTTAAATGAATAAATTAGTTTATAGTTTAGTTAATTGAATAATTGAATAAAATATTTTCTAAATTACTTAGGGTTAAGGATAATTAATTAATTAATCTTTAACAAATTAGTGTTAATTACTTTAGTTAATTCACTAATTTGAATTTTTTGATTATAATTATTGTAATTAATCCCTAATAAATAAATTAGTTTAGTTAGTGTTAGTGTTAAAGATAATTGATGGATTTATCTACTTGATGTAAATTATTATATCTTAGTTTAAATTGTTGATTAATTAGTTTAAATTGTTAATTAGTATTACTTTGTTAATTGAGCGTTAGTTTAATTATATGTTTAAATTGTTTAATTAGGGTTTATTTAATTACGCCTGTCGCTGCCCAACTCCTCTCTCAGCCTTTCCGAGCCGCCTTCTGCCGCTCCGGCGCTCCGTACTTTGGTGAAAGGTAATTAAATTATAATAATGTACTTATTTAATTACTTAGGTTAATTATTTAAATTTATTAGGTAATTTTTAGATTATTTAGCATTTATAATGAATTAGTTAATTTTTGTATTTAATTTGATTAATCATGTTAGTTAATTGTGTAGGTTAATTATACTAATTTACACCCAAGTCATTTAGACTAATTTAGACTAAGCTTTGTTCATATTTTCTCTAAGTCTGTTTAATTTCATAATGAGTGAATTTATTGTTTAATTTAAATTATTGTTTTAATTGACACAAACATATAATGTAGGTTAATTAGTTTATAGTTGATTTTTTCTAATTTCTTAATTTTGGTAATATTGTATAACGAAATGGGGGATTTATGACATTGTGATAGACGTAATTAATTTCTTAAGGATCTTCTCCCTTCGGGATAGATTTTGATTACGTCTTAAGGATCTTCTCCTAATATGTGTAATATTATGTTGTGGTGGTTTGATGAGATGCATGTGTTGTGATATTTTAATTATTATGTTCGAATGTTTTGATCATGAAATGTATGTTGGGATATTTTCATGATTATGTCAGCTAGCTGTTTTGATTAGATTTAGTGATATGGGATATAAATTTGGATGCAATCAACTGCAAATCACCAATGATGACCAAATTAAATGACCAAAAATAACCAAATGCAATCAATTGCAAATGAACTTATAATATTCGCCGGCAAACCATAATTCTCTACCAGGTACCATAATTTTCATAATTCTCGTCCTCTATTGTCGTCCACTATTCTACTCCAAATCAACTTATAATTCTCTCCCTCTATTTAACTTCAAATAATTCAACTCTCAAGTAACACTTTCCTAAGTGAGTCTATGTTTACACATGTGCAATCTTCATTTAAATGTCTAATTTAATAGACCACTAATATAGTCTCGCCCTCTCCGTAACTAATGAATCTTTATTTTACTATGTGAATACTTATTAATATTAATCAGGGTTATAAAAATGAGTCGAGATTGGATGTATCTGCGTTTACTTTCGAATGGGGGATTTAATCCACACTTCCTTGCTGGGCTTGACGAGTTCTTAAGATTTGCAAGTAGTCAGCCTCAGTTAATGGATGGAGAAAAAATTAAGTGTCCATGTGTGAAGTGTAAGAATATATACTTTAGAAGTACAGATGTTGTACAACTTCATCTCGCTAAAAAGGGTTTCACACGGGGTTACGAGATCTGGAGGTTTCATGGTGAAAATGAAATACCTTCATATGCTCAAGAAACACGTGTCGAAGTAGATGTAGAACCCGAAGAAGAATACGGAACATACCACACGATGGTAGGTGATCTCGGGGGTCCCTCTTTTAACAACCCAGACACAGAGGAAGATCCAAACGCTACAGCAAAGTTGTTGTACAAGTTATTGGACGCTGCCGATCAAGAGTTATACCCTGGGTGTAAGAACCACACTCAGTTGTCTTTTGTAGCTCGTCTTATGACTTTGAAGGCCCGTTCTGGGATGCCACAAAAATATTTCAACGAGTTGTGTGTGTTATTGAATGAGGCATTCCCAGATCACCACAAAGTGCCCATGAATTACTACAGCACACAGAAATTGCTACGGAAAATGGGTTTACCTGTAGAAAAGATAGATTCGTGTAGGAATCATTGCATGATCTATTGGGAGGGGGATTCTCATCTTGTGAATTGTAAATTTTGCAATGAAAGCCGATACAAAGATAGGAGTCGGGGACGTAAACAAGTGTCCTTTAAGAAGATGTACTACTTCCCTTTAACACCTCGTTTACAAAGGTTGTATACATCTAAAGCTACAGCCGGCGACATGATCTGGCATTCAACCTCAGCTGATGATGGTGTTATGCGCCATTCTGCAGATTCTCCGGCGTGGAAGCACTTTAATGTGTCTTACCTGGGTTTTACAGCGGAGCCACGGAATATACGATTAGGACTGTCAACAGATAAAAAGGTCGTTCTCTTCAAGTGTGACTGGTTCGACACCTCTCCGGCTGGTACAAGGGTTGATATGCAATTCAAATTAGTGTCTGTAAATCATACGCGCAGACTTAGAAAATATGAACCATTTGTATTAGCCATTCAAGCTACACAAGTGTATTACTGTTCATATCCGAGTATGAACCAACAGTGTAGAGAATGGTGGGAAGCTTGTTCTATAAAGGCAAGGGCCACTATCGATGAGTCTCGAGCGGATGTGCTACGTTCATTTTTACGAAATAAACGAGAGAAGATTGAAGGGGGTTACCAAAATGAAAAGAAAGAAGAGAAGGTCAACGACGCCGGACGGAGAAGAAGCGGCGACGGTGTGATGGTCTCTGTTAAAAAGAAGATGTGAGGAGTGTTGTGAGTGCAGAGAGAGAGAGAGAGAGAAATTGGGGGTGGAGAACAATACATATAAACTTGGGAAAAGTAAATTTAAGAAATTAGAAATATATAATTAAAATATTTTTAAAATAAAGAGTTGATCCCAATTGAAATAATATGGGATCATTTTAATAACTTAAGCGGAATTTAAAGACATTAACTAGTGGTATAGTTAATTTAATTGGACTAGTATCATATAATTAAATTTTGAATTCGATTAACTAATCTAATTGGATTAATTTAATTCGATTAATTTGATTAAGTAATTATTAATAGAAGATTAATAATTAAATCCAATACTTTAATTTTGATGATTAATAAATAAATTATGTGTGATTAATTATTAAATTATTTAAACTTAATTAATTAGGTTATTTGAATTATTTAAATCTTATTTATTAATGATTAATTATGATTATTAATTAATTAATAATTATGGTACTTAATATTTATTCGAGACATAAATATTTTCTAAGGGTCTCTAATTACGCTAACCTTACTAAAATTTTCGATTCTTATGTCGGATTTAATTGTCTTAATTATATTAATTGCAAACAAACAATTAATTAGTTATGGAATTAGTAACCGTTTGGTTTCCTTGAACGAAGTTGTTTTCGGAGAAAATAATAAGCTTAGATGTTATTTAATAGAACATATATGAAATCCTAGAACCTATGCACCTTTATGTCTTCACGCAATAGAAATATTCTAAGAACTCGAACGTTTCTAAATGCGATTTGTTATCTAAAGGTTCATCAAGGAAGTGATAACCAAGAGCGAGAAGGAGAACAAGGTTTACAATCTAATACTGGTTTCCAGGTGGGTTTACTACAAACTATACTTTTGCTGTAATGAAGCATGTTTTAAGAAAATGTGAAATGATTGTCATGCATAAAATTATTTGTGTTTTATGTGTGACTCCTATTTGTGTTGAACCGTCTGAGTGGTCAACGTATGTAATCGATCGGATCTTGAGCCATGTGAGCGTACTGGCCAAGGTTAGTGTACACAGAAGCCGTGGACTGTGAGCCCATTGGGCCGGTTCCGGTGAAGGGATGCGTTTGCGGAAGAAGACCTTCTTCCCCAGCGTAGTTACATATATGGATAATACAGAAAGGAAAGAAAACAGTACCGTACCAAGTTTATGAAAGGAAAATGAATGTTTAGTATTCACAAGTTATTTCAAGGTTCTTGTGTGATAATGTTGAACGCATGACGATAAAATGATTTGTTTTCGGCATAATCCACAGAGTACATCAAGTACTCAGCCCTGCTTGTATTTCCAAACACTTGCAGGTTGAACAGGTATGGCGTTGGCGGATGTGCTGAGAAGTTGGTTGCTTGTCTGTCAAGTTAACATTTTGAAAATAGGTTTATATCTTCATATATAAATCTATTTATTTTAAGTCTTCTGCTGAACTCCGTATTATTATCTTTTTTTATAGTTGACTGGTTTCGTGAACCAACAATATTGAACCTTATGATATTACGTTATTGACTTTGGTTAGCGTAATCCTTTTTAGGCCTCGTTTTTCGAACCTTGTACTAAAATTAAGCTTGTGGCCTAAACTCTTTTGTTAAAGTAATGTTATCTTCTTCATGTATATTTTGTCCAAGTGTTACTTAAATATTAAATTATACGTTTCCACCCTTCTGCCCCCTTTCTTTCCCACTTCTTTTATCCAACCCCGAGTCACGCCCCGATTGATCTGTCCTTTGGAAATTGGGGTTGTGACAGAGTGGTATCAGAGCAATGGTTTCTTCTTCATTCGCTTTGAGTAAGATTATTTTTGGGAGCAATTTATTGGCTCTAAGTCGTGTCTTTATTCAATATCAAGGTCTAGTTTGAGTCACTAGACTATTTAAAGCTCATGCAACTTCCAGCACTCCACCATGCCTTGTTTAACAATAAAGAATGTATGATTTTTTTTAAAGAAAGGAAAATTTTGCATATGTTATGAAAGTTTATGTTTATGAAGGATTATGATGATGTTATGAGCTTTATTTATCTTTTTTTTTAAAAAAAAATGTGAGATGTAAGGATGGAAAATGTGCATGTCTTATGAAAATTCATGTCTATGGGATATATGTGATGAAGGTTATGATGCTTTAGTTATGAAAGACTGACGAACCTACATAACAAGAACATAGGATGCTTTAGAGATTTTCATTTACCCTAATTCAATGAACTAAGAAGAGAACAAGAACGTAGAACTCTCTAGATTCACATTACCCCAAAAGAAAGTTATATGTTGATCGAAATGTGAAACAAAAAGAAAATCATGAATTATGAATGAACAAGGATTTTAGAAATTAAGCACATGAAGTTCATGTGAAGTCGACTAATGAAGAATCGAGGGAAGAATAAGAATCAAAGATGGATCATGAGGAAGAAGATGAAGACGTATCACGATAAAGAAGGAGACATTAGTGCTTAACGATTCCAAATATCAAAATATTTTAGAAATGATCGTGCAACATTCTATCGAAGGGAATTTAGTTACACAATAAATTTTTTTTAGTCTTATCTCACGATCAAACTCGAAGTCTATTTTCATTTTTCCTATAGACTAAAGGATTTCTATTTTTCATGTAGTATAAAGGATATCAATAAGTTCACGCCTCACAAGCCTAGTGATCCTTTTGATGTGCACATTTGAGTGCGTAGAATGAACGATTTATTCTTCACCTTAAGTAGATATAATATGGCTCTTAGAAGCACATTACAATGAAAAATACGATCCGAGTAATCACCTTAACGAATAGTATACGAACATCGAAAACTACTAGATTGTATAGGCCATGACCTAAGTAAGTTATTGGGTCATTTATTTAGTATGTGCAGGACGTCACAAGGATCAAGTTGATTCATATGGAAGAGATTGAGAACATATTATTTATACTGCCGAATGATTGTAAAAGATAAACGTTAATTATCTACTTGAAAGTGTTTATCGTTTCACGCATAATCATATGAAGTTTGAGAATAATGCACTATTTAAGGAATCTTTTAAAAATATTTTGTGGGTATCGAACGTCTATAAGTTAATATAAAGTATAATGATAATGGTATATCATCCATAGAATGTCACTAAGAGGACGAGGACGAGGTCGTGGACGTGGACGTGGACGTGGACGTGGGAGGAGAATTGACCAACCAGAAGGTGAAGAATACTATGAAGAGAGGGAACTTACACCACCTCCTCCACCACCAAGAAGGATTGAGGAGCTATTTCTGAAGCAAAACCCTCCTGCATTTAATGGGACTGAGAAACCTGAAGAAGCAAAAATTTGGGTTCGAGCAATGGAGCATATTTTCAATTTCTTGCATTGCACAGATGAAGAACGTCTTTCTTGTGTCATGTTTCAACTCTTCGGAGCTGCAGATTTCTGGTGGGAGGCTAAAAGGAGGACTCTTACTCCTGAGCGAATGTTGGCATACACATGGGAAGAATTCAAGACAGGGTTGTACGATAAATACATTTCAAGAAGATTTAAAGTAAAGAAGGAGGTTGAGTTTTCTATAGCCTGAAGCAAGGAAAGATCTCAGTAACCAACTATGATCGAGCATTTAGTGAACTATCAAGATATGCTCCATAAAGAAAATTTCGTTATAAATTCTAAAATATCGATTAGCTAATCGATATTAGTAACTCTTGTTTATGCATCTTATAATTAAAAGAGCCATGATAAATATTTTGTGAGTTCGTTTTGATATAATAGAGTTATTAAAAAAAATGAAACTAATTAATTATTGAAATGCATAATCGATAATTAGTTTGATTAATAGCTATATATTAATTATAACTTATGAAATGAAAAATTAATAAAGATTAATGCTTGCAATAAATAAAGGATAATGTTTGAGAAGATGATTATACCCTAACTAGATAATACTTATATATGTTATAGAAATTTGATTATAATTAATTAGTGACATCTTACATACTAATATATTATTAAGGATTTTTATTTTGTATGAATCAAACAAGATATATAGTAGGTATTAGTATCTTTTATTTACATAAGATAAGTAAATAAATATGTACATATAGCATGCTCTCTATAGATTATATTGTTGTAGAAAATGTATTAATATGTATTACATGTTGTTGAATCACAGTGAGAAGTAATAATAATAAAAACCTATAAAATAGAGCAAATAAGCATCCATTGCTAGAGATATGCATTAGGACTTGGTATTAGAAAGGAAGAAACGAATCTGCATGGCAAATTACATTATTACATGCATTACACATATCTTGTACTATGTAATAATGTAAAAATACTATAAGTTGAATTTTAAAAAAAGGAAATCATAAAAGAGACAATGCAGTAGACTAGACTATAGAATAAACAAAGGTAAAGAGTTGCTGGAGAGTTTCCTCGATGGAAGACAGAAGCCAAAAAGCAACTACTCTCTTCCCACCTTGCACTCTTTCTTACATCTGCTCCAAGCTGCAAAAGAATCAAATAGACCCTTTTCACCATGCCCCAATGCCACATAAGTCAATACTAATCAAGCTGTATATGAGACAAAAGACTTAAAAGAGGAAACACTCAAGGCCTACATACATAACACATTCTATATAAACTTCCTTATACAATTCTATATAAACAACTAGAAGCTCCCTCATACCCACTTTAGAATTCAGTTCTCACTCATACTTAGCACATTCCGAGAAGCTTTCATTCCAACAAAGAGTTACCAAGTCATCCCAACCCACCCAGAAGTGTTTAAGAGCCACTGAGGTAAACAAATATCTCAAACTTTCAGCTGTTCATTCTTTTTAGTATTAAGTTTAAACCATTCTCTTCTCAAATATATATTCCAGAACTTATAAACACATGTAATGATACCTTCTCTGTCTTAAACACCTTAGAACTGATATTAGACACTTTCTGTAAACTCCTTCCTCCAAACTTTAGAACTCATAATTTAAACTTTAGAACTTCACAACAAGCATGTTAGATTCTGTATTATATCTTTTAAAAGATTCTAAGTGTACTTAAATTCTAGGATTTAGCTAACTTTAAACTTAGAACCATAAGAAATCATGTTAGCAAAGCATATACATATTCTTATATTTCAGAACATAGACATATACATTTGTTTCAGAAAAATTTCAAAACATAAATATATATTTAGAATTTAGAACATAGAAATACATTTATATTTTTAGAATTGAGAAACCAACTCACAAGTTATGAACATTCAATAATATACAACCAACCTTCAAATACCCATTCTCCACCATATTCTCATATTCAGATTTTAGCTAAGACTTTTGTTCCTTTAACTTACACCCTAAACCAAATCTATAGCTCACTCTCTCGGCCAAAACAGAAAGAAAAAAATAGACTTGGCCTTACCTGGGAAGTCGACGACGACAGTCTGGGGGGAGGCTCCGACGAGCTCCTCTTCGAACGGCCATTCCACCTAGAGCAAAAAAAAAAAAAAATCTTTACCTTATTATCCATATTTAAACACAAAAAAAATAGAAGATACAGATTCAAAAAGCTTAAAACTTTGACTTCCACTCTACCCAAACAAATTGAAAAATACAGAGGTGATTTGAGATTTTGAATCTCATATTCGAGCTAGAGTTTTTGCCAAATGTTTAACCCAAAATTTAAAAGGGAATTTAGAACATGCAGTAATGCTAAAATTTGAAATTTAAATACAGGACATAAAAAGGAATTTAAAATGCAGAAATTCAAAAATATAAAAGAGAATTAGAATTTAGAGGTCTACCTTTGAGAGACGACTGCACCACTCCAACGAGATTCTGTCGTCCGGAGAAGAGAGCCGTGGCGGAGAGAAACAGAGGAAGATGAGAGGAAGCGGCTGTGGTGTCTATGCTAGGGTTAAAACTTAGTTAGATGATTTAAAATGCCACCAACAGGTCGGGTTTCTGTTAAATCGAATGGGCTGGGTCAAGATTAGTCTGATGGGCCGGGATTAAGTAAATTTAATCATATGGGTCGAGACATTGAGTAGTTGGACCGAGTTTAGTAGAACTTGGGCCATTTTTATTAAGTTAAAATAGCCTAATTTCAAACAATAATACAGTGGGCTAAATTTATTTAATTGTATGGGCTAAGTCTTAAAAATTCTAATGAGCTAAGATTAAATTAAATGAAGTGAGTAGTTATAATTTTGATTGGGCCAACACAATTAATTATGATGGGATATATTTTAGAGATGAAATTAGTAGTATTATTCCAATCTTAATAAATTCCTAAAGAATATTAATTAAAACTAATATCATCCTATAAGATTTAATTTAGCCTTTTAGCTTCAGATTAAATTATTTCAAGTAAATTATCTTGAATAATTATAGTACCCATTATTAAATTAATTGGGTAAAACAAATGAAAATATGAAGGATTTAATAAATCAAATATTGATTTAAAATCGTACAAAAATAGTTGTAGAAATTTCTAAGTACTCGAATATTAGTCAATTAAGAATTTAGAATAATTAATAAAATAACATAATACTATTCAATTTAATTAGATGAAATAAATTAAATACTCAAGATGAGTATCTTCCTCATAATTGCGATTAAGATTTAGCGAAGAAGCAAGCTAAATCCTAAACTATATACTACACCCTAAACAAAACCCCTAAAGTAAATCCTAAACTATACTTTCAACCCTAAATTTTAAATCCTTAACTAAACCCTAAATCATAACCATAAACCCTAAACTAAATCTTAAACCCCAAACTAAACCCAAAACCCTAAACTAAACCTTAAATCATAACCCTAAACCAAAACTTAAATCATAAACCTAAACCCTAAACATAAAATTTAACTCTAAACCACAAAATAAAGCCAAAACCCAAAACTAAATCCAAAATCCTAAACCCTAAAACTTAAACTAAACATTAAACCGTAAACCAAAACTCCAAACCCTAAATTCAAAACCCTTAACCCAAAATACTAAACCCTAAACCTCAAATCTTACACCCTAAAACATAAACTAAACACTAAACACTAAACTCTAAACCCTAAACTAAACCATAAAATTATAAACTAAACTCTAAACCCCAAACTAAACCTAAACCCTAAACCCTAAACTATACCATATACCCTAAACCCTAAACCATAAATTTTAAATCCTAAATCCTAAACTAAACCATAAATCTTAAACCATAAACTAAAACCTGAACCTTGAATTATTAACCCTAAACCCTAAATTAAACCTAAAACCTTATACCCTGAAGCATAAACCATAACCCTAAACCCTAAACCCTAAACCATAACCCTAAACCTTATACCCTAAGGGATAAATCCTAAACCTTAAACTTAATACTAAACCCTAAATTATAAACTACACCCTAAACTAAACCCTAAATCATAAACTAAACCTTAAACCCTAAATCCTAAATCCTACATTAAACCCTAAACCATAACCATAAACCCTAAATCCTAAACTAAACCTTAAATCATAATCCTAAACCCTAAACCTTTAATTAAACTCTAAACCCCAAACTAAACCCCAAATCCTAAACTAAACCCTAAATCCTAAACCCTAAACCTTTAACTAAACCCAAAAACTAAAACTAAACCCTAAACCCTATACCAGAACTCTAAACCACTAACTAAATCCTAAACCTTAAACTAAACCCTAAATCCTAAACCTTAAACATTAAAACTTAAACTAAGCACTAAACCCTAAACTAAAACTCTAAACCCTAAATCCAAAACCCTAAACCCTAAATTCTAAACCCTACACCCCAAATCTTAACCCTAAATCCTAAAATAAACCCTA
Source organism: Leonotis leonurus (assembly GCA_026898415.1). Lineage (NCBI taxonomy): Eukaryota > Viridiplantae > Streptophyta > Magnoliopsida > Lamiales > Lamiaceae > Leonotis > Leonotis leonurus. The sequence goes on from JAPKLX010000241.1 coordinate 75,638, forward strand.
AACCTTAAATTTAAAATACTAATCTAAACCCTAAACTCTAAACTAAACTCTAATCCCCAAACTAAACCTAAATCATTAACCCTAAACTATACCATATACCCTAAACCCTAAGCCATAATTCTAAACCCTAGATCGTAAATCCTAAACTAAACCTTAAATCCTAAACCATAATTCGAACCTGTAATGTCCTGCTCTTTTATTAATAGTTTATTATGCAATGAAAATTTGCATAATGAAAATTTTGTTGTAAAATCCGAAATATCGATTAGCTAATCGATATTAGTAGGTCTTGTTCATGCAACTTATATTTAAAAAACCATGATAGAGATCATGTGAACTCGTCTTGAAAATAATAGAGTTAGCAAAACACCATACAAATATGATGCAGAGCATGGTATTAATATGGGAGAATGCATGCATCTACACATTAATAATCCTTATATGTACTTGCCTTTAATTGATGTATTAGCATTAATTATTTTCTTGGAGGATGTATTAAGTTTTGGTATAAATAGAGGGGGTTAGGAATGGTGAAGGGGGACTTAAATTTCCAATATTGATATATCGAGAGTTTCAGACTCTTCATTTTATCCAATCTTGTTCTTAGTGTGAAGATTTTCATATCTTCTCTTTTATCATCCCCTGTCATTTGGTATCAGAGGCCTTGGTTACGTTCTTGGATTTCTACCTTCAGATCATGGCAGCAAGAGGCAGATGAGGAAGACGTAACAACCGAACGGGAGATGAACGAGATGAGGAAATTCAAACACTTCGAAGACAAGTTGAGCAACTCGCACACCGTAGAGAGCAAAGGATGAACCAATATCATGAATCCTTGAGGATTGACCTACCAGAGTTCCATGGCCGACTCCAAATGGAAGAATTTCTTGAATGGCTCAGTGCTATTGAGAAATTTTTCGACTACAAAGAAACGCCGGAGAATGTACGGATGAAGCTCGTGTCAACAAGATTGCGTGGCTATGCATCCGCATGGTGGGATAAAGTGCAGGAGATGCGACTTCGCAAGGGTAAGCCTAAAATATCTTCTTGGGAGAAAATGAGATCTAGGCTTAAAGAAAAGATCCTTCCTCCTGACTTTGTCCAAGTAACTTTTTCTCAATTCAATAATCTTCGCCAAGAATCAAAAAGTGTGATGGACTACACTTAATCATTTTACAAACTCATGGCTGACAATGACTTGCAAGAAAGTGAGGAACAGCTCGTTGCGCGATATGTGGGTGGCTTAAAAATGCAAATCCGAGAAGAAGTTGAAATGCATCGACTATTCAAGCTTAATGATGCATACCAATTGGCCTTGAAAGTGGACACTAAGCTTGCTCGTGGTGCTAAGAAGTATGTTGATGTGAGGTCCTCGCGAGGTAAAGGAGCTATTCCAAGTCCTGATGCTACTAGAAAGTCAAAATTTGTTTCTGGTAGTAGCGGAAATCAGCCTGGACAAAAACCAAGTCCTTGTTTTACATGTGGAGAAGTTGGCCACCATTATAAGTCTTGTCCAAAAAGACAAATTAACGCACGTGTTAATTTTGTCGAGGAAGAAGTTCTCGGTGACTCGAACCAGCCGGTGTATGATGATGATGGTGGCATTGACGAATATTTGGAGCTTTCGCCCAAGGAAGGAGAAAGCTTAGTAATACGTCGTGTTCTTGCAACTCCTAAAGCTGATCGTGAAGAAGATTGGCTTCGTTCCAATATCTTTAAAACTCGATGCAGAACACAAGGTGGGAAAGTGTGCACTATTGTTATTGACGGTGGAAGCTGTGAGAATATTGTTTCTCAAGAAATGGTGGACAAACTCAAACTACAAACGGAGCCACATCCAAAACCATACCGAATCTCTTGGTTCAAAAAAGGGAATGAGGTAACCATTTCTAAACGTTGCTTAGTTTCCTTCTCTATTGGAAAATATCATGACGAGGTCTTGTGCGACGTCGTTCCTATGGATGTCTGTCACTTACTTCTTGGAAGACCGTGGCAATTCGATAGGCATGTTATACACGATGGTAGAGCAAATACTTATACGTTTAGAGTTGGGAAGAAAGAAATTGTACTTCTACCATGGAAAGAAGAAAAAGGGGAGAGTAGTAGTCTTTTGAGTTTGACTAACTTTATGAAAGAAATTGAAGATACTGGAGTCGCATATTTATTATTTGCTAAAGGGCAGGAGAGTCAAATGAATGTTCCTACCGAGGTGAATTCTCTTTTGGAGGAGTTCGATGACGTGATTCCGGAAGAACTGCCGTGTGGGCTGCCTCCTTTGAGGAACATTCAACATCAAATTGACTTGGTGCCAGGCTCAACTCTTCCGAACAAAGCACATTATCGAATGAGCCCCAAGGAACATGAAGAACTAAATAGACAAGTTATGGAGTTACTTGCTAAAGGCTACATCAGAGAAAGCATGAGTCCATGTGCAGTTCCAGCTCTCCTAACACCAAAGAAGGATGGATCGTGGAGAATGTGTATTGATAGTCGTGCAATAAATCGCATTACTATTAAATACCGATTCCCTATTCCTCGGGTTGATGATATGTTCGACATGCTTGCTGGTGCAAAAATATTCTCCAAAATTGATCTAAGGAGCGGTTATCACCAAATTCGGATCAAACCCGGAGATGAATGGAAGACAGCTTTCAAGATACGAGAAGGTTTGTATGAATGGCTGGTCATGTCGTTCGGTCTCACAAATGCCCCGAGTACTTTCATGAGAGTAATGAATCAAATACTCCGTCCTTTCATTGGAAAATTTGTTGTCGTCTACTTCGACGATATCCTTGTGTATAGCTATGATGAGTCTGAACATCTTCAACACTTGAGAGAGGTTTTCATGACCTTAAGAGGTGAAAAGCTTTATGTGAACCTCAAGAAATGTTCCTTCATGACCTGTAGCCTGTGCTTTCTAGGCTTTGTCTTGAATTCTACAGGAATCAAGGTTGATGAGGAAAAGATAAAAGTCATTCGAGAATGGACTGCTCCAAAAAGCTTGCAAGAGGTAAGGAGTTTTTATGGATTGACATCATTCTATCGCCGATTCATTAGAAATTTCAGTACTATATCAGCGCCTTTGACAGATTGTATGAAGAAAGGAGAATTTAAGTGGAGCAAAGAAGCTAAAAGAAGTTTCAATGTTGTGAAAGAAAAATTATCTGATGCTCCAGTTCTAAGCTTGCCAAACTTTGAGAAAATCTTTGAGGTAGATTGCGATGCCTCTCATGTTGGCATTGGTGGAGTACTTAGCCAAGAAGGTCATCCTGTTGCATTTTTCAGCGAGAAACTTAATGAAGTGAAGAAGAAATATTCTACTTATGACTTGGAATTCTATGCCATTGTTCAATCTCCTCGAACTTGGAGATCCTATTTGATTCAACGGGAGTTTATCCTCAATTCTGATCATGAAGCCTTGAAATATATCAATAACCAAGGGAATCTAAATCGAAGGCATGCAAAGTGGGTTTCTTTTTTGCAAGAATATACTTTTGTGTTGAGGCACAAAAGTGGGAGCTCTAATAAAGTGGCTGATGCATTGAGTAGGCGAGTTGTACTTTTAAACTCAATAAAAGTGCAGCTTGAGGGATTTGATTCTATCAAAGACATGTATTCTGATGATGAAGATTTTGGTGAGATTTGGACGATATGCTAAAGAAACGGGGTCGATGATTTCCTACTCCAAGACGGCTTTCTCTTTAAAGGAACTCATTTGTGCATTCATAAATGCTCTCTTCGAGAGTATCTGATCAGGAAGTTGCATTCAGGAGGCTTAGGTGGTCACTTTGGAAGAGACAAAACCATCTTGTTGGTGAAAGAGAGATACTATTGGCCTACTATTCATAAGGATGTGAATCAATACGTGAAGAGATGTCGGATATGCCAAACTTGTAAGGGACAAACCCAAAACACAGGTTTGTACACCCCCCCTTCCAATCCCTCAAGCTCCATGGGAAGATGTGAGCATGGATTTTGTTGTCGGCTTGCCCAGAACTCAACGAGGTAATGATTCAATTTTTGTTGTTGTGGATCGATTCTCTAAGATGGCCCATTTCATTCCTTGTAAAAAGATGATGGACGCATCATATGTGGCTGCACTTTATTTTAGAGAGGTGGTTAAGCTTCACGGCATTCCAAAATCTATCGTTTCAGATGGAGATACTAAGTTTTTGAGCCATTTTTGGCGTTGTTTGTGGAAAAGAATTGGCACCAAACTACTTTACAGTAGTGCCTATCACCCGCAAACGGACGGGCAGACTGAAGTTGTGAATCAAACTTTGGGAAATTTGCTTCGAAGTTTGTCGGCGAAGAAGCCAAAGCAATGGGACGTGACTTTACCTCAAGCTGAATTCGCTTATAATTCTGTGGTGAATCGTTCTACTGGTAGGAGTCCCTTTGAGATAATTTACGGAAAATCTCCACGCCATTATCTTGATATGGCACCTGCAGCAGACCCGCCGCACAAGAAAGCAGAGGATTTTACCACTTCTATGGTAAAGATTCATGAAGAAGTCAGCAGGAAGCTCGACGAGAGTAATGATAAATACCAACAGGCTGCAAATTTACATCGTTGCAGCAAAGTGTTCAAAGAAGGAGATCTTGTCTGGGTTTTCTTGAAGAAGGAGAGATTTCCTCAAGGTTCATACAACAAGTTGAAGGAAAAGAAGATAGGTCCATGTCGAGTGCTTCACAAAATCAATGACAATGCCTACAAGATAGATCTGCCTCCAAATATTCAGACACATCCTACTTTCAATATCAATGATTTAAAAGAGTATTTTGGGGAGAATGACGATGACTCGTGGACGAGTCCTTTTCCTACCGGGGGAGAATGATGCAGAGCATGGTATTAATGTGGGAGAATGCATGCATCTACACATTCATAATCCTTATATGTACTTGCCTTTAATTGATGTATTAGCATTAATTATTTTCTTGGAGGATGTATTAAGTTTTGGTATAAATAGAGGGGGTTAGGAATGGTGAAGGGGGACTTAAATTTCCAATATTGATATATCGAGAGTTTCAGACTCTTCATTTTATCCAATCTTGTTCTTAGTGAAAAGCTTTTCATCTCTTCTCTTTTATCATCCCTGTCAAAATAGAATCTCAAAATGTATAATCGGTAATTAATTCGATTAATAGTTATATGTTAATTAGAACATATGAGATAACTAATTAATTAGAATTATTGATAGATAAAGGTTAATGTTCGCAAATAAGGATTTATGTTTGAGAAATTGATTATAACCAAATTAGATTATAATCATATACCTTTGTATATAATTGATTAGTATGATATAACTACAAAAGAGTAAGTAACATGACAATATACACAGGGAAATATAATAAAGGATTATTTATTTCTGTACGATAAATAATCGAGGAAACCTATCATGGATATGTGGTAGTATATCTTCAAACTGAGATTTTGATTTTAAATAGATCTTTCATTGTAATGACCCGCCTTTTTATTTCCAAGCTAACTAGAAACTTCTTGAATTTATGTACTAGTATTCAAATTTGCAAGACCAAGGTCTCAAGAAATTTATGAGTATGGAAATCGTTAAAAGAAATTAAGACTTCTAATAGGATTAATGTCATTTAATTAGACAATCATAAAGGGTGATTAATGATATCGAATGCAAACATAGAACCTAGCTGGCATTTTGATACGAACATTATAGAAGTATAAAACAAGCAATCTTAGTGAAGTATTCAACGCTGACCCAATTGTTAGTTAATAGAGAATTATAGATAATAATCTAAGATATTAAATGAGTTTATTTATGAAGGTGTCACGCCCGCTTTCTACTAATTCTAGTAAAGTCGGGAACATGACCAATGAAAGGAATAAACGACAAGAGAAAGACAATAAATATTCCTTTCATAACATAAAGCAAGGACTTATCCCGTAAATCGGGAAGTCAGAGTCATAAGCTCGATACATTACTTAACAAAATTTAGAGTTTAGTTTCGTATCTATTACATAAAGGTCTAGCAGCGGAATATGCAGGATCGCGTAATAAAATCCTACGTGTATGAAGACACGTAGAACCCCCAAGAGTCAGCTACTAGGAGTCCGACAAAAAGCACGATATAGCACCCACGTCTTCTTCATTCTTAACCTGCACGTTTAGAAATACATGCAGGGCTGAGTACAAATTGTAATCAGTAGACACGTGCCGAAATCGCACACGTACATATATAACTGTCAAGCCATTTCAAGTGAATCATAGGGATTTTTGTTTCTAAAGCACCTATGTTCACAAAGCATTTCTTTTAGGAAGTTCTAGTTCAACTGCAGTCCTAGTTCTTTGTATTCAACCATATCTGAACGTTCATGGTGTCGGGGAAGTGGCCACTTCCCACAGACACTTGACCGATCAACCTTGCGCTGACTCACAGTCCATGGTGTACACTAGTTCGAGTGGAGCCGCTAATCCACTGGAACCCGAATTCGATTATAATATAACAGATAGGCATCATACCTAAATCGAAAATATTTATGGCAAGACAGTGCTTTGAAAATATCTCGTTTCATTTTGAAAGCATGCACACATATATTTTCATAGAGTAAGAAAAGCCTACTTGGATAGTCTCGATTGGTGTTGGCTTCGTTCTCGGAGTGCGGGTCCGACCTCTTGTCGAAACCTTTAAAATTATTTTCAAGTGAGATACAATACTCTAGTGTAGCTAATATTTTCTAAGTGTAAGGAACATTATCCTTTAGTATTGGAGAATTATCCTCGGATCTTTACTCAACTTATTATTCAAATATCGATCTTGTCTAAAAACGTTCATTTCTCAAATCAACTATGTTTTCTAAAATTCTATATTTCATTTATTACATCTAAGTAATAATTATTGAAATATAAATAAATCTCTAATTGAATATTTTGATTCTTAAGTCAAAATATCTATAAGTCTCTTATAGGTTAAAATAACCTAGTTAATATATATTTTAAGTATGATTTATAATTAAATCAATTATTAAGATTAAATTCTAGTTAAATAATTATAAATTAATTATCTAAATTAATTACTAACAATTATTCTTGGACTTAGTCTAACTAAATAAATTCTATCTACTAGAATTATTAATATTCTATTTAACTAATTCATTTTAGCCCATAATATGAATTGGTTTAGCTCATTTGATTAATTAAGTGGCCCAATCTTATAATACAATTCTATAGGACTTTAAATTAGCCCATTTCAATATTTTAATTAGGCTCATTCATATATGTTTAATTAGCTCAATTGACAATTGAATAAACCCAATTCAATAATAAATTTAGGCCCATTTGTATTTACTTAAGTCTAATTAGAATTAAATCAAAGGCCCAACTATTATACCCAACCCAGCCCATAACTAATTTGTTTCGGCCCAGCAATTGTGTTTGATCCGGCCCAAATGTTTTGTAAATTCACAGCCCATATAGAATTAAGTCCTCGGCCCACGGCCCGTGATATATTAGCCCATCACTTGGCCTAAATGTGTTATTATTGGAGCCCAACAGAGTTTATACTTAGCCCATTAGCTAAATACCCTCCGGCCCATTACGCGGTCCATGAACCCGGCCCATACCCGGCCTGGGTTCTGGATACTTCTACTCCTAACCCTATTCTAACCCTACACCATTCTTACTTTCTCTCCCCACAGAACACAAATACGTTCGCCTCCTTCTCCTCCCCTGCCTTCCTGTTTCTCGGCGCGGTGCTCTCTTCTCCGGCGACAGAATTCGTCGGTTTCTTTTAAGGTAGGGCTGGCTTCTCCTCCTTTCTGCCTCTCGACTTTCTCTCTTGTGCTACACCTTCTGCATCGTCGCTTCCGATGAGCTCCCTCCATTCTCCTCCCCTCTCGATCTCCGCCACTGCTCCCTCTCTGATCCCCGCCGCTGCTCTCTCTCTCTGATCCCCACCGCGTTCTTTCTCTTCCCTCGCTGCTCCCACTCTGCAATCACCACCTCCGTCGCAGGCCTCCCCAGCGCTGCATGCTTCGCCCAAGGCCTCCACTGCGTCGTTCTCCATCCTTCGGTAAGTTCTCCCTTTCTCCTTTCTTCTCCTTCTTATTCTTCTTTCTTCTCACACTGTCTCTTTCCTTCTTCTTCCTTCTCACGCTGCTCTCTTTTCTTTGACATCACAGTAAGAAATTTCCGAGGCTCGATCATCGCGACCCAATATAAGGTCTTGTTTTCTGGGCAATCCTTTACTGTTCCATTAGGCTTTACCACATAGTTTTGATTATTCATTTTTTTTTTCTGTCCAAACATGCTTAGCTTTCTGTCTAATTTGAATTTTTTTGTACTTACAACTAGTAATGGTGTGGAGTGAGTTGGGGCTGGGGTGGCTCGGTTCTAAACTCTAGTCGGGGTCCAGGTTCGAAGCTAGGGTGCTCCATGTAAAAACTCCTTCTTCTCACTCTTTTATCTTACCTTCATTACTTGTTTTATTTTCTGTTTGGTTATAGAAAGTTTATGCTCTGAACATTCCTTTCCTCTTCGAATTTCACGAAATCATTGAGTCTTATGAGTGTTCTAAATTCGCTGATTGGTTTCGGGTGATTCGGGGTTGGTTTGGGACTGGTTCGAGGTTGTTCGAGGTCGTCCGGAATTGTTCGGGGCTGTTCGGAGTTCGTCCGAGGTGGTTCAAGGCTGTTCGGGGTGGCTCAGGTCGGTTTCAAGGCCGTCCGGAGCCATTCGGAGTGTTTCGGGGTCTGCCGGAACCGTTCGAGGCTGTTTCAAAGCTGTCCGGGGTCTGCCGGGGCTGTCCGGAGCTGTTTGGAATCTGTTCGAGGGCTTGCGAAGCTGTCTGGGGCTGTCCAGAACTGTCCGCAGTCGTTCGGGGCCTGCTCAAGGCCATCCGAAGCTGTTCGGGGCTGTCCGGAACTGAAGCAGCCGTGTATTGATCTTCAATACACTAGCTAAGTCCTACTTCTTCCCTTCTCTTTAAGTTTTGGTGGATTTTAGCTTGATTTAAGTTATGTGTTTCAAGAATATGGGATAAATGTTGTCTTTGGTCAGATTGTGAGAATGTTTCTTGAGCAAGGCTTATAGTTTCTAAGGCATGCTATGTTCATCTAGCTTTCTAACATATCACAGTGAAAAATCTACATTCTTGACATGGTAATAAATATGTAGCTAAGGGGAGTAAATGTTATAGGCAGAATTCTTTACCTTATGAACTGCTCTTTCTTCTCTTCTCTTGGTTCTTTCCTTAAGTCTCCAATTCGGCAGCGTTTTGGTATGGATTGAGTGGGTTGTAATTATTTGTTAAGGTTTTACTTCTTTATATAGAGGCAACGAGAGTCTATTGGTTGCTTTCTCTCTACTTGCTATCTGCACTAGACTCATCTCTTCGGATGCTGCAGGGTAAAGATAGAAAGGAGATGAGTTGAGTGAAGTGAAGTGAAGTGTGGCGTGTGGCAGCAGCTCCCATCTTCTCAGCCGCCTATACTGCATTCTACACTCTATATTTCTCTTATTTTATTTGTTGGGGTGTTATGGTTTTGGTGATGTATATAACCTCCTTATTACTACTGTGAAATGTTACTTCCATCACCAGATTGGGTTTCTGTAATAAAATTTGATCATTTTCTGCTATCTTTACTTTACAGCCTTTTATTTCTATTATATAATTATATATATATTACGTTTTGTATAGGAAATCTTAGTGCTTGATTTCCCCCATACATATAATATATAACCCATACATATAATGTATAACAAGTTGATATGCTATGAACTTATACTATTAATACATCTAAATGATTAATGATACTGGTGGAGATAATTATCACACTAATTATTATTATCACATATATATCGTAACAATGAAGGCATATAATATAAATAGCAACTAATAATATATCTTAATGATTAATAATAATAATAATGACCTTAATGATTCTTAGAAATGATAAATAGTTGGATAATTAGTTATGAGGATTATTAACACCGAATTAAATCTCCTTTAAGCTCTCATTTGGTATATAAAAAAAATTTAAACCATTTCAATTTAACATAAGTGGAGAAAAATATTGACAATTGCTACTTACTCTCTATTCTTAATTAGAACTTTAGGAACCCCCTACATACTTGATACAAAATAGGTCTAATGAAAAGAGCGGGCCATTACAGAAGGAATAGTGGTGGAATATTATTTATAATAATACTAATACATACAATAGCTGCTATCAAGCGTGATGTATTTGAAAATCCCAAATTAGTAATTAAATAAGTGTAGCAGAGCAAGGTGTTTCGAGAATCAAGAGTGTAAAATCCAAAACACAGTCTGTAGAAAGAGAAGGGAGAAATGAGAGCTAAGCTTATACACTACACACGAATCCATAAGAAATTTCTTAACTCTTAGCACAATTATTCATACAACCAATAAGACAAATTCTAGGAAGCAGCAAACAAAAAGGGACTGTAAGGAAATCAGCCTACTAATCCTACAAATAGAATGCAATTCTGGGAATACAATCTGAGGAAGAATCTGCTATATGGGAAGGACATTAGGAAAGGAATGAAGAGAGGAGTGTCAACAGCCTAGAAAAGAGGAATGATATCTTCTCTTTCTCTGTCCAGTTGTGTCACCCGAACACCTACACCAAGGAAACAATAAAATATATATGTTAGCATGTGTACATCAAGAGAAATGTAGTAAGGGAGAAGGACAGTGATGACAGAAAGAAGAGACATGGGAATCTCCTCGTTTTATTATAGGACCAAACAAAGTAAGAAAAATGGAGGATGATGAGAGGACATTATGGTGTAAGAAGGAAAGGAAAAAGAAAACTGAAGGAAAGAGTAGGAGGTTGACCTGCTCGATGCAGTTCTCCTCTCTCCTGTATACTACATAGCCATCCATAGCATCTCTTCCCCTCTCCTTAGACTGCACAAGTAAGAAAAAAATCAGAGCTTATCAACCAATATCTAAGTTTCAGAATCAATCCGATCCTTCCTCATAGAGCATGATCTGCCACATAAAGAAAATTAGCTGTAATTAGAAGACAATACAATAAGAATTTCAATAGCATTCGTAACTCAAGGCAAGCAGATTTATGCCCTATAAATACCACCTTTCCAGCCTTTAAACAAAACTTTACACTCCCACAAAATCTCTCTCAGACATTCAGCACTCTTAAGAGAAGAAAAAGAGGTCTGGAGAGAGCCCTGCCTGACTCCTTAAACACATAAGGAATCCAAAAGGTAAGCTCGACTCAACACCATTTCTTAAGTTCTGAATTTTCAGAAACACTACATGCTCGTATAAACCCCTAAACTACATGAAACTTAGAGGATGTATGCAGAATTCGGAACTTTAGAATGTGTTTAGAAAGGACAATAGATCTTGACATACCCAACTATTTGATACGACCAACAATATGCGGAAGCAAGAACTCGAACACACGTCAACAGAAAGGTTGGTTCAAACCAAATTATGCGCCAAACAGACGACCAAAACTCTAGTTGGAGACCCGATTGGAAAGTAGGGTAAATCAACTCGGATTAAGCTCAAATTTATCACCAATTATAAACTGAAGTCTCAAACAACATATCCAAAATTCAGCCAATTTGCACGAGGGGTTTGGGATTTGGCTCGGGAAGGACTTTTGGGGCGTTTAGGGTTAAAATCTGGGAACGACGACTTGTCGGAGGGGAAACTGGGTTGGCGTGGGGTTGGGATACATGCATAGGCAGATTTAAAGCTATATGATGGCTGGGAGAAAACGAGGGTGGCTGAAAACGAAAAGAAAATGATGAAGAACTTACCGAAACGAACCCCGAATTTACTTGAATCCAAAACGCGTCTATGGATCGATCTTCGCGGCTTGTCTAACCCGGATACTACTGGATATCACGAACGAGACAGATGAATTCAAGTTCTAAAGAGCCAACTTAAGAACTCTACCAAGAACGCAAGAAAAACGTGAGACAAAAATAATCACTCGATTTTTGATTCAAAGTTGTCTGCCGTCCAAAAGAGTTGTTCAAAGTCTTAAATACTGCAGATTTCGACCTAGGCCCATAAGTATAATTAGGGCACTAATTCGAAAATATAAAATCCAACAATTGGGCTTAAAACAAAACACAAAGTCTGAGCCCAATTAAAATTAAAACAAGCATAAAGAAACCAAACACTAAGGAAGCCCAATTTTCGAACCAGAAGGTCTTGTTCGAAACTCCTATGATATTCTTCAATCTTGGACGCTGGTCCAATTCACCAATTTGGGCTGCTTAATCCCAACATCTTCATCTTCCAATTTCTTCCGGATAATGCACTGAAAATAACCTTGCAGCTTCTTTGCTCTCAATCTTGTAACTGGGCCTCTCAACTGCAATTCCGGGTTTGATTCATCATTGCTGGATCCCGGCTCATCACTATTTCTCTAAATGTACTTATATGAACAAGACATATCCAAGCCAATAACATAGATTTCTGTCCAATTTTGCTGTAGAACTTAGGGAATATAAAAGATATTCTAGAATAGATTCAATGATTCATCACAGCGTCAGGAATCACAAATTCTTAGTTGACTAGACATGCTTCCAGAACTCATAAAACAAAAACCTAAACCTAGATGGTACTTTGCCAAATCTAAATATTTAGAACTCACTCAAGTTTATATTTTATCTTCAATCACCAACATCATAAAACAACAATTTTGTTCCAGATTCAGAATGTAAAACCATATTTAAGTGCTTCAATCCAGAACCTAAGCATAAGATAGAAAACATAACATTACAGGATAATAGACCTGAATTTAAGCCTAAATAATTCATTATCAAAGCTAATCCAATTAGAACTCTCTCAAGGTCGGTTACCCTGCAACTCCCACATACCAAAATAGGAATTTAAGACGACGAATCATAAGACATGTAACTAAGACTACATATCACCACCAAACCTTAATTAATATCATGAAGACAGGACTTATCTAAGGCAAAAGAGTTGCCCTCCAAATTCTGAAACCACGCCACCATAGCTGCCCGGCGAGTGCAGACCCACATCCGCTTGAACAAGGACTGTCCAACCCCGAACCGAGTCATCCCCAATCTTAGCTTCACCAATCGAGTTCCTTAAAAAAGTCAAAGAACACGATTCAATCAGTAAAGAAAACTTAATCTGAAATTTCAAAGCATCCCTAATACTTAAATAAAATCACAATAGGAAGAAAGATATAGAGTAAGAGATGGAGATAAGAGAGATAAGGGAAAGGGATTTACCGAGGTGATGGTGCAGCGACAAGACTGGAACTCCGGTGGCGGGAGAGAAGCAAGCCACGCGCTTGTCTTCGCTGTCAAGAAAAGGAGGGAGTACCAGGCGCTGTTGCCTCTCGCACTGAGAAAGAAGTCGAGCCAACGAGCTTAGTCGCCAGAGAGGAAAAGGAGCTCGTCGGAGCGATGAAGCAGAGAGAGAATTTAGGAGAAGGCGATGAGAGGGGGAGGCGTAGACGTGCCCCCGGTTCGGGAACCGGCGGTTCCGGGCCTCAAACCGCCGGTTCCCGGTTCACAAAGCTTTGAACCGGAACCGGCCCGCTAGGCCTCCTTCCCGGTTCCGGTCCAGGCTGGTTAGCTGGCGGTTCGGGCCAGTTTGAACCGCCGGTTTTCAACACATTTTCCTTTTTTTTTTTTTTTTTGTAAAACATGTAATTTTAATTTTTTGGTACATTTTGTTCAATTAAATAATGATTTAAGTTAGAGATAAAATTATAATGTAGGAGTAGTAGTTTTATAGTAGTACTCCTTTGATGAAGTTTGTTAAACCATCAATGTGGGGACAAACTTATAAGTTGTTCTTTTTACAAGTTGTTCATTTTAGAATTTTATTAATTACTTTCTTATTTATTAAAATTCATGTGGATGAGAATCTAAATATATATCAAAACATAAAGTTTATATAAAATTGTATAGAATATTTATATATGTTAAACATGATACTTGTATTTTTAAATACTTGTTATTTATATTGGTTAAATTTATAAAATTAATTTGAATATAATTTATAATTTATTAAGTTGTATTTTTTAAAATTAAATACAACATTCAAGCATTTATAAATTTAAATATTTAGGCTAGATGTACTTAGAGACTTGAAATACTTGGTTCAATGTTAAAATATAATTTATATGTTAATAAATGACAAATAAAGTAAAATAAATGTGGATAAATATTAGACATTGTTATAGATAATTTAATTTTTTTTCAACAAATTTATTTGCCCTTAAGATAGTATAATATTATATATTTTATACTCCTAAATTTCTAATTACATAATAAGAAGTTGAAGAGATATTAATCAATTATGACATTATAGTAATATCTAATTTATTCTATACTATATGGGAATAAGTGACAAATAAATTCAAATGAATGTAGAGAAATAAAATAATTTAGATTAGATATAGTTAGAGACTTAATATACTTGTTTCAATGTTAAAATATAATTTATTGATTATAAATTACAATTTGTATTATTGTTGAAGCAAATATTAAATAAATAAGAAAGTAATTAATGAAATTGAGTAGAATATTTATATATATGTTAAACATGATAGTTGTATTTTTAAATCATTGTTATTTATATTGGTTAAATTTATAAGATTAAATTGAGTATAATTTACAATTTATTTAGTTGTATTTTTAAAAATTAAATATAATATTCAAACATTTATAATTTATAAATTAAAATTAACATGAGTATTGAAGCTATATTAAATAAATAGGAAACAAATATAAAATTAGGTAGAATATATATACATATATATATATATATATATATTAAACATGGTATTGTATTTTTAAATCCTTGTAAGTTTGTCCCACATTGAATATGTATCAAACTTCACTAAAGAAGTGCTCTTATAAAATGATTTTATCAAATAAGTACTCTTATACATTCTATATAATTGTCCCACATTGGAGATGTATCAAACTTCACCAAAGAGGTACTCCTATAAAATCTACCAAAGTACCCCGTATTATGGCTGTTTGAACTGGCTGAAACCGTCCCGAACCGGCGGTTCCCCGGTTAACCGGCGGTTCCCCGGTTAACCGGCGGTTTGCAACGGTATTCTTGAACCGGCGGTTCGGAGGTTGAACTGGTGGCCCGAACCGCCGGTTACGGTTACCCCTACCTTTGAACCGTAACCGGCCCGTTTCTACCCGGTTCCGGGCCGGTTCTTGAACCGTTGACCACGGTTCCGGGCCCGAACCGTTGACCACGGTTCCGGGCCCGAACCGTTGACTCCCGGGTCAGTTCCGGTTCGGGCCCGCCGGTTCACTGAAAATGGGCATGTCTAGGGAGGCGGACGTCTCATGGAGGGAGAAACAAATGAATTAGAGTAGGACGAATTATGGTAAAGTTAGGGTAAGAATCATCTAGAACCCGGGCCGGGTGTGGGCCGGGTTAACGGGCCAACCATTTAATTGGTTGGGCTCCAGAAATAAATTGGATCGGGCCAAACTAATTGAACCCAGGGGATGAACTAATAAGAAAATTAAGTGGGCTTAAGTTAGAATAGTAATTGGGCCGAATAATTAAATGACTGGGCCGAGAAATCCCAACGGGCCTAATTTAATTAAATTATTTATGGGCCTAGCTATTTATTTTAGTGGGCTGAATAAATTAAAGGAGTGGACTTAATGCTAGGATTTTGGTTTTGTTATTCAATTAATTTATGGATTACTAATGGACTAGAAGTTAATTAATTAATCGTAATTGGGTTAATTATTCAATTAAGGTACCAAGACTCAAATTATTGGGCTATGTCTAAAAATGAGATTTTCTAATTGAATTTAGAAAATTCAATTTATTTAATTTAATCATAAATGGTTAAATTATAAATCATACTTAGAGTATGATCACTTGAGTTAACCTAACTCATAAGACTTTATTATTTTGATTCAAAGATCAAAATATTAAATTAGAAATTTCCTTTACTTACTTTACCCAATAATTAATTCTTTGAGGATAATAAGTTTCTAAACCATAGCTTGATTAGAAATCCTCAAACGACACCTCTAGAAATATGACTCCTAGACTCGTATAATAGTTGAGCTAAAAGACCGAGAATAATCCTCAAAATAGCTAATACTTCCTCACACTTAGAAGTATTAGATATACTTGGTAAATGTAACTTACTCGAAATTTATATAAAGGTTGTGACGAAAGGTCGGAACCATAGTTCGAGAACGAAGCAGTCACCGGTCAAGACTACTCAAGTAGGCTTTTCTTACTCTATAAAAATATGTGTGCATGTCTTCAAAATTAAAACGAGATATTTTCAAAGCACTGTCTTGCTATAAATATTTTGATTTATGTATGATGCCTATCTGTTTATTTATAATCAAATTCGGGTCCCAGTAGATTAGATATACTACTCGGACTAGTGTACACAGGACCGTGAGTCATCTAGATGTTAACCTGTCGAGTGTCTGTGGGAAGTGGCCACTTCCCCAGCACAAAGAAGCTTCAGATATGGTTGATTACAAAAGAACATAGACTGCGCAGTCGAACATAGAACTTTCTCAAACAAATGCTTTTGTGAACATAGGTGCTTTAGAGACAAAAATCCCTATGTATCACTTAGAATGGCTTGACAGTTATATATGTACGTTTGCAATTTCGGCACGTGTCTACTGAGTACAATTTGTACTCAACCCTGCATGTATTTCTAAACGTGCAGGTTAAGAACGAAGAAGATACGGGTGCTACGTTGGGTTCTAATTCGCCATTAATTCAAGGTAATATACTTCTTTTTATCTTTGTATTTACTTCCTGGAAAAATTTATTCTTGGCAAGAAGCCCAAATTTTCGATTTCTATTACTGCATATTTTTAGTTCTTACTGTAAAAGTTCCTGAAATGTTTTAACACTGGTTTGATTTACTGATTATCGTGCCTTAAAATCTTGTTGGATCTTGGCTAAGTTAGGAGTTTTGGAAAAAGCCCTAAATTTTATTGATTTAAAACATGGCCGGGCCCATCACTTATTTAAAATCCAGCTCAATTACTCTATTTATTTGGCCCAGCAACCAATTACAAACCCAGCCCATAATTTGTTCTACCCGACCCGTTTCTAAAATAAAACCCTACTCTCTTCTAACCCTAATTCACTTCACTTCTTTCTTACTTTCTCATTCCCAGACACATTACTCTCCCTCCCATCTCCCTCTCGACTGAACTCTCTCCTTCACTCACTGCCTCCTCTTTCTCGATCCCTCTTCTCCATCTCCCTCTCGCTCAGTTCCCTTTTCTCCCTAGACACAATACACACACTTTCCTCTGCCTCTCTTACCGATAACCTCACACTAAGCTTCTCAACCTTGGTCTGCTCTTACCCAAGACAGACCAGCAATTCGTTCAATTCAGCTTCGCTCTCCCGACTGCAAGGCGACCACAACAGCTTTCTTTCCTCTCGGTGAGTTTCTAATCTCTCCTCAAGGTAACGTTCTCTTCCTATTCTTTGATTTATTTTCTCCTCCTACTTCTTTCTCACTGTATTCACTCTCCATTCCTTCCCTCTCAAATTTTATTTTCTGCAGGATGGCAGAAACCTCCCTAGTTCCACTTTCTTTCATGGAAGCTAATTAGGTTCTAATTCGCCATTAATTCAAGGTAATATACTTCTTTTTATCTCTGTATTTACTTCCTGGAAAAATTTGTTCTTGGCAAGAAGCCCAAATTTTCGATTTCTATTACTGCATATTTTTAGTTCTTACTGTAAAAGTTCCTGAAATGTTTTAACACTGGTTTGATTTACTGATTATCGTGCCTTAAAATCTTGTTGGATCTTGGCTAAGTTAGGAGTTTTGGAAAAAGCCCTAAATTTTATTTCACAGTGAATTCTCATTTCTTCTAATGACTTATTCTTCACTGTAATTTACTTTTGTATTTTAATTCCACACCTTACTATTCCTGCATGTTTTAATCTCTCTTTAATTTCTGATTTTGAGAGGGTTGGATTGCTTCTGGTAATTCGGTTGGAATTGGTGTCTTACGGTTCTCTTCCTCACTGAGAAAATCCTTCGATTAAGCTAAGTGTTCTACTTCCCTTAGATATAGCTTCTGTATCTGTTTTGGTGTGTAAAAGTTCTGTTCTAAATCTGAATACATAGATATATGTATGTGTGTTCTGAAATCAGAACATATAGGTGTTCTAAAAATCTGAACAAAAATTGTGGTTCTATGTTCTGCAAATCTGAACTGAATTTCTAAGTTCTATACTTAGCCATTTATTTATTTCTTTGGTATGTTTCTGCACTCTGAAAAACCACACTATTGTATCTTATTTCTGTAATCTGAATCTATGTCTAGGTTTTAAAGTTTGAAAACTGCAGTTACTACTTCTGTTTTCATAGTTTGATAATGGTTCTAAGTTCATACTCTGGCCCCCTTAACTGAGATTTTAAAGCATATATATCTATATATACTGGACTATAAAATACATGATTTATTCTTATTTTCTGAAATCTGAAACTAGGTCTATGTTCTTAATTATAATTCAGTGTTAACTTCAAGTTTAAAGCATAGGTTTCTGACTTTAAAGGTTATGATTTCTTTGTTAACATAAGAGAGGTTTAAGGGTGGAAATTTACTACCTTTGCCTTTAACTCCTCCTTGTGCTAGAGCTTCTCTTTGATTTCAGTCAGTGTGTAATATTTGTGTGATAAACGTTTAAAAGGCAGTCCCCCTTAACCCTTTATATAGATATGTTGCAGTGTGGTGTTGTTGCTTAAGACTTTAGTGTTAGAAAGCTATACTAATAGCCTTTACTCTATTGTTTTGTAGGGCATGGAAGTAAGGTATGGATGGAAGACTTCCCTCCTACTCAACCGTGCCACAGGCTGAGGTTTCTGTTTTATGTCTGCTGCAGTAAGATTCCTTGGTTCATTCTGCAGTAGCAAGGCTACTTTGTTCCCTTCTTTGGTTTTCCATACCAAGTGGCTATATAAAATGATCATTTCTTTCTTACACTTATAGCAACATTTCTTTCTTTCCTTTAATTACTGCCGTGCAGTTTGGTGTAACAGCTTAGATTTTTAGTTGCTTTATATAATACATGTACTGACATTCCATATATATATCTAGTTGTTCTATGGAGGTGTTCCAATCTATTAGCTTTCCTTCTTGACTTTACTAATTATGCACATGGGTACTTGAGTTGTTTAAATATCTATTTCTTCTCAACCATATCTAAGTTGAAGGTTTCATATATATCCATAGGTACCATGCGTCTAATTCATTTTTTGTTTTCTACTTCATACTGCACATATATAGGTATCTATACTAAATATTTCTTTCCAACCCAATAATGTTACAGGTCTTGATTTATCCATATCTGTACTATACATGTGTTTCTCTTTATTTTATGCACAAATTTTTCAGCTTTATATACTTGTATAATCAAGAGTATAGTATTATATATATCTATATACATATCTAGATAAAATCTATACCACATAATTAATACTATATGCAACCATGCATACCATTTATTAGTTCTTAAAATATAACACATATACTTACTCTTATAGGTTTATATAAATTTTTCTTAGTACACAACCTCTCCTTAATATTAATATCTCTTAAGATTTTAATCAAATAATCTATAGATACTTGATATCTTTAACCAAAACTCCTCTTCACTAAATTAAATTCTCCTTAATATACTAAAATGTTCATTATATAAATAATATTCGCGTTCGAATATCATTCATTTCGGAACTTAAAAAGATGGGGTATTACGATTTCTAAATGTGCAGGTTGAACTTTGATGAAAAGGAGAGTGTTAATGTTGGTCCCGAAAGAGCAAGGTTTGGTGTATGGGGGGGGGGGGGATACACCAAATACTAACTTTTCAGTTTTACTTGACAATTTATAAGAGAGTTCAAGCTATTCTATACGAGAAATTGCTCGGTAGTGACTAAACAGATCGATATTCAGATCAATAACTGATTTAGTCCAGACAGATTACTCTCTTAGTGAAAACACTTAGTTGATAATAAGAGTGATCTTATTACCTTCTGAGTGTAGAGTGAGTGCGGAATAATGGTGGTTCAGTGATTGCTCTTGTTTAGAAAACCTTAAGAATTAACCAGATTGATTAAGGAGATTGATTGAGATGCAGATGAATGATAGTGCAGAGAGTTAGAATAATAAACAACGGAAATTAAATATGCAGAATTATAAAGCACACGGTTGTTTAACGTGGTTCGGGAAATCCCTACGTCCACGATCTGGTCAAAACTAGACCAGATTATCTACTACTAGGATACTCTGCTTCTTTATACTCGTGGAGAATGAGTCACAAGTATCAATCACAACTAGAATGATACTTATGCACGAATGAAGGGTCGTGTCCCTTTACAACAGTTTACCTCTACGTTACCACTAGAAAACTACTAGCTAGCAGGGTGATCTCCTTTTTCTCGATAAGACAGACTTGAATCGAGGTGGTTGGTGTGATGTTGAATCACAGAGTGTTGAAGCTCTAAGTCTGGAATACAGATCGCTTGGAAGAATAATAGCAGTATAGCTCGCGTGTGTGTTCTCTCTTTTTCCAGATTTTTGACTTCAACTATATATGCATTGAATTTGAAATTCTAGCCGTTGTTGATTGGCGTGAGATAGATGGTATATTGCCAATCAATGGTTTCCATCATATCTGTTCTTGCCATATAGGAAAGGTTGACTCAATCTTTGATTTATAAAAAGCAGATTGCTAACGGTCTCTTTCCTTATATAGGTTAACCGAAGATCTTTCCAATCCCAGTTGGATGGACTTTGATCTTTGACGTGGCAAGAGTATATGATGTGTAGGATGATGTCAGCTGATGGATTGATGACTCAATCGTTCTGATTCTTCGCTGTAGGCATCGATCTGGTCATCGTTCTGGTCGCTGTTTGTTACAGCAGATCGATTCTTCTTTGGCATAAGGCCTTGACTTTCATCCTATTCTAGTTTGAGATTGACTTCTATAGGAACATCTCCTTTACATTTTAAGTCATCTCCTAATCTGTTCCATAACAGAAATCACCTTATCTATAGTGATCTGTTTTTACACAAGAACAGTTTAAGCTCTAAACTAGCTAAGTGTGTTTCGAAAGACCATCATTAACACTAAGACCCTTGAACAAAAAAAAAAAAAAAAAAACCTTGAACAAAACCCTAAAACCTAAAGTAAACCCTAAACCCTAAACCGGAACTCTAAACCACAAACTAAACTCTAAACCTTAAACTAAACCCTAAATCCTAAACCCTAAACACTGAACTCCGAGAGACCACCGAATTCAGCACGCCATTCATAAGCAACTTAAACCCAGCTATTGTCAACACTCTTTGAAGCAAGTCTTGAACTAGATCATCTAGACCAGATTGACCTTAATCTGGTTGATCATATCATCATTTGGAGAATTGACTTGACCTGGAGCAGATCAACTAAGTCATCTGGTATACGATCTGTTATCTGATGTACTTAGAAATGATCCCACCATCATTTGCCACGTCATCAGATCTCAAGAAGAAGGAAAGTCTATCAATTGGAGATCAAGAATGGAAGGGGAATCAATTGAAGCGCGTAGAAAGGAAAAAGATCAATTAGTCATCTGTTTTCCATATCAAGAGGAATTTAGTCAACCATTCCTACAAGGCAAGAAGATAAAATCAGGGATTCAGATCTTTTGATTGGCAATCAGTATTTATTACACGCCAATCAACCCCAATGGTTAGAATTCAAATATTACACCTATAAAAGCTTGGAACAAAGTCTGGAAGAGTACACTAATATATGAAATACGATCATCTCGCAAGCAAGCTGAAACTCTGCCAAGAAATAAACTCAACTATTGAAGCATTCAACGAGGAGATTTCACAATCCAGATAGTGTTCAAAGTTGTTCGTGATCAAAATCACACCAAACTTGATTTAAGTCTGTCTTATCGAGAGGAAGAAGGAAGATATCTTCGCTAGCTAGTAGTTTTCTAGTGGATTAACGTGAAGGTACCTTGTAGAAGATTTATCTGCAAGTTGTAAAGGGACACGACCCTTATTCATGCACAAGTTTCACTCTAGTTGTGATTGGAACTTGTGGCTCATCCTCAACGAGTATAAAGAAGAGAGTATCCTAGTAGTGGATAACCAATCTAGTTTTGATTGGGCAATGGATGTAGGGGGTTTCCCGAACCACGTAAAATCAACTGTGTGCTTTATCTTATGCATTTTACATTTACAGTTGTTTATTCACTAACTCAACACTTGCACTCAAACTTGCATTTCTTTAATCAATATGTTAATCGATCTGGTTAATATTCTTCAAAGGTTTTCTCATAAGATCAACTGACTAAGTCCACCATATTCCGCACACTACGTTCTGTTTGATAACAAGATCACTCTTGCTATCTGCTTAACGTAACTCACAATAGAGACTCTGACTGGACTGATCATCTATCAATCTGGTCTGTCAACCTTAAGAAATCTCCTTTTGAGAAAGCTTAATCTCTCTAAGTTAATTAGTCAAGTAAACTGAAAAATTTGTATTTGGTGTATCCCCCCCCATACACCAAACCTTGCTCTTTCGGGACCAACAAGTGGTATCAGAGCAGTGGTCAACTTAAATAGATCTAAGAAAACTTATTTTCATTCACGTGCATATTATTTGCTATCATGGAATCTTTTTTCGTTAAAGCATTCGAGGAGTTCTCCATCCAAGAATATAGAGACTGGAGTTTCAGAATCAAGATGTGCCTTAAAGCTCATCACTGCCTGATGTGGAAAGTGATAGAAGAAGGTCCATTAGCAATCTATGAAGAGAAGACTCGTATCACTGAAACTGGAGTAGTCAAAGAGAACGTGCTCATAGATCCCAGAACATATACATCTGAAGAACGACGAGAAGTAAAATTGGATGAATTTGCAAAACGAATAATTTCCAGTACAGTCAAAGGAGTCCATTTGGCCAAGATTCAAGACCTGGATACAGCCAAGGAGATCTGGGAAGCACTTCGTGAACTCAGCTTAGGATCAAAAGCTATGATCGAGAAAAAACTTTCATTAGCCTGCAACAAGTTCGATGATTTCAATGTGAGACCTGGAGAAACCATTGAACAAATAAAGAACAAGTTTATTGAAGTTCTGCTGGAAGTATCTGCCTGCAAGAAGGACAAGTACAACCAGAGAGAGAAGAATCTCAAGATTCTCAGAGCACTACCACCAAGCTGGGAGATGTATGCAGCCATGCAACCTCTACGTGCTGATTTCAATGATCTTACTACTGAAGCATTGTTTGATCATCTAGTTGTTCATGAATGCGACATAAGAAGAATTCATGGACCAGATCACTCAACCAACAAGAAGAGTGAAAGTAGCTCAAAGAAGGAGAAAGAAGTAGCCTTCAAAGCAAAGAGCATAGCTGATGAACTTGTAGTACTTGCTGTACCAGAAGAAGGAGGTTACGACAAGTTACTCACGAAATTTTCCATGATCGCGAAGAGAATGGACAAGATGGAAGTCAGATCGAGGAAATATCGTAGAATCTACAAAGATAAAAAGAACAAATTCCAGAGGAGTAGAGATCAAGATCGATCTGATAACAAGAATGAGGTAAAGAATACTAATAATTTCACTAACTATACCTGCTATGGTTGTGGCAGAACAGGTCACTTCAAGACAGATTGTCCTGACCTATCCAAAAGCCAGAGAGAAAGAGCTAAGAGCCAAGAGAGATCGAAAGCTCAAATCTCAACGCAAAGCTACGTTAGCAGAGGATGATTCAAGCAGCTCAAGTCATTTCTTAGACAGCTCATCCGAGAACAATGAAGCATTCTACGCACATGATCAAGAAGAAGATTGAGATGAATTCTACATGGGAAATGACAACGGATTTGACCAGAACGAGGTTAACACTCATGTTTCTATGTTATCTAAAAAACCTGTATATGATTATGGTAATGAAGATGAACCTGAAGTCTCATGGGAAGAAGTCAATGAGATGTTCAAGAGCTATACAAGCGTAAAGAAATTTTTTTTAGAAGTCATCAAGGAGAATGATAAGCTGAATGAATCAGTAAAGATTCTTAGTGAAGCCAACACAAAGTTTTCTGCAAAAGTGAACGATCTGGAAGAACAGATCAAGACAAAATATGAAGAAATCTACTCACTCAATTCAAAGGTCAAAGATTTGATTACCAGAAAGGAAGTAGCAGAATAGAAACTGTAGAAGACAAGGGAGAATATGAGCAAGATCAACAAAAGCGGTGAGCGCGTCAACATGATCTAGGATATGCAGAATAAAACAAGATCAACTGCTAGACTAGGTTACACTGGAGAATCAAAATCAACAAGGTTCGTAGTTGAAAGAAAGAATATACCTGATCAAGTGATCAATCTTAAGAATGGGAAGAACCAACCCCAGAAGATGATGGTGAAAGAAGCAAGAGACAAATGGTATTATCAAATGAAGGGTCAGCCTGCTCAGTATGTCAAAACAGATAGGAACCAGAAATAGAAGGCTCCTACCAGAACATCATCAACAAAGAAAAACTAGATCAACTGGAACAACATTGAGAGGAATCATCCATCTGTCTACAAAGATATCTCAAGAACAGATGATGTAGGGAGACAGATTACCTATTATATTTGTGTTCCTAACACTAAACTGATCTGGGTTCCTAAGGGAACATTTGCTACTAACCAAGCACCCATTCGTTGAAAGGGTAGCTAAGTCTATGTAATTGCAGGATCGAAGAACTGCAAGAAGGAGTCAAGTAGCAAAAGGATCAATCTGGATCATTGATAGTGGCTATTTGAAGCATATGCCATGTGACAAGAACCTACTTTCAAACTATATAGAAAGACAAGGTCCGAAGGTAATATTTGGTTGTAAATCAAAAGGTTATACCATAGGATATGGTAATGTTAAGATTGGCAAGACCACTAATTTAAATGTTTCTTATGTTGAAGGTCTTAGTCATAATCTATTTTCTGTCAGTCAATTTTGTTGTCACACCCCGATCTCCGCCCTTGTGGCGAAGTCCGGGTACGCGACTATAAAACCATTAATGAAATAAAGGATAAAAGGGAACTGTGCACATAACTGAAACATAAGATATTTTAGAACTGAGTCTTAGTACATAACAAGGAGTTTAACTCGAAATTGACACCTACGTCAAACAAAAGTCTAAAACCTCTTGCAGCGGAAAAAGGATCAACGTAAATCTACGTGTATGAAGACACGTAAACCCCCAAGAGTTCGACTACGCAAAAAGACTGACAGCCCGTCATAGCACCTCCATCTATCACGTCTCAACCTGCACATTTATAAATACATGCAGGGCTGAGTACAAACGTACTTAGTAGGCACATGCCGAAATCGCATACGTACATATATAATTGTCATTGCCGTAAAAACTGAAACATAGGGATTTTGTCTTTAAAAGAACCTACGTTCACTAAATCCTTTTTGTGAAACCTATAGTTCGACAGCTGTCTAAGTTCTTTAGTATTCTACCATATCTGTTTTCTATGTGTACCGTGAAGTTGGCCACCTTCTACGGACACCTGACCGGTCAACACCTTCGTCGACTCACAGTCCTTTGTGCACACTAGTTCGAGTGGGGTTGCTTACCCACTGGAACCCGAATTCGATTAAATGATAACAAGATAGGCATCGTACAAAACATAAATCATTTCGGTAATACAATACTTTAAAACATAAGTTCTCATTTGAAAAACCTTTTCAAAATATCAACATAATAGCATACGAGCACACATAATTTCTTTGTAATAGAAAGCCTACTTGGATAGCTTCGGTTTGCACTTGATTTGATCTCGAAACACGAAACAGGTCTCTCGTAAGAACCTTTAGAAAAGCTCGTATAAGTTAAAATGCCCTTAGTGCATTTAAAATATTAATTGTAAGAATATATTATTCTTGGTTCTTGTTTCGCTCCGTTTAATTAAGATATTGATACTTCCTATCAATATTATTTAAAAGGTGTTGAATCCTTGATTCAATTACTCTGGTAATTGCCCTTTAAGGACAATAAGTGTATTAACACTTAAATGAATAATTAATTCTCAATAATTAACTATTCACCTAATATTATAAGTTCTATTTATTAATACTCAAGGGGTATATATCTTACTATCCCTTCTTTTTAATATTTCTAATTGATGTAGCTCCATCTTAATTAAATCTTATCTTATTAAAATGTTTAAACTAGTCCATTTGAATTAATTAAGTAAGCTTAATAATTAATTTAATTAATTTAAGTATTAATTATCTTAAGATTAATAACTGGGCCCATTAGATTAATTATTATGGCCCAATCCTAAATTATTTTCGGCCCAGATTAACATTCACTCGGCCCAATAATTTATGTAACAGGAGCCCAATCTAATTTATTTAAATCCTAGGCCCAGAAGTCTTAATAAATCTGGCCCAATTGATTATCTAACCGGCCCATTAACTCTATTCCCTTAGGCCCAGAAAACAAAATAATTCCCAGCCCAAGTATTTGTCCAACCCGGCCAGTAACCCAGCCCAAAACCCGGCCCATGGTCGAGAACACTCTAATCTACCCTAACCCTAATCACTTTCATTCCTCACCCGATCTGTTTCTTCCCAAAACAGATAGCATTCCCCTCCTCTCCTCTCTTCTCCCTCTTCATCTCTTTCTCACGCTACTATCTCTGCTTTCTGCCTCTATTCTCCTTTCCTTCTCTCGCCTCTCCTTCGATTCTTGCCCCTGTTTCTCTCTTTCTAAATCCCACTCTCGGTTTCTCAGTTATCTTGAGTGAACGGCGAAGAGCTCGCCTAAAGGTTGCTGTCAACTGGCTCATCTCTCCTTAAGGTATAATCCTCTCTGATTTTCCCCTAGTTTCTTTTCCTGAAATCTTAATTCCCTCATCTTCCTCACTAGTTTTCTCTCTCAGCTTCTGTGCTTTCTGAATTTCTAGGTTTACTGGAGGAAACATGGCCTCGCTAGCTCAATATTTCTCTTATGGAAGCTAATTAGAAATTTCAAGGTAAAATTTTCTCCTTCTTTATTTTATGTTTTGAATCCCTACCCCCATCTTCCTCTGCATGTTAGAGATTTGGGGATAGAATTAAATTTGGATGTATTTGGGTAAATTCTGTATTTTTCTAAAATGGTATTCGGTTTGGTTGATTAGGGTCGAGATGATTCAGAGGTGCGTGGATTTTGGTTCAGTAAACTGTCGTGGGATTTCAGATAGGTAAATCTTGGAACTCTCTTCTTTCTGCTCTTTTTAGCTACTTTTTCAATCTTTCATTACTGCATGTTCAAGTTTTTAGATTCTGTACAGCTTCTGGTATGAATGTTCTTCTTTACTCACTATTTCACTCTGTTTCTCCTAGGGAATGATTCTGTGGTGAGATAGTTATATGGAGGTGACTTGGCTGCGTAAATTCTATTTTAGACAGTAGCTAAGTCTGCTTTCTCTCTATAATTTCTTGTTGTGCTTTGGTTATGATTTACAATGTTTTGGGAGTTTAATTGAATTCTCTGTTTTCATTGACTAAATGAAATTGGTATAGGATATTAGTTGTTATAATTTCCAGTCTTGTTTAGTCATGCGAGTTATTGATGAACATGAGATGATCTACAAATTTTTATTAACTTTAAGTGAAATCTGTAAGCTAAGCCTTGAAGCATGTTTCTATGCTTGATTATTAAAGTTTACTATATTTTATGAAGCCTGACTAGCATTTGAGGATTCTAAGTTCGTGCTTTAAATTTTCAGTCTGGAATGCCTCTGTTTTATGAGTGCTTAACTTGACAGAACATATTCTCATACTCTGTTTCTATGTTCTTGATAATAATGCTTATGGTTTGTTGTTCAGACTATGAACATATATTTTAAGTTCAGTTTCTGATTTGTATACGTGGAAGTTTTTTTTTTATTTGTTTACTAGCTTCTGAATATTGCTACTCTGAGAAAAAGAAAACATTCACATACTCATTTCTATTATTCTTTTCTTTTCTGATGAAGAAAGGCTACATCCTGTTTTCTATGTTTTAAATTTATAATCTATGGTTTGGTCATATACCAAGTTCATCATGTTCTTTTAACTGAGCACTATTCTGTTATATGTCTTCTAACTGTTCAAATCCTGCTTTCTAGTCCCTTAACATACTGAGGTAAAAATCCTGAAATGAGAGTGCTAGCACCTCTTTAAACATCTCAGTTTAAATTTATAATTTCTCATATTATATAAATACTTAGTATTATTGCCTCCTAATTAATTAACCAAATTCCATTCTCACAACTTCTTTATTAAAAACGAAGATTCCACTGTAGCTAGGTTCAACTTAACATTAATTAAAAATAAATTGTTCAATAGGTAATTGCAAGTGCGTTTAAAACTCGCTTACTTTGATATTTAAAAGACGGGGCATTACATCCTTCCCCTCTTAACAAAAATTTCGTCCCGAAATTTGTATTTTCTAATTGAACAACTAGGGATATTTTCCTCTCATTTTATCCTCCAGTTCCCAGGTAGCTTCTTCTTGTCCATGATTTCTCCATAACACTTTTACTAAGGAAATGGATTTACTTCTGAGTTGTTGCACTTTATGATCTAAAATAGCTTCGGGTCTCTCTTCGTATGTCAAGTCGGGATTCAAAATCATTTCTTCTTGATGGATGACGTGCTTTGGGTCACGTGATACGTGAAATACATTGTGAACGTTCCCGAAAGTTGGCGGCAATGCCATTCTGTAAGCAACTGATCCTATCCTCTCTAGGATCTCATAGGGTCCAACAAAACGGGGTCGTAATTTTCCTTTGACACCAAACCTGACTATCCCTTTTGAAGGAGATACTTTTAAGAAAACTCGATCGCCTTCTTAGAATTGCAATTCGGTTCTACGAGTGTCGGCATAAGATTTCTGCCTGTCTTGTGCTTCTTTGATTCTTCCTCTGATCTGGCGAACAATCTCTATCATTTCGCCAACTGAGTCTGGGCCAACTATGGCTCTTTCTCCAACTTCGTCCCAATACAATGGCGACCTACACTTTCTCCCATAAAGTGCCTCATATGGTGCTGTTGGTCCCGAAAGAGCAAGGTTTGGTGTATGGGGGGGGGGGGGAATACACGAAATACTAACTTTTCAGTTTACTTGACGTTTTATTAGAGAGCTCAAGCTATTCTATACAAGAGATTGCTTGGAATGACTGACCAGATCGATATACAGATCAGTAGCTGGTTTAGTCCAAACAGATTACTCTCTAAGTGTAAACACCTAACAGATAATAAGAGTGATCTTATTACCTCCTGAGTGTAGAGTGAGTGCGGAATAATGGTGGATTTAGTGTATGCTCTTGTTTAGAAAAACCTTAAGGAGTTAATCAGATCGATTAAGCAGATTGTTTGAGAATGCAGATTATATGATAGTGCAGAGGGTTAGAATACTAAACAACAGATAATATAAAGAGTGCAGAAATGTAAAGCACACAGTTGTTTAACGTGGTTCGGGAAATCCCTACGTCCACGATCTGGTCAAAACTAGACCAGATTATCCACTACTAGGATACTCTGCTTCTTTATACTCGTGGAGAACGAGTCACAAGTACCAATCACAACTAGAGTGATACTTATGCACGAATGAAGGGTCGTGTCCCTTTACAACAGATTACCTCTACGTTACCACTAGAAAACTACTAGCTAGCAGGGTGATCTCCTTTCTCTCGACAAGACAGACTTGAATCGAGGTGGTTGGTGTGATGTAGAATCACAAGATATTGAAGCTCTAAGTCTGGAATGCAGAGTGCTTGAAAGATAATTGCAGTCTAGCTCGCGTGTGTTCTCTCATTGTTTCCAGTTTGTTGTCTTCAACTATATAGGCTTTGAATTTTAAATTCTAGCCGTTTGTTGATTGGCGTGAGATAGATGGTATATTGCCAATCAATGGTTTCCATCATATCTGTTCTTGCCATATGGGAAAGGTTGACTCAATCTTTGATTTATGGAAATCAGATTGTTAACGGTCTCTTTCCTTATATGATTAAGTCGTAGATCTTCTTTCCAAACCCTGTTGGATGGACCTTGATCTTGACGTGGCAAGTGTATATGATGTGTAGGATGATGTCAGCTAATGACTTGATGACTCAATCGCTCTGGTTCATCGCTGTAGGCATCGATCTGGTCATCGATCTGGTCACTGTCTGTTACAGCAAATCGATTCTTCTTTGGCATAAAGCAATGACTTTCATCCTATTCTAGTTTGAGAATGACTTCTATAGGAATATATCCTTTACATTTTAAGTCATCTCCTAATCTGTTCCAAAACGAGAATCACTTAATCTATAGTGATCTGGTTTTTACACGAGGAACAGGTTAAACATAAAGACCAGCTAAGTGTGTTTCGAGAGACCATCATCAACACTAATCTTAGGGTTCCCAACAATTTCCCCCTTGTTGATGATGTCGAAACCACACTTTACAAAAAGGATCCTATCAGCTTATAAAGATCGATCTGGTCTGGTTTTCCAGGTTGATCAAATTACGTTATTAAGTTTATAACGTTTTAGGATATTTTTATATGTGTTCTGGACAATAAAATGTTGTCATCAGAAACTCAAACTGGATTTCATATATTGATAAGAAGACAAGAGAGGTTACAGATAAACAGAACAGAACATAAGAAAAGGCAGATCATAAGATATAAGAAATAAGACTACTATCTGCTTTTTCTTCTCTCCTCTTGTTGCTTCTTCATCTTTGCTCTGGTCTCATCAGATATCAGCTGGACACTCTCGTATACTCCCTCTCTTACCCTTATGTAATCTGGGTCTTCAGCATCCACCTTATACCCTCTGTTTTCTGCTAGTTGGTTTATGAAGTTCAGCTTAAAGGTTTTGTCAGGGAGGTCTGTCCCAGGAATAGTGGGACAGGTTCTGAACTCCCTTTCTGGAGCAGTTATCTGGATTTGAGCTTTTGCAGCAGCAGCTCTGATCTCTTCTACCAGATCCCTTGCATCATTCTGGTCAAGGTATAAGTTGAAAGCTTCATTTGGTGACCCCTCACAGTAGAGAGGTTCTTTTAGAAAATAGCGGCACATGATGAATCCATACTTCAGTCCTTCAAATCCCTCCTTCAGATGATCTGGGACCCAGTTGGTCTCTCCCTGTTTTGTCAACGATTTGCGAATGGGAGCAGATGAGAACCAACTGGATCCAGCTCTTTTCTTTTTCCTGGGCGGTTGGGACTGGCTCGAGCTTGGAGTAAATGTCTTCTGGGCTTGGAATGAGGGAGAGCTGGCTGGTTTCTTTGCAGTGGATGCACCAGATCCAGACAAGCTCTTCTGTTTGACTTGTGCTGCTGGCTCTTTCTTCTTCTCCTGTGCAGCAGATGGCAGCTTTTTCTTCCCAATTCCTTCCCCCTTTTCGACATCATCAATAAACGATTGAATGAATGTCTTGAGGGAGGTGACCTCGTTCTTCAGCTCTGCGACCTCCTTGTCAGATTCAAATCTGCTAGACAGCAGCGAGGTGATGTTGAGGTTGGAATCATTGATCTGTTTCTGAAGAGAAGTCTGTGCATTGGCCAGGTCAGATTTGATCTCTTCTTGTGCTGCCTTGATGTCCGCAGTTTCATCAAAGTAGGATTTGATTAGAGTGGATGTTGGGTACTGCAGATCGTGTAACTTCCTTTCCACAAAGGATTTGCCATCAGTTTCAAACTGCCTGAGCATAGCTTTGGTATGGGAGATGGTTTCCTTGACAACATCAGCAGCTATCCCATCAGTCTGGGCCTTCACTATATCGTGCACCATGTCTTTCTCTTTGTCTGCAAAGGCGCTGATGATTTTGTACATCTCCTTCACTTTGAATTCTGTAGAAAACAGATTCTGATCAATCTGTGCCTTACGTTCTTCAGCTGCAGCACGATCATCATCCATTTTCTTGCTGATCTCTTCAATCTTCTGTCTGCAGATTCGCCTCAGATCAGAGTCTACCCGATTGACCTGAGTTTGCAGATGATCGTTGAATTCTGTGAGTATGCGTGTGGCTTCATCTTGGACTGTGGTCAGTGTGCCATACATGTACTGATCCACCTTCTTGGAAATAAGATCTCTGATTTGAGTATGAGATAGGGATTGATGCTGGTCCATCAATATATCTTCCAAGGTGTAAGTCTGCACATGTATGTTCTGTGCAGCTGCAACTGCAGGAGTGATGATATCATTGGTAAGCTCGCCTCCGATGGTCTGACCAAGGGGTTCTTCCTCTGCTGGTTCCACTTCAGTTGATGCAGGAGTGATATTAGTGTCAGGCATGATCTGATCTGGTTCAGGTTCTGCTATGGCTGCACCCTGTTGGTGAGCAGCAGATGGAGTCTCAGGTTCTGCATTATCGACTACACTGTCATAAAATTGTAGCTTGCCAGCCTTCTCATATATTTCTCTCAAATTTATCTGTAGCTTCTGAGCTTCGAGCTGGGCAATTGCGAGAATGGACTGTGAGTAGCTTTCTCTTAGTTCAGCCACAGATGAGACTTCAAAGATGTTCAACAATGTGGCTTCCTCTGCCTTGAGCTGGTCAATTGATCTAATTTTAAGCAGAGCAGCTAAGACATAGAACTCCTTGTCTTTGATCAGCAGCAGCAATTTGACCCTCTTAGCTGCATCATAGCTCTCAGGTGTGAGCTGGATGCCTGGAAATATGCTGAGAACAGCTCGGTCTGCTTCCGCTTCAATCATGTTCACTACTGATTGAGCTGTTTTATTCTCCACATCTTCATCTGAAGATTCAATCTCTTCTTCATCTTCTTCATTGATTTGTTCTAGAGGCTCAGCAGAAGAGGAGCTGATCGTGTGAGCTGGGGAGAAATCCCTGGGCTGATCTGGGTGTACTGTTGACAGAGGTTCCACATCTTCTGGTTCATCAACCAGTACAACCACTTCTTCCTCCTCAACCTCCTGTTGAGGGATGGTAACTTCTGCAGCAGCAGGGGCTTCGGTCTGTATCTCAGCAGACAGTTTGTGAAGCCTTCTGCGCTTGGGTTTGGGCTGCTGTGCTGCTGTAGAGGTGTCTGTTTCAACAGAACTGGCTCTCCTGGTTGTTCTCTTGGTAGGGGTTCTCTCTGTTTGCTTCTCCTTGGTTGCTTGAGATTTTGTGGATCGATCTGCTGGACCAGAAGGAGGAATCCAGATAGGGTTTGAACTCCCCATATCCATCAGAGCATTGAGGATTACAGGGTCTTTAGCTCTGGCAATCAGATTTGCTGAAATGCCCATCGACATTTCAATCTGATGTTGGTCCTTTGGAAAATGTTGCCTGGTGTTGAATTCAACTGTGGTATCCCACTGATGTTGGGGAAAGAAGGATGTAAGCATAAAGCTTATTTTGGTTGAATGTCTCAGGCTGCTCCTTTTTACTTCGATCCCAGGGGAGCTGCCTTTCACAGGTACGATCATCTTAGCCTCCTTTGCTAAGAGATCGTATAAGATCCTGCTCCAGTTGACAGGTAGATTGAGAACCACTGCTGCTAATATCTTGAACTTTTCAGGAGTAACCTGGTCATAAGACCCGTTGTGGTTAAGGAAAATTCGCTGTACGAATTCAAACAATATCCTGAATTCTGGCGCGAGAAGTGAGCGAACAAACATTCTGTTTGTGTAATGGATGGGAACAATCATCACCATCTCCACCGCTTCTTGCAGCTGTTCTGCAGTAATTTCTCCCAGTTCCAAACCCTCATCCTTTACTTTATAAGCTGCGTTGATGATGTTAATGACATTGTAGGAAGTATTGCTGATAGTACTTCCTTTGCTCACCCTGATGGTGGCCTCATCTCTACCTTTCTCTCCCTGCCACGAGAGGTAGAAGGCTGCAACATCCTTAGGAAGGAAGTGCATGGGGTAGGAAGTGATAATATTGTAGAAACCTACATAGAACACAGTAGTATATATGTGAACACTATTCTTCCATCAGTGAAGTATAAGTGCCACAAAGTCAATATATCTAGTTTTAACAATTAATATCACAAAGATCACAGAGAGAAACATGTGCAAAGAAGCAGTTTGATCAAAGGAATTTTTGAAAGATAATGAAGAACAATCAGAAGTACAATAAATAGGGATAGAAGCGAGAAACCTTTGCATTGACGAACCAGGTCAAATGCCTTTTCCAGTTTATGAAACCCGAAGGTATCAAGAACCGCGACAAGGTCTTGGTGAATATAAGGTTTCAGAAAACTTGCTTGCTCGAGGAAAATAGAAGATTTTGGTGCCATTTTTGCTAAAGAACAGAGTTTTGCGAAGGAAGAGAGAATTTTGGAAGGGCAGAAAATTTTCTAAGTGTTTCGAGAAATATGAAAGCGTGAGTGATACATGAAATCCCTTATCAAATATATACATGGAAGAGAAGATAAGTAGAGTAATTAAATATTCAGAAATCCTTCCCTTTTTCAGCTTTCCCGCCTTTCCATATACTAGGTTTGCAACCCATAGTCGCCTCTCTTTTTCGTATGATGCACGCGCTATAATCGAACGGTTGTGAAATGGCGCGTTATCATCGTTGCAGTCTTTTTATCTCCCTTTTTCTTGATTTGGTATATATATTCTCGATCACGTCTCCCAATTTACTGTAAGTAATCATCAAAAATAAAGGATTTGATATCTAATGTCAGAGTATAGATGTTTAGTCGCCGTATATAGTTGACCTTTCCCCCTTAACCAAGTAATATAATAATTAATGGAGATATTAATTCCATATCCACGTGGCATCAGGTAATCTGGTTGAGGTCAATCTGGTTGCGCGTTTGTTAACCACTTTCTGTTCAAAGCATCTTTCATCTTTCTGGTTGAGGCTTTTCTGGTTCAACTTTCTGTTAAAGTTGACTAATTTTACTTTGAGATTTTCTGGTTTGAGACTCTCTGGTTTAGCTTTCTGTCAATGAGACTTGCTGGTTTTGAGACTTTCTGGTTTAGCTTTCTGTCTTTGAGACTTGCTGGTTTAGTATTCTGTCTCTGGTCAATCTGGTTGCTTTCTTTTAGCAATTCCCGGTTGGAATTTATTCAATCTGTATTAGCGTGATTAGTGATCTGGTGTAAGTTCCCTGTTGGAATTTCTAGTGATCTGGATCTTATTATTCTGGACCATGATGATCTGGTTTTGATTCCATGCTAGGAGGTAGAGATTGATCTGGTTTATGTCAATCTGTTCTTATCTTCAAGATTCAATAGACCAAGTTTTCCACAGAGCATCTTAAATCTTTCTTCTGGTAATGCCTTAGTGAGAATATCTGCTCTCTGAATCTCAGTGTGTATCTTCTCAATCTGTACATGTTTTCTCTCAACATGGTCTCGTATAAAATGATGTCGTACATCCACATGTTTGCATCTGGTATGCAAAACAGGATTCTGTGTGATTGCTATAGCACTTGAGCTGTCACAGAAAATTGGTATTTCCTTGACGTCAATCTCATAGTCTTTAAGCTGTTGTCTTAACCATAGTATTTGAGCACAACAACTTCCAGCTGCCATATATTCTGCTTCTGTAGTTGAAGTGGCAACCGATGTCTGTTTCTTTGAGAACCAAGAAATAAGTTTATTTCCCAGAAACTGACATGTACCAGATGTTGACTTTCTGTCTAGTTTACATCCTGCATAATCTGAGTCAGTATATCCAGATAGCTCAAAATTGTCTTCACATGGATACCATAATTCTATATGGGCTGTTCCCTTAAGGTATCTTAGTATCTTCTTAGCTGCTTCCATGTGAGACTCTTTGGGATTTGCTTGATATCTAGCACATACTCCAACTGCAAAGGTGATGTCAGGTCGACTGGCAGTTAGATAGAGTAGTGATCCTATGATCCCTCTGTATTGTGTGATGTTAGCTGGTTTTCCCTCGAGGTCTGGATCAATTTTCCCATTTGTCTGCATTGGAATTTTCACTGGATTACTGTCTTTTAATCCAAACTTGACTAGCAGATCGTTGATGTATTTTGTCTGATTAATAAAGATACCATCTGGTAGCTGCTTGACCTGCAAACCTAAAAAGAAACTCATTTCTCCCATCATGGACATTTGATACTTATTTTTCATAAGTTCAGCAAATTTGTCACATAGATAGGTAGATTGAGATCCAAAGATAATATCATCTACATAGATCTGGACTAAGAGAATGTTTTCTTTGACTTTGATGATGAACAAAGTCTTGTCAAAAGATCCTCTTCTAAATCCAGATTCCAGTAGGAAGGTTGATAAGGTCTCATACCAAGCTCTGGGGGCTTGTTTTAGACCATAGACTGCCTTAGCTAGTCTGTATACTTTCTGATCTGGATCTGCCTCTTCAAATCCAGGTGGCTGTTCCACATATACTTCTTCTTCAAGAATACCATTGAGAAAGGCACTTTTGACATCCATCTGGTATACCTTGAATTGTCTGTGAGCAGCATATGCCAAAAACAGTCTTATTGCTTCTAATCTGGCTACTGGTGCGAATGTTTCATCGAAATCAATGCCTTCTTGTTGATTATAGCCTTTAGCTACTAATCTGGCTTTGTTTCTGACTACTTCACCATTCTCATCTCGTTTGTTTTTGAACACCCATTTTACACCTATTACTCCTTGATGTTTGGGTCTGTCCACGAGATACCAGACTTCATTTCTTTTGAACTCATTGAGTTCTTCTTGCATTGCTATTATCCAATCTGCATCTTGGAGTGCTTCATAAGCATCAGATGGCTCCAAGCGAGATAAATAACAACTCAATAATGCACTTTCTCCATGCATTCTTCTAGTTTTCACACGATCTGATGGGTTCCCAACGATCTGTTCTGGTGGATGGTCTTGTATCCATCTTCTTCTCCTAGTCATCTCTTCATCAGATAACTCAGGATCAGGTTGATCTGTTGGTTCCTCAAATTCAGGGTGTGCTGTTGATATAGCTTGAAATGGATTCTCATCTGGACTTTCTTCTGGATGTTGATCATCATTAGTAGTAATAGTATCATTGTCTTCTGTTGATGATCTGTTTTCATTCAGGTTGGTTAGTGATATTCCCCCTTGCTGTATGATCTCCTCAGCAATAGGTTGAGTGATAACTTCTTCATCTTCACTCCTTGAATTCCAGATAAGAATATCTTCCAGTAATAGATCATTCATCCTTCTGGTTGTCACCTGATTGTCTGTCTGCTTCTCATCTGGTGATCTGTACTCAATAATAGACTCATCAAATACAGCATGAGGTGTTACTTCCACAATATGAGAATTCTTATTGTAAACTCGATAGGCTTTGCTGACATCAGAATATCCTAAGAATATTCCAGGGTCTGTTTTGCTATCAAAAGTTTTCAACTGAGATTTCCCATTATTGTGTATGTAACATAAACAGCCAAAAGTTTTAAAATAAGAAATCTTAGGCTTTCTGTTGTTCCATATTTCATATGGAGTCTTTCCATGTCTGAGTGTGATGGATGATCTATTTTGAGTATAGCAGGCTTTGTATATAGCTTCTGCCCAGAATTTCTTCGGTAGATTTGTAGCATTAAGCATCGTGCGAGCTGCTTCTTTGAGTGATCTGTTTCTTCTCTCAACTACTCCATTCTGTTGAGTAGTTCGAGCAGCAGATGTTTGATGAGTGATTCCCATCTTGTTGCAATATGCTTCAATCTTCTGGTTGAGAAATTCTGTTCCTCGATCTGTTCTGATAGAGGTTATACTCATCTCTTTCTGTTTAGTGATCTTGTGTAGAAAGTCAGGGAGCTTGTCTAGAGTCTCTTTCTTCTTCAGCAGAAAGATGACCCAAGTGAATCTTGAGTAATCATCTATGATTACCAAAGTGTACTTTCTTCCATTGATACTTAGTGGTTTGACTGGTCCAAATAGATCAAGGTGTAACAGCTCTAGTGTCCTTGATGTTGAGTGAGCTGTTTTGCTTGTAAAGGATGATCTGGTCTGCTTTCCAGCTTGACAGGCATCACATATATGATTTTTATCATACACCTGATCTGGTAGTCCTTCTACTAACCTTTCCTTGGCAATCCTGTTGATTGATTTGAAATTAAGATGACTTAATCTCTTATGCCATAACCAGCTTGTTTCTGATACAGTCTTAGTGAGTAAGCAGGTCTCGATCTGGTTTGTCCACTGGACAATATATAACCTATCCTGCAGTTTACCGGTAAGGAGTATTTCATCTCCTTCCTTGTTCTTTACCAGACAGTTGTTAGTATCAAAAACAATCTGATTGCCATTTGCACAAAACTGACTTACAGAAAACAGATTATGACTAAGACCCTCAACATATGACACATTTGTGATTGTGGTCTTGCCAACAGTAATGTTTCCATACCCTCTGGTATATCCTTTTGAATTACATCCAAAAGTGACCTGTGGGCCTAGTTTCTCTACGTAATCTGATAGTAGATTCTTGTCACATGTCATGTGTTTTGAACAACCACTATCTATAATCCAGACAGTTCCTCTTGCTATCTTACTCCTTCTTGCAGTTCTTTGATCCTGCAGTAAATCATACTTAGCTACCCTTTCAATGTTTGGGTGCTTGATTATTAGCAAACAATCCTTTTCGAATCCAGAACATTCTAGGGTTAGGAACAGCAATATAGCAAGTAATGATATTTCCCTCATTATCTACTTTAGATACAGAGTGAATTTCAGATGGATGATATTTCTCTATTTCATCCTTTTTCAATCCTTTCTTTGTTTGCACTGTCCTGTTGACAATTTTTGTCCTGTTGACATTTGCTCTTTGAAGGTGTTCTGTTTCTGTGTAGTGAGCTGGTTGTCCCCTTGTTTGATGATACTGCCTATTCATTGTATCTTTTATTATCATCTTTTGAGGATAACCTTTCTTGTTTTTCAAGTCTTTCACTTGATCTGGTATTTTCTTCCTTTCTGGTACAAAGCTTATAGTTCCTGAGGATTTTTCTGAGTGACCTGGATATCCCAAACCAGATGTGCCCTTTTGTTGCATATTGATTAGCAACTTGGCACGCTCATCACTCTTGTATATCATTTCCTTTCCCTTCTTGATCTTTTCTTCAGCAACATTGTTTCTGGTAACCAGATCCTTGACTTTTGAATTAAGTGAGTGGATCTCACAGTTTTTGCTCTTGATCTGTTCTTCCAGATCGTTTATTTTAGCGACAAATTGTGTATTTGCTGTGCTTAAGATTTGCTCAACTTTCTTCAATCTGTCATTCTCTTCAACAACTTCTTTAAACAGCCTTTTGATGCTTGAGTAGCTTTTGAACATCTCATCTATTTCATTCCATGAATATTCTGCTTGATCTTCACTTTCCTGTTCAAGATTATTTTCATTATCTGAGGAATTTGAGTAGCAAGAATTTACCTCAACTTCATCTAGACCATTGTCCAAGCCTACATAGCATTCATTCCAGCTTTCTTCGTCGTCAGCAATGAAAGCTTCATCATTTTCTGATGAGCTGTCTGAGAAATGACTCGAGCTGCTTGAGTTCTGTTCAGCTATCATGGCTTTGCGCTCATTTTTAAGCTTTCGATCTCTTTTAGCTCTTAGTTCTTCTCTTTGGCTTTTGGACAGATTAGGACAATCTGTTTTGAAGTGACCTGTTCTGCCACATTCAAAACAAGTGTAATCTGTAGAGCTAGAGGTCTTTGTTGTTTTAGTAGTCTGCTGTTTAGATTCATTTTTGTCATCAGATCGATCATGTTGGTCCCGAAAGAGCAAGGTTTGGTGTATGGGGGGGGAATACACCAAGTGCAAACTTTTCAGTTTACTTGACTGTTTCAATCAGAGAGATGTGAGCTTTCTGAATTACAGATTGCTCTAGATGATAGAACACTATGATTTTCTGATCAATTAAGTTCTATCCAAGTAAGATCTCTCACGTGAGATAAACAAAGCAGAAAGCAAGTGTGAACTTGATTCCAAACAATGTTTTGTGTGCGGAATAATGGTGGACTTAGTCGGTGCTCTTGTTAAGAAAACCTTTTGAAAACTTAATCGAGTATTTAGAGGTTGATTAAAAATGCAGATTTGAATGAGTATGACAGATGCAGAATAAAAACAACTGAATATAAAATGCGGAATTTAAATGCACAGTTATTTTTACGTGGTTCGGGAAACCCCCTACGTCCACGGTCTAATCCAAACTGGATTAGATATCCACTACTAGGATACTCTTCTTATTTAACCTCGCTGAGAACGAGCCACAAGTTCCAATTACAAACCTTATTGAAACTTATGCACGAATAAGGGTCGTGTCCCTTTACAACTTACAGAAAACTACTGTAAACAGGCTATCTTCACGTTAATCCACTAGAAAACTACTAGCTAGTAAAGATCTCCTTCTTCTCTCGATAAGACAGACTTGAATCGAGGTGTGATTGCGATCACGAACGGTTTGAAGCTTTTGTCTGATTTGAGAATAGAATGCTTGAGAGTATTTCTGCTGTATATCGCTTGCGTGTATTCTTATTCTTCTTTCAGACTTTAAATCTTCAAACATATATAGGCTCTGAATTTGAAATTCTAGCCGTTTGTTGATTGGCGTGATTTGATTTGAGGATTGCCAATCAGTCATAACGCTTCTTTCCTTGTAGAGTTGTTGATTGAATCTTCTATGATTGGTAAGGAGATCATTTGTGATTGCTTTCCTTCTTCATGTCAATCAGTGATTCAGTTTCCAAATCTTCAATGGAGAGTCTTTAATGCTTCATCGACAGATTTGATTCTGCTCTTTCTGGTTTGCTTCTAACCTTCTGGTTGTGTCCTCTCTGGTCTAGTGTCTTTCTGGTTGAATATTGATTTAGACACTTTCTGGTTGAGGTACTTTCTGGTAGAGCATATGTTATCCTACTCTCTGGTTGAAGTACTTTCTGGTAAAGCACATGTTAACCTACTCTCTGGTTGAAGTACTTTCTGGTAGAGCATATGTTAACCTACTCTCTGGTTGAAGTACTTTCTGGTAGAGCATATGTTAAC
>JAPKLX010000241.1:159474-194416 GCA_026898415.1 Leonotis leonurus
TAGCATAGTTTTAAACTTCTTAATGTAAGTCTGGGCAGAAATCTTTAACCCTCTTTTTCTTTTTTGTATATCTTCTTGCATGTGCACATTCACTTGAGTGTAAATCCTTTTCCTTTCAAATAAATCAATTTGCAGGTTTTTACTATTTATAGATATTGTATATATATATATATATATATATAACATCCTATGTGTGCGGTTACATTATGCATTATTACAGTTTTCATACTAAATCCCCTTTGGCATTTAAAACCAGTATTTCACTTAGTCTCATACATAATATATATATATATATATATATATGTAGGCGTGCACTTCTTCATACTTAAGAGAATTCATTAGTGTACATTTATATATTTACTTCGTGAAGCATGCTACAAATAATGTACATAGATCATATTTTTAACCATCTAATATAAATGCATGTACCCCATGCATACCCATATAATTTGTTGCCAAACTATAAGGCATAAACCTTAATATAATTATCTCTTAAGACATTAATCAAGAAGTCTCTAATTACTGGTTATCTTATGGCACTCATACTTATCTTAATGTATATAGTTTTCCAAATTATAAAACATACTCATTCACATATATATAATTTCACAATTTATTTAGGTATGCATAGCATCAATGTTTTCTTTAAGTTATAAAGAAAGTTTAAATTTCTTAATACATCATACTTTAAAACAAGAATTCTATTGTAGCTAGGTTCAACCTTAACATTAACTAAAATAAAACGCTCAATAGGTATTTACAAGCGCGTTTTTAAAATCGTTTACTTGATAATTAAAAGACGGAGCGTTACAAAGATGGATGATGATCGATCTGCAGCTGAGTAGAGAAAAGAACAGATCGATCATACTCTGGCAACTATGGAAATCAAAGTCCAAGAAATGTATAGAATAGTTACAGAGGTTGCAAAGAAGAAGAAAGACATGGTTCATGCCATAGTCAAAGATCAGACTGCTGGAATATTTGAAGAAGTAATCAAAGTTACAAACATCGAAACCAGAGCGCAATTTAGAAAATTTGAGGCTGAAGGGAAGAATTTTGAGGAGAGGAAGCTAAGCGAACTGAGCTATCCCACGAAGACACTGATTGACTCATACTTCGATGAGATTGGGATAATTAAGGAAGATCAAGAGAACTATAAAGCTGATCTGGCCAAAGCTAAATCTTCATTGGAGAAAAAAGATCGATGACTCCAACCTGAACATTACTTCACTGCTTACACACACGATAGATTCAGAAAAGGAGATGAAGGACATGAAGGAAGAGATCACCTCCCTTAAAGCACTCATCAACATCTACATTGATGATGTCGAAAAGGGGGAAGGATCTAGGAAAGGGAAGGAGAAAGTGGCTGCAATCAAAGGCAAAAGTCAATCTGGTGCCACGGAAGAAAGGAAAGAGGCTCAACCTGAGCAGCTAACTGCACCAAATCGACCAAGTCTACCATCTGCTCAAACTCAGAAGGCATCCAAATCCACATCAAGCA
Source organism: Leonotis leonurus (assembly GCA_026898415.1). Taxonomy (NCBI): domain Eukaryota; kingdom Viridiplantae; phylum Streptophyta; class Magnoliopsida; order Lamiales; family Lamiaceae; genus Leonotis; species Leonotis leonurus. The sequence goes on from JAPKLX010000241.1 coordinate 160,979, forward strand.
GATCAAGTCACTCTCAACCATTGAAGAGGAAGAAAAGGTCTGGATCTGGTTGGTTCTCATCTGCTCCTATCAAGACAAAGAAGACAAAAGAAGGAAAAACCAGCTGGGTCCCAGATAACTTGAAGAATGGATGGGAGGGGCTAAAATACGGCTTCATCATGTGTCGCTACTTCATCAGAGAACCAGCTTACTGCGAGGGCACACCAAATGAAGCATTCAACTTATATCTAGATATGAATGATGCAAAAGATCTGGTGGAGGCCATTCAAGCAGCAGCTGCAGAAGCCCAGGTCACCATCACTGCCCCAGAGAGGGAATTTAGAGAATGCCCTGAAATACCTGGCACTAAACTCCCAGACAAGACTTATTTGCTCAATTTCATCAACCAGCTCGCCGAAATCAGAGGATACAAAATTGATGCTGAGGACCCAAACTACATAAGGGTCAGAGAAGGAGTGTATGAAAGCGTGCAATTAATATCAGATAAAACTAGGGCCAAGATGAAGAAGCAACAGGATGAAAGGAGGAAGAGCAGATAGACACTTATTTTCACATCTTTACTATCTGTAATTCCTGTTGTTGACCAACTGTAACTTATTTTGTTTCTTATCTATGAAAATCTTTTTGAGTTTCTGATGACAAAGACTTATTGTCCAGAACATCTACAACTACTATTAATCGTTATAACTCAATAACGAAAACCTAATCAATCTGGCTATCAAACCAGATCACTCTTAATGATTCATTAGGATGTAATTGTAAAGTGTGGTTTCGACATCATCAAAAAGGGGGAAATTGTTGGGAACCCTAAAGTATTTTGGTTTTGATGATGACCTCTCAAAACACACTTGGTCCTCTTGTTAGAATTAAATTGTTCTACATGTTAACAGATCACTACGTATAAAGTGAATTCTGATAAAGAACAGATTAGGAGATGACTTAACATGTAAAGGATCTATTCCTATAGAAGTCATTTCAATAATAGTCTAGATTGAAGACCAAGACATTTCACAAAAGAGAAGAAATCGATTTGCTGTAACAGACAGCGACCAGATCACCGACCAGATCGATGTTCACAGCGAAGCACCAGATCGATAGAGTCATCAAACCACCAGATGACATCACCCTACACATCATATCCTCTTGCCACGTCAATATTGAAGTCCATCCAATAGGGTTTGGAAAGAAAATCCATGATTGCCACAAGGAAGGAAAGTAACCGTTAGCGATCTGCTTTCCATACTTAAAGGATTGAGTCAACGTTTCTACAAGGCAAGAACAGATATGATGGATATCATTGATTGGCAATCTACAATAAATCTCATGCCAATCAACAACGGCTTGAATTTCATATTCAAAGCCTATATATTTGAAGTTCAAGGTCTGGAGAAGATACATGCGCTACATCGAATAATCACACACTAAGACAATCAATCTCTAGACCAGACTAAGAGCTTCAAATTACCAGTGATTCTACATCACACAAACCCAGTCTCGATTCAAGTCTGTCTTATCGAGAAAGAGAAGATCACCCTGCTAGCTAGTAGTTTTCTAGTGGTAACGTAGAGGTAATCTGTTGTAAAGGGATACGACCCTTACTTCGTGCCTAAGCATCCTTCTAGTTTTGATTGATACTTGTGACTCGTTCTCCACGAGTATAAAGAAGAAGAGTATCCTAGTAGTGGAGAATCTGGTCTAGTTTTGATCAGATCGTGGACGTAGGGATTTCCCGAACCACGTTAAACAACTGTGTCATTTATCTTTCTGCATATTTACCTTCAGTTGTTTATTATTCTAACTCTCTACACTTTCATATAGACTGCATCTTAATCAATCTGGTTAATCTTTCAGGTTTTCAATATAAGAGCACCTACTAAATCCACCATATTTCCGCACACACTATACTTAGAAAATAATAAGATCACTCTTATTATTATCTGAGCATTTACACTAGAGAGCAATCTGTCTGGACTGATCTGGTATCGATCTGTTGATCAATCTGGTCAGTTATCTGCCGAGCAATTTCTTGTTTAAGAATAGCTTGAACTCTCTAATAAATAACCAAGTAAACTGAAAAGTTTGTATTTGGTGTATTCCCCCCCCCCCCCCCATACACCAAACTTTTCTCTTTCGGGACCAACATTTGTTTATGTTTTGAGGATGTTTCTCGAAACAACACTTAGCCATTTCAAGATCTCTAAAACCAAGTAATCAATATCATCTCTTAAGGAACAACTTGACTATAAAGGAGCAGATTGTTTGTTTTACAATCTGTATTATTCTTATAAGGCTTTCCTGGACATATTGATTACAATATTGACAAACGTTAGTTAAATTGTTCACAGACAACTAGCATGGTTTAGGAACAGATTGTTTTTTATTAACAATGATATGTCCCTAATACCAGGAGCCCGCTGTCCCTTAGCTCTTGTCATGGTTTTAGATATCTTTTTCATTATAGAATAGATTTTCTTTAACAGTTCACAACTATAAAAATGAAATTTGAAATTACAAACTTACTTATAGGAACGATCTGTTCTACTTGAGTAGATTGAACAGCGGCAAATGTAAAAGAACAGATGGTTAGAAAAACCATCTGTCCTATGAAGCTAGCTGTTATTTAATTGAAGACTTGGACAATCTCAAGTATACAATCTTGGATCAAACAGATAATTTGCTCAACACAACCGCCAGCTGTAACAAAACAGCAGATCATTTTCTCTAAAACGATTTTCCCTTTGTTGGGAACCCTAAAGTATTTTGGTTTTGATGATGATCTCTCGAAACACACTTAGTCCTCTTGTTAGAGTTAAACTGTTCTACATGTTAACAGATCACTACGTATAAAGTGAATTCTGATAAAGAACAGATTAGGAGATGACTTAACATGTAAAGGATCTATTCCTATAGAAGTCATTTAAATAATATTCTAGGTTGAAGACCAAGACATTTCACAAAAGAGATGAAATCGATCTGCTGTAACAGACAGCGACCAGATCGATGTTCACAGCGAAGAACCAGATCGATAGAGTCATCAAACCACCAGATTACATCACCCTACACATCATATCCTCTTGCCACGTCAATATTGAAGTCCATCCAATAGGGTTTGGATAGAGAATCCATGATTGACATAAGGAAGGAAAGTAACCGTTAGCGATTTGCTTTCCATACTTAGAGGATTGAGTTAACGTTTCTACAAGGAAAGAACAGATATGATGGATATCATTGATTGTCAATCTACAATCAATCTCACGCTAATCAACAACGGCTAGAATTTCATATTCAAAGCCTATATATTTGAAGTTCAAGGTCTGGAGAAGATACACATGCTACATCGAATAATCACACGCTAAGGCAATCAATCTCTGGACCAGACTAAGAGCTTCAAACTACCAGTGATTCTACATCACACCAACCCAGTCTCGATTCAAGTCTGTCTTATCGAGAAAGAGAAGATCACCCTGTTAGCTAGTAGTTTTCTAGTGGTAACGTAGAGGTAATCTGTTGTAAAGGGACACGACCCTTACTTCGTGCATAAGTATCCTTCTAGCTTTGATTGATACCTGTGACTCGTTCTCCACGAGTATAAAGAAGAAGAGTATCCTAGTAGTGGATAATCTGGTCTAGTTTTGATCAGATCGTGGACGTAGGGATTTCCCGAACCACGTTAAACAACTGTGTCATTTATCTTTCTGCATATTTACTTTCAGTTGTTTTATTATTCTAACTCTCTGCACTTCCATATAGACTGCATCTCAATCAATCTGCTTTAATCAATCTGGTTAATCTTTAAATTTTCAATATAAGAGCACCAACTAAATCCACCATATTTCCGCACACACTATACTTAGAAAATAATAAGATCACTCTTATTATTATCTGAGCATTTACACTAGAGAGCAATCTGTCTGGACTGATCTGGTATCGATCTGTTGATCAATCTGGTCAGTCATCTGCCAAGCAATTTCTTGTTTAAGAATAGCTTGAACTCTCTAATAATCAACCAAGTAAACTGAAAAGTTTGTATTTGGTGTATCCCCCCCCCCCCATACACCAAACCTTGCTCTTTCGGGACCAACACCCTTCGTTTTTTTACTATTGTCAACGATGGTTTCAAGTATGATGATACATGATCAAAAGTATTAATTTGGTATCAAACAAATTAACACATGAAAGACAGCTCGTCACACAGATAGTAGGAAATGATCTGTTGGAAGAAAGTCAATAACGCTATCCCTCACAGTAACTATGGTGGACTACCGACATACCTAAATTTTTCATAAGTCAACCACTCAGAGTGTTGTTACATCGAAGAAGATATTTTAAGGAATGAAGTACAAGGATATAATATTTAGTGTACGATGTATCCTCCTTGGAATAGCAAACACTGGGAAAGCACGTGATAGGTGGTTACAACACGCAATGCAAGCAATGCGTGCTTCTACAGAACATGTCATGCATTTAATGCAAAGTAGAATGACTCTTCATCTTCCCCAACGGCTAGTTGCAGAAATGGAGTCTATAAATACAACCATAATTTCCAGAAATGAGTACAAGAATTCAAGCTATTAAATCTGTCATTACTCTGCTCAAATTACTTCAAGCTCTCAGCGGTCATAACACTCCATCTTCGAAGAATTCTCTCGAGTGTTCTTTCTGTTTGAAGTTTATTTTCTGGAAAACTTATTTTCAAACCAAAGTTAGGATCTAGTTTCGATCCAGAAATTTATATTCTTTAGATTGTAGTTTTCAATCTCTGGAAGAAGAAGTGTAATCACAAGAATATATCTAGTTTTGATACTTCTTGTGGCTCGTACTGAACGAGTAAAAAGAAAGTAGAAGCTTTGTGGATTATCGATCTAGATCTTGATCGAGCCATGGACGTAGGGAAAGTTTATCCCGAACCACATTAACTACTTGTGTTCTTTATTTTCTTGTTTACTTTATTCATCATCTTCTTCATAACTCTTCATAATCTGGTTTGTTTAATATCTTGAGTAAGGAAAACGATTCTCATTTAACAAGAGCATTTAACCACCAAATTCCTCACACAACTTGAATTGAGTTTAACTTGTTATTATGCTTAATCTCGGTTAATCACTTCACAAGAAGAACTTAACTTGCTACCCAAGCTACATTTGCTATAAAGTGTGCTTAACCCTTATTCATTAATAGAAAACGAGAAAACCTTAAAAGTTTGTATTGGTGTACCCCCCCCCCCCCCCTCAAATACACAAATCTGGCTCTTTCGGGACCAACAATTATGCTTCTGTTGTTGATCTAGCTTACATCCTGCATAATCAAAATCTGAGTAACCTGTTAACTCAAAGTTATCATCACATGGATACGATAAACCTATGTGAGTTGTTTCTTTGAGATAGCGTAGTATCTTCTTAGCTGCTTCCATGTTAGATTCCTTGGGGTTGGCCTGGTATCTTGCACAAACTCTAACTGCAAAAGTAATGTCGGGTCCACTAGCAGTTAGGTATAAAAGAGAACCTATGATACCCCTGTATTGACTTATGTTTGCTGGTTTACCCTCTGGATCTGGATCAATTTTCTCATTAGTCTGCATTGGAATCTTAACAGGTTTACTATCCTTGACTCCAAACTTTTTGTATCAAGTCTTGTACATACTTCGCTTGATTAACAAATATACCATCAGGTAGCTGCTTAACTTGCAAACCTAAAAAGAAATTCATTTCACCCATCATGAACATTTGATATTTGTTTTTCATCAGGCCAGCGAACTTATCACACAGATAACTAGATTGTGATCCAAAAATGATATCATCAACATAAATTTGCACTAAAAGGATAGGCTGTAAAATCCCGAAAAAAAAAATCGATACGTTGTTTAGAAAATAATTCAATATAATAATAATAATTATTATTAAGAAAATCTCATTGGAATATATTCGATTTTCTTTTTAACGTAGTTATAAACTTTGATTATTTTAGCTTAAAGTTTAATTGGGGTATTATATTTATACAACGATAACTCTTGCGCATGAGTAAATTGAAAAAAATGATTTTTCTTGTCAAGTGCTTATACTACCTTATAATAGAGCTCGTCGAGACGAATCCGTAGACATAAAGATCGTAAAAATTGGATATCGTTTGAGAGCTCGATGAATTTTTAAAGAAGAAAAAATGGGTATAAAAATATACCCTTTCTTCATCTCACCTCCTCATTTTTCACCCAAAGTTCAATCCTTAAGAGAGAGGTGCTCTGCACCCACTGCCAGAAAGTTGTCAGACCACCGCCGGCCGTCGCCGGAAATTTTTTCTGGTGACCAAATGAGCCCAAATTACACCCCAAGCTTCCTTTTGACGTGTACAATGCATTTCCGGGGTCCGATCGTCCAAAAAATGGCTGGAAGGTAGCCATACAAGACCAAACTCTTGGCCAAAGTAGTAAGCTTGATCTTTCTTTTCTTTTTTCTTTTTTTTTTACCTTCTCTTTTCTCCGTTGTCATCCTTCACTTATCACCCATTTTCTCTATCCTTTTCCACAATCATTATCCGGCAAGAAGAGAGCAGCTCCGGCGAGGAGAGGGAAACTCCAGCAAAGCCCACCTTGAGAGCTTCATCTTCACTCAATTACCTTAGTTCTTCAATAAAGTAGTCATTATTCTTTCTCCTTACCGATTTAGACTGAATGAGGTAGGATTATGAATTCTCTTGTGTTGATAATATGATTATTTGATTTGAGGATAAGTAGTTTGATGTTGTGTTGATAATGAAACATAATGAACTAAGTGATACAATTTTGTTTTACATTCTTATGGTTAGAAGTTTCTGCCCAGATTCTGCCTTATCATTTCTGTATATTATGAGTATCCAAATTTTTATTTTTTCATATAATAAAATAATAGATTGAGTTAGGAGTAATCTCCAATTTGAATCAGTCAATTTTATTATTTTTCAATTTACTACGAATTTTACAAGTTGGTTACGCAAACTGTCAAATCTTACGAAAATCTGGACATTTATGTAACTTTGAAAATTCGTGAAAAATAGAGTGAAATGATTTTATGCCGTTTTTTTCAAGAATATAAAATTTTAAGAGGTTATGGTTACTCTAAAATTTTATTCTACTAAATTCGAGTTATTTTCAATTTATTATGATTTTTCAAAGTCAACTGCTCATATGACATGAAAAGATGTGTTTGTGAATTTTTTTTTGAAACTATATAATTTTATTTTAGATTATTGGATCAATGAAACCTAAAATTGTTTTTAAGGCATATTCCCTATGATTTTAGTAATACGTGTGTAAAATTTCACATTCATTAGAGTTCGTTTGATATTGTAACAAAAGTTCAACCCTTAATCGTCTTGAAAAGGTCTTGAAAGTATCGTTAATATCTATTTGGTAGTAAAACTTCTTCAATGTGATTAATTTTTGGTAAGTCAATACTTCAATATTATAAAAACACTACTGTGAAATTTTATAGGGGATTGAATAATATATACATTTACTATGATTTTTTTTTATATATCGTGTTTGCATAAGTGTTCACTAAGAATCACCATTGGAAGTCCATATATATCTCAACTCGTTAGCTATTTACAAATTCCATTCCTTATAAATGAAACTTAGGACATGATTTTTCCGAAGAAATATATTAATGATCCAAAATCCTAATAAGTTCAAATGACTCATTACTCGAAGTTAATGGAGGATATGATTATGTAAAGTACTCATGTATACGAGATAAGTGTTACTCTTTCTACCATGACGACTAAAATTTACTAATAATGGATTGAAATTTCTTAAGTAGTTAGCATACGAGTCTCGTAAATGGTGATCGTCGGGTAATTAATAGGTCAACGTTAGAATGATTAGACATTAAGTTCATGAAGCACTAGAAGTGCTTAAGGATAGAGAAAAGGGTAGCGCCTATCAATTTGTACTTAGCCATGAGATTCATCTTATAGGGTCTTACCGAGGAATATCATTTAGCCTATGCAATGGAATGTGAGCTCCATACATCGGTGACAAGTGTGAGTCTATTTACAGTACATTATTTTGAGTTAATAAGCTCGAACTGCTTTTTCTGAAAATATAAATTTACATGCCAAATGTTTTTATTATGCTCACGTATATCTTATATGTGATGGATCGGTATTACCATACCCATTGATTGGCGCTGCCAATGATGTAAGTTAACAATTGTGCCTTGAGCCGGATCCGGCCAAGGTAGTGTACACGGAAAGTCCGGATCGGGTGAACTTGGCCAGGTTCCCCGGTCTTGGCGAAAGGAATCATTCGCGGAAGACTTCTTTTCCCCGTCTAGTCGCAATGAGGAACACTGTGAATGAGTAAAGAATGATGAAGAGCTCGATATGATGGTAAAATGTATGTTTTTATATGTGTATGGTGGGCTTTCTTTTAAAACGCCATGCATCATATGGTTGGGCATGTAATATTATTTAAATGAAGATATATGTTGTTTTTCACTGAAAAAGTCGGGCAACGACTCACACTGAGTACACTAGTACTCAGCCCAAAATATTTTTCAAATGTTTTTTTACAGTTTTAGGAGGACGGTGATGAGCTGGTGACGAGGTGGGCCTCATTGAGAGTCTTATTCATACATGTCGATTACCTTGGTGAGATTGATGTCATATTGTTATTTATTCCGTTGCTAGTTGGTTGCATCTTGTTGATGACCCCCGTTATCCAAATTCATAACCTCATCCTATTGATCGTCAATACATTACTTTTAACTTTCCACCTTGTTTACATGAATGTATACGGTTCAATGTCTCCATACATTGGACTCGTGTCGTATCCAGTGTGTCCAAACTCCTGGAATTTTTTTTTTCTTTCTTCTTCAATTGTTAATAATTACTTGTTGTTTGGAAATATTTCTCAATTATATTACAAAGAATCTCAATTTCGCGTAGCCCCCTCCTGCGGGGCGTTACATATGCTCCTTGAATTTAATGATGAATAAAGTCTTGTAAACTAAGCCTCGTCGAAAGCCTGACTCCAGCAGAAAGGCTGACAAAATCTCATACCAAGCTCTTTTTCCGGTATGTAGCTCCGCGAGCCAGGAGCGCCACGCACGGGCGGAGTGAAAAGAAAGCGTGTATTAATATGAGAAACAAATTTCTTCGAATTGGAGCTCGCTTCAACCCATAAACTGCTTTTGTCAATCTGTAGACTTCCTGTTCTGGATTTCCTTGTTCAAATCCAGGTGGTTGCTCTACATAAACTTCTTCTTCCAAAATGTCGTTTAAAAAGGCGCTCTTAACATCTATCTGGTACACTTTGAATCTCTTGTAGGCTGCATATGTCAAGAACAATCTGATGGCTTCCAATCTAGCAATTGGGTCAAATGTCTCATCAAAATATATACCCTCTTGTTGACTAATCCGGCTTTGTTCCTTACTACCTCGCTGTTCTCATCTCGTTTGTTCTTGAATACCCATTTAACACCTATTACTCCTTGTGTTTTAGGTAGATCTACGAGATACCCCACTTGATTCCTCTTGAACTCGTTGAGCACCTCTTGCATAGCAATTATCCAATCAGAATTGATGCACTAGCCCCACACACCAACACTTTCTTTCCCAGCCTGCTTTGTCCTCACTGACAGGCTGACTCAGGACACTTCCCAGTAGGTCACCCATCATAGTATTGCTCCAAGCCAAACATGCTTAACCTTGGAGTTTCTACTAAGAGGTCACCTGAAAAGATGATGCACCATGTTGGTATGAGTAGTACTAATCAATTCCTTTAACCTCTCGTCAACAATGGTAGTGCAGGCCCTTTTTGACTGAGGTAGGCTGCACTCCCATAAGCTCTCTCGGGTACGATACACAGAGGACCCACCCTCTGGGAGGTGCTGGAGTCCACTTCCTAACAATGTTGGGAACCCTTCACAAAATTTAGTTTTGGTGATGTTCTTTTGAAAACACACTTAGAATTATTCTTGTTTCCTAGGCTTAACCTGTTCTACATGAAACAGATCACTATCTTATAAAGTGAATCTGATAGAGAACAAATCCATAGACCATGTTAGATGATGACTTAGAATGGCCACTCAATCTGGTGTTGAAGAGATCATTCACAAAGATTGCAGCCATGCTTGGGAACAATTTTGATGCAGATTAATATTTGACAAGATTGATGTTAATCTAGTTACCAGTTCATGCAATATGGAGTGAGCCAGCACAGGACCAGATCAAGTCAGTCTTCTGACATTCAAATATATTGTCTAGATGTACTTAGAAGAATCCCAATTAGATTGTCACATCAGCAAATCTCACGAAAATGGAAAGCATATCATTAGAGATCAAGAAAGGAAGGAGGATCAATCAAGCTCGAAGAAGGAAACATAATCAATCATCATTTTCTTTCCACATATGTGAAGGATTCAGTCAACCTTTCACACAAGGCAAAGAGAAGACTTTATGGGATTCATATTTGTTGATTGTCAATCATCATTTATTACAAGCCAATCAAAGCCAACGGTTAGAATTTTCAAAATTCTACACATATAAAAGCTTGGAACCAAGTCTAAAAGAGGAGATACATGCGCATACACGTAGCATACTAACGATCAAAAAAGCCGTTACTCTGCTCAGAAATCAACTCACTCATCGAAGCATTCATTGAGGAGACTTCTACATTTCAGATCGAGCTCTAAGTCGTTCATGATCAAAATCACACCACTCGATTTAAGTTTGTCTTATCGAGAAGAAAAAGGAGGATATCTTTGCTAGCTAGTAGTTTTCTAGTGGATTAACGTGAAGGTATTCTGTAGCAGTTGTTACTGCAAGTTATAAAGGGACATGACCCTTATTCGTGCATAAGTTTCAATCTGGTCGTGATTGGAATTTATGGCTCGTTCTCAGCGAGTATAAAGAAGAGAGTATCGTTGTAGTGGATATCTAATCCAGTTTGGATTGGACAGTGGACGTAGAGGGTTTCCTGAACCACGTAAAAATAACTATGTTATTTACTTTATGCATCTTTACTTTCAGTTATTTTATTCACTAACCAGCACAAGGATTCAATCTGCATTCTTAATCAATCTGTTAATCTAATTGGTTAAGTTTTCTAAAGGTTTTCTAATAAAGAGCACAGACTAAGTCCACCATATTCCGCACACAACGCTCTGTTGGATAACAAGATCACTCTTGTTATCTACTAAGTATTTTTTTACGAGAGAGATCTTACTTGGATAGAATAGTTATCGATCTGGTCAGTCAATCTCTTCATGAGAAAGTTTGATCTCTCTAGCTAAGTAATTAGTCAAGTAAACTGAAAAGTTTGTATTTGGTATATTCCCCCCCCCCCCCCCCCAATATTTGAAGACCAACACGAACTTCCATCAAATACAATAATATGAGGTGTTACTTCCACAACATGAGTCTTCCTATTGTAAAATTGATAAGCTTTGCTAACATCAGAATATCCTAAAAATATTTCAGGGCCAGCTTTACTATCAAAAGTTTTCCATTGAGATTTCCCATTGTTCTGAATGTAACACTTACAACCAAAGGTACGAAAATACTTAATCCTCGGTTTTCGTTTGTTACAAATCTCATATGGAGTCTTTCCATGTCTGAGAGTGATAACCGATCTGTTCTGTGTGTAACACGCTGTGTAGATGGCCTCTTCCTAAAATTTCTTTAGCAGGTTAGTCTCATTTAGCATGGTGCGTGCTACTTCTTCGAGTGATCTGTTCTGCCTTTCTACAACTCCATTCTTTTGTGGCGTTCTTGCGTCTGATGTTTGATGTGTAATATCCATCTGGTTGCTGTATTCTTCAATCTTTTGATTTAGAAACTCCATGCCACGATCTGTTCTGATAATCATGATGGTTCTCCTTTTATCGAGTGATCTTATTGAAAAAAATCAGGCAGCTTCTCCAAACTTTCCTTTTTCTTAAACAAAAAGATAACCTATTTAAATCTTGAATAATTATATATAATAACCAAGGTATACTTTCTACCCTTGATACTTAATGGCATTAGCAAAATAAGTCTAGATGCAAAAGTTCTAGTATTCTAGTTGATGAGTGAGCTGCTTTGCTGGCAAATGATAACTTGGTCTACTTTCCAGCTTGGCAAACTTCGGGAATATGATCTTTATCATATACTTGGTCTGGTAATCCTTTGACTAGCTTTTCTCTTGCAATCTTGTTGATAGACTTGAAATTCAGATGTTTAAGTCGCTTGTGCCATAACTAACTTGTCTCTGACATTGTTTTAGTGACTAAGCATGTCTCGATTTGGTTAGTCCATTGCACAATATATAACATGTCATGTAGTTTACCGGTAAGAAGAGTTTCATCTCCTTCCTTATTCTTCACAAAATAGTTGTTAGCATAAAAAATAATCTTATTGCCATTCAAACAAAATTGACTAACACAGAATAAATTATGACTAAGACATTCAAAAAAAGAAACATTAGTAAAGTGGTCTTGTCAATCTTAACATTACTATATCCTCTAGTATAACCTTTTGAATTACAACCAAAGGTTACCTGTGGACATGGTCTTTCGACATAGTCAGATAGAAGATTCTTGTCACACCTCATATGCTTTGAACATCCACTATCAATGATCCAGACTGAACCTTTTGCTACATGACTCCTTCATGAAGTTCTTCCATCCTGTAATGACAAGGACTTAGCAACCCTTTCAATGATTGGGTGCTTGGTTAGTAGCAAATATTCCTTTTGGAACCCAAATCAACTTAGTGTAAGGAACACAAATATAGCAAGTGATCTGTCTCCCAGAGTCATCTGTTCTTGAGATGACTTTGTAGACAGATGGGTGATTCCTTTCTGTGTTGTCCACATTGATCTTGTTCTTCCTAGGTGATGGTGTTCTGGTAGGAGGAGCCTTCTGGTTTCGGTGGTAGTGCTTTGATGACTTTAAGATTCTTCTCTCTCTGGGTAATACTTATCTTTCCTGAAAGCAGATACTTCAGTAGGATTTCAATGAACCTGGTCTTCATCTGATCAATGGATTCTCCAAGTCGCATCTTGAATTCATCAAAAAAAATTTAGGCTATCGAAAGATTGTTTTCGATCATAGCTTCTGATCCAAGATTGAGTTCACGCACTGCATCCCACATTTCCTTAGCTGTATCGAAATCTTGAATTTTCGCCAGATGAACACCTTTGTCTGTGCTGGAAATGATTCCTTTTGCAAAATCATCTAGAATTAGCTTCACGTCGTTCTGCAGCAGTGCACTTTCTGGGATCTTTAAGTACTTGTTCTGTAACAACTCCAGTTTTAGTAGTAAGAGACTTCTCTTCATAAATTGTCAGTGGACCTTCTTCTATCACTTTCCACATCAGACAGTGATGAGCTTTCAAACATGTCTTGTTTCTGAAGCTCCATTCTTGTCACAACCCAATTTCTTAACCCTTTCTTAGTTAAGTAATTAGGCCACGACCCGATTAACTTAAGAAACTCTTGGAAATAAAGTTTAATCTCACGGATAAATTTGACTAAAAACTTTCGCAGGAAATTCAGGGCAGATTTGACACTTCAACTTCAAAAGCTCATAACTTACTCTTCCGGACTCCGAATTGAGATCCGAAGGAACCGTTAGAAAGGTATTGAAAATATCATTAAAATGGTATCCATTTTACATGAATTCGGACAGATGAAACGCACGGAAAAGGGGTTTCAACCTGCTGCCCTGTTTCTAGCGAAAACAAAACTCGTACAATTTATGAACTCGGGTTTTAATTTACCAAAGGTAAAACTCAAACAACCATGGAAAAGGGTTGAACATGATGATTCACAAAGGAAAGTACCAACATGGATTTCATAAGCTAACCAAACATTCAAATTAACAACAAGGAGGAAATTGAGTTTCACAACGGAAAGAGTGGTTGAGCTATATGTATGACGACATATAACTCGGGGCTTACAAAATATGTCCAACAAAGTTTAACAACATGACCATAATCTCACTCAATATTTACATATCCAAAATAAACTACAGTGTTCAGCTCCACGCCATCTCTCAGCTCAACTTGCACGTTTAGAAACACATGCAGGGCGTGAGGACATAAAGCACTCAGTGGACACATGCCAAAAACATTTAAAACTTGCCCTTAGAGCTATATGATTGACTTGCCAACTTTAGCATATACAGGGTTTTTAAGAAAATAACCTGAATACACTTCTTAAAACATATATCTTCTCTTTCTGAAAACAATAAAAACTGAACATGCATCAAATGTGTCTGCAGACATATATCTTAAATCTGTGATACCATATCTACTTTCTAGTGTTGAGAGGTAGGCCTCCCCCTCAAACACTCTGACCGGCCAGTCCGCTCACCGGCTCACGGTCTAATGTGTACACAAACCCTTACCGGCAGCTCGTCCGGCATAGGGCCGATATCATAATTCTGTTGTAGATAGGTACATGTAACATGCTCAAAACAGGCAAGTCAAACTTCTTTAACATAATAAACATCTCAAAGCATAAATAATTCTTTAGCACGTGCATTCTTTAGTTAGAAAGCCCACCTGGATAGATTAATCTATTTATCCCGAGGCTTCGTCTTTTTCTTTCTTTGCTTCTTTCTCTTTCTCAGCTGAACCTTACATTAATTAAAACATTTAAAAATAAGAAATCATACTCTTTTCTATGGAATCATCAATTCATAATCTCATTCTTCTTCTTGTAATTTACTTGATTGTCAACTATTATAATTATAAGTTCTTCGGCTATTGCATCCTTCTATCTTTGGGCTATATTAATCACTTATCATATGATGTCGAAAAGGGGGAAGGACCTAGGAAAGGGAAAAAGTCATCGATTGCGAAGGGGAAGTTGCAATCTGCTGCCACAGATGAAAGAACAGAAGTTCAACAGGAGCAACAGATTGCAACAGATCGTCCTACTCCACCATCTGCTCCATCTGCTCAAATTCAAAGGACATCATCTTCAAGCAGATCGAGCCACCCTCAACCACTAAAGAGAAAGAAAAGATCTGGATCCGGCTGGTTCTCATCTGCTCCAATCAGAACAACAAAGTCTAAAGAAGGAGAGACCAACTGGGTCCCAGAGAACCTAAAAGAGGGATGGGAAGGACTTAGATATGGTTTCATTATGTGTCGCTATTTTCTCAAGGAACCAGCATACAGCGAGGGGACACCTAATGAGGCTTTCAATCTTTATCTGGACCTAAATGACGCAAAAGATCTGGTGGAGGGAATAAGAGAAGCTGCAGCAAAGGCACAAGTTCAAATTACTACCCCGGAGAGGGAATACAGAACTTGCCACAACATACCAGGCACTGAGCTTCCTGACAAGACATTCCTTCTCACCTTTATAAATCAGCTTGCTGAGAACAGAGGCTACAAGATAGATGCTGAAGATCCTGATTATATAAGAGTGAGAGAAGGAGTCTATGAGAGTGTACAACTCATTTCTGACGAAACAAGGGCTAAAATGAAGAAACAACAGGAAGAAAGAAGGAAAAGCAGATAGATAATCTTTTCTCATATCTTTACGATCTGTCATTCCTATTCTTGTTTTGATGAACTCTAATCT
The DNA here is from genome assembly GCA_026898415.1 of Leonotis leonurus. Taxonomy (NCBI): domain Eukaryota; kingdom Viridiplantae; phylum Streptophyta; class Magnoliopsida; order Lamiales; family Lamiaceae; genus Leonotis; species Leonotis leonurus. The sequence continues at coordinate 176,530 of JAPKLX010000241.1, forward strand.
GCATTTACTCTTATTTATGGAAGTTCATTTGAGTTTCTGATGACAACTTCTTATTGTCCACAACATATATAAACTGCTTTAATCGTTATAACCTAATAAGGAAACATAATCAATCTGGCTATCTAACCAGATTACTCTTAATAAATTATTAGGGCATATTTTTAAAGTGTGGTTTCGACATCATCAAAAAGGGGGAAATTGTTGGGAACCCTAATGTATTTTTGGTTTTGATGATGATCCTTCGAAACACACTTAGTTCTTTTTAGTATTAAACTGTTCTACGTGTAAACAAATCACTACATATAAAGTGAATTCTGTTTAAGAACAGATTAGGAGATGACTTAACATGTAAATAACTTATTCCTATAGAAGTCATTCCTATAAATAGCATAGGAATGAAGGCCAAGATTTCACGCCAAGAAGGAATCGATCTGCTGTAACAGACAGCGACCAGATCACTGACCAGATCATCACTCATAACTGGAGACCAGATCGATTGAGTCATCAAACCACCAGATGACATCATCCTACACATTATACCATCTTGCCACGTCAAAGTTGAAGTCCTTCCAACTGGGATTGGGTAAAGAATCTATGATTGACATAAGGAAGGAAAGCAACCGTTAGTGATCTGCTTTCCATACTTAAAAGATTAAGTCAACGTTTTCTACAAGGCAAGAGGAGATATGATGGATATCATTGATTGGCAATTTACAATCAAACTCACGCCAATCAACAACGGCTAGAATTTTAATTTCAATGCCTATAAATATTTAGAGCCATGGTCTGGAGAAAAATACACGCACACGAGCTATATTGACAACATACTCTCAAGCATTCTCTGAACCAGACTAAGAGCTTCAAACAAATTGTGATACTACATCACACCAACCACACCTCGATTCAAGTTTGTCTTATCGAGAGATAGGAGATCACCGTGCTAGCTAGTAGTTTTCTAGTGGTAACGTAGAGGTTATCTGTTGTAAAGGGACACGAACCTTATTTCGTGCATAAGTATCTCTCTAGCATTGATTGATACTTGTGACTCGTTGTCCACGAGTATAAACAAGCAGAGTATCCTAGTAGTGGATAATCTGGTCTAGTTTTGACCAGATCGTGGACGTAGGGATTTCCCGAACCACGTTAAACAATTGTGTTCTTTATATTTCTGCATATTTACTTTCAGTTGTTTATTATTCTAACCATCTGCACTATCATATAATCTGCATCTCAATCAATCTGCTTAACAACCTGATTAATCCCTAAGGTTTTCTAAACAAGAGCATTCATTAAATCCACCATATTTCCGCACACACAATACTTAGAAAATAATAAGATCACTCTTACTATTGTCTAAGTGTTTACACTACGAGAGCAATCTGTTTGGACTAATCCTATATCGATCTGTCGATCAATCTGGTTTGTCATCTGCCGAACAATTTCTCATTTAAGAATAGCTTGAACTCTCTTATAAATAACCAAGGAAACTGAAAAGTTTGTATTTGGTGTATTCCCCCCCCCCCCCCCATACACCAAACCTTGCTCTTTTGGGACCAACAATAAACATGATTCTCAATACGATTCACAACAAGAAATAAGCATGAACATCATAAATAACAAGAACTCTAGCATAAACACAAACATATGAAGAAATTCTTAGAAAAATAGATATAACAATCGGTAAAGAGAAATACATAGTATTCAATATTCAATCTCTTGCATAAATGGCTTAAGATATAAGCATAACAGAAATCAAAAGGAACCTCTACATCGTTTGATTAACGCATAAATTTCATCGAGTTTTTGAAAGCCATGGATGTTGTAAACCACGTATGGTTCGGGAGAAATGTGTTTTTGAACCTTGGAGACACGTTCTGGGAATATCATGATAGATTCCACCATTTTCAAAAAATAAGTTTGAAGCTTTGAAAAGATTTTGAGATGATTTTGCAGAGAAAATGCTAATGCTACTTATGCTAAGTTTAAGAAAGCTATAACGTAAAAGAGGTAGAAGATGAATAGTTATGCGGTGAAACATATATATAAGCAAAATATGAAGGGTTGAGATGAGTTCTCCCTTTTAGTTTTCCCGCTTTTATTTCCTCATTTTCCCGCTTTTGAGATGCGTTTGGTACACACACCCTATTTGTAGGGTTAGATTGAGGCGCGTACATTTCGTCCTTTGCCTCTGCAACTTTTCTTTCCCAAATTCGGTAATCATTCTTTTTCGACTCTTTTCCCATACCTGCAAAAATCATTATAAAGCATGTAATATACGTCAACTCTATCAGTATTTCTAATATATTTAGCAAGATTAAAGTGGTAAATAAAATCATAAACCGATACAAAATTTTTGAGTTCCCCCTTAATCAAGGAATGTATATGGAAAATAATTTCAACGTGGCATGATTGATCTACATCTGAACTTGATTTCATGTGATCTGTTCCTTCACAGTGATCTGCTGATTTGGAAGGTGATATGCTTTTTGAGTGATGTTGTGCTTTGAAGTGATCTGTACTCTTTGTTTCCACTAATCTGCTTTCTGTCAATCTGATACTAGTAATCTGCTAAGTGATGTGCATCCAGTGATCTGCTAAATGATCTGAATTTTATCAATCTGCATCTAGCAATCTGATTCTATCATCCAAGCTTAGCAATCCTAGCTTTCCACATAGCATCTTAAATCTCTCTTCAGGTAGTGCTTTGCTTAAGATGTCAGCTCGCTGTACTTCGATGTGTATCTTCTCTATCTGCACATTCTTCATTTCCACGTGATCTCTTATGAAGTGGTGTCTCACATCAACATGTTTACACCTCGTACGTAAGACTAAATTCTGTGTAATCGCGATAGCACTCGAGCTGTCACAGAATATAGGTATTTCATTTACACTAATCTCATAATCTTTGAGCTGCTGTTTAAGCCATAGTATCTGTGCACAACAGCTTCCAGTGGCCACATATTCAGCTTCAGTCGTTGATGTAGCTACGGAGGTTTGCTTCTTCGAGAACCATGAGATTAGCTTCTTTCCAAGAAATTGATAGGTTCCCGAAGTAGACTTCCTATCTAGCTTACATCTTGCATAATCAGAATCTAAATAACCAGTTAACTCAAAGTTATCATCGCATGGATACCATAAACCTATGTGAGTTGTTCCTTTGAGATACCATAAACCTATGTGAGTTGTTCCTTTGAGATACCAATTCAGGCTTTTAGGGTTTTCTTGTTTATGATTAATTGATAAGGCTTAAGCACACTTAATATTTAAGATAGGGTAGCTAGTTAATCTCTTCTTGTTAGAGAGAATTTATCTAGCTCAAGTAAGACCTTATATAGTGAAAACACAGATTAAGAATAACTTTGTAAGTTAAACTCAATTTATGTTGTGTGCGGAATTCGGTGGTTAGTGCTCTTGTTAATGCAAAAACGTTTTCCTTTCCCAAAGATATAGTACCAACTGTTTTGATGAAGAGTGTAAAGATGATGAGAGAAGTAAACAAGAATAAGAAAGAACACAAGCAATTAACGTGGTTCGGGAAAAACTTTCCCTGCGTCCACGACTCGATCAAAACTAGATCGATAATCCACTAAGATTTTCTCATTTCTTTTTACTCGTTGAGTAAGAGCCACAAGTATTATCAAAGCTAGATAAATTCTTGTGTTTACGAGCCACAAGTATTATCAAAGCTAGATAAATTCTTGTGTTTACACTTCTTCTTCCCAAAATAGATAACTAATATCTAGGGTTGCAACTGGATCAATACAAGATCCTAACTTTGGTTTCGTAAATCAAATTTCCAGAAATAACTTTCTTCAAACACGATGAACACTCGAGAGAATTCTAGATTTTTGATGGAGTGTTTTTGAATTCTCATACTCATTTCTGGAAGTGAAAGTAGTATTTATAGAACCATGGTTGGAACTATCCATTAGAGAGAGAAGTGTTCTTCTCCGTTGCATTAATGGTTGCATTAAATTCATGGCATGGTTGATGTTACACGCACCGCCCGTAATGCATCTTGTTCCACCTTTCACGCGATTTCCTAGAGCTTTGCCATACTTGGAATGATTTACCGTACCTCCAATTTGATATTCTCATACTTCATTCCTCAAAATATGCTCTTTGATGTGACAGCACACTGAGTGGTTGACTTATGAAAAATGTAGGTATGTCGGCAATCCACCATAGTTCAGGTGAGGAGCAGCTAGCTTGAGTTTGGTTTAACAGATCATTTCCTACGATCTGTTAGTTGAGTTGCTTCTCTACTTCATTGGTTTGGTACCCAATTACTTTCTTTGTTTATTCACACGACATCTCTTGGTATAAACATCAAAGAATGAGGACAGATCGTTTTTAATAAAACAATCTGTCTGGCAGCTGGCTGCTGAGATGGTCTAATCCATTTGTTCTTTGAATTTATTTTCTTTGAGATAGTCTTGGACGAGATTTACACTCTATGAATCAACTTGACCTATATGACAGATGGTTATAGGACAGATGGTTTTATAAATCATCTGTTCTTTATACATTGTAGCTGATGTTAATCTAGAGAGACATATCGTTTCTATAGATGAGTTAAAAAATTAAAACTACATTTTTACAATTACGATCTGTTAAACGTCTATTCTAGAGAAACATTGATACGATTCTCGATAGTATGGAGAATCAAACACGCAAACGAAAGATTGAAATAGTACTTGAATCGATGGAATATCCCAAAACCTCTTAATCTAACCCTAGAAGTGATATAGATCAATATGATGCCTATATCCCAACGAGATAGTTGATGCAGCAACTCGGGGAAGATGAATGACACACAACGAGGGATGGTAATCTCGTTGATATGCTGAATGATAAACTCGTCTTGGCAAAACCAAGAGGAATTCAAAACTCTCAAGAGAGAAATAAAACTCATGAAATTGAATAATGATCAAAGTGTCATTCGTCCAATATATAATAAGCCTATTTATAGGCGGAAGATAACTCCTAATCTATAAGGAAATAACTGAAAAGGCAATCTAAAAGGAAATAACTAAAAAAACCTATCTATAAGGCAACAAAGCCCATGCTAGTTAATTAACTTCGAGATCCAGCCCATTCGCCACAATAAGATTCATTATTCTTGGGCTGCTTGGTACAATCTCTCCAATGGGTTTCGTGGACAATTCTCGCTCCCATACTTCTTTGATTAAGCCCATTAAGCTCTCTTTGAACTTCTTAGCTCGAGCTCTTGTGATTGGCGCAACTGGAACACGCACCGAGTCTGTAATCAATGAACCTTGGGTTGCACGGGCTGCGTCATTCCCCTCCTCTTGAATAGGATTTGTCCTCAAATCCAAGTCGTCACCTACATCAAATGGACTCAAATCAGTAATATTGAAAGAAGTACTAACATTATACTCACCGGGTAAGTCTAATTTGTAGGCATTGTCATTGATGCGCTCCAACACTTGGAATGGCCCATCTCCTCGAGGAAGTAACTTGGACCGCCACTGCACCGGAAACCGTTCCTTGCGCATATGCAGCCACACCCATTCACCGGGTTCAAATACCACTTTGCGACGCCCTTTGTTGACTTGTTTGGAATATTGTTTCGTGCGCCTCTCAATGTTCATCCTTGCCTTCTCATGAATCTGTCTAACCAAATCAGCCCTTTGTTTTCCATCAAGGTTAGTATGCTCATGCTCAGGTAAAGGAGATAAATCCAATGGAGTCAGAAGGTTAAAACCATACACAATCTCAAATGGGGAAAACTGAGTAGCAAAATGAACAGAACGATTATAAGCAAACTCAACATGAGGTAAACACTCTTTCCAAGACTTAATGTTTTTCTTGATGATAGCTCTAAGCAATGTAGATAAAGTCCTATTCACTACCTCGGTTTGACCATCAGTTTGTGGATGACGAGTAGTAGAAAAAAGAAGTTTAGTACCTAACTTACACAATAGTCTTAGGCATGCCATGCAATATAACAATCTCTCTAAAGAACAAATCCGCAACATGAGATGATGCATCATCACATTTATGACATAGAATGAAATGCGCCATCCTAGAAAATCTATCAACAACAACAAAGATGGAATCCTTACCACGCTTAGTCCTAGGCAAACCTAACATGAAGTCCATAGAAATATCAATCCAAGGTGCTGTAGGAATAGGTAATGGAGTATACAACCATGGCAGCTAGTTCGAGACTTAGCTTGCCTACACGTAACACAACGCCCATGGATTCTCTCAACATCTCATTTCATATGAGGCCAAAAGAAATGCTCACGCAAAACAAGTAAGGTCTTAACAATGCAAAAATGCCCCATCAATCCCCAACCATGAGACTCAAACAATAACAATTCACGTAAAGAACACTTTGGAACACACAACTTATTCTTCCTAAAAAGATAGTCATCATGCCTAAAATACTTGCCACTAGCTGAGTTCTCACATGCTCTATAAATCTCACCAAAATCAGCATCACGCTCATATGAACTCTTAATGCACTCAAATCCAAGCAATTTAGCTTCTAAGGTAGAAATCAAGGCATACCTCCGAGAAAGTGCGTCAGCCACCACGTTCTCTTTACCTTGTTTGTACTTGATAACGTAGGGAAATGTCTCAATAAACTCCATCCACCTAGCATGTATGATCGGTGTGAATGACGAATTCCTTAGTCCACAAGTAATGTTGCCACATTTTTAAGGCCATAACCAATGAGTACATCTCCTTATCATACGTTGGGTAACTCAATGTTGCTCCGTTCAGCTTCTCACTGAAGTACGCCACTGGCCGTCCCTCTTGCATCAAAAATGCTCCAATACCAACACCAGAAGCATCACATTCAATCTCAAATGACTTAGAAAAGTTAGGAAGAGATAGTACCGGGGTGTGGGTCAGCTTGTGCTTCAAAAGCTAAAATGCTTCTTCTTGGGTTTTCCCCCACTTGAACTCTCCATTATTTTTGATGACTTCTGTTAAAGGTGCTGCAATACTGCTAAAATGTGGTACAAATCGCCTATAGAAGCTGGCAAGTCCATGGAAACTTCTAACTTCGCCAACACTTTTTGGGCTTGGCCACTCTTGGATAGCTCGTATCTTCTCCTCATCAACCTGTACACCCTGTGCACCAACAACAAAACCAAGGAACACAAGTTTTTCCGTATAGAATACGCGCACTTCTTAAGGTTAGCAAACAACCGTTCCTTACGAAGCGCCTCTAAAACAACCCGCAAATGGTCAACATCATGACTCTTGCTATACACTAGGATATCATCAAAATACACAACCTCAAATCTACCAATGAAAGCACGCAAAACATGATTCATAAGACGTATAAACGTACTAGGTGCATTAGTCCAACCAAATGGCATAACTAACCACTCATACAAACCAAGTTTTGTCTTAAAAGCAGTTTTCCACTCATCGCCTTCCTTAATCCTAATCTGATGGTATCCACTTCTCAAGTCTATCTTAGAAAATACGCAAGAACCATGCAGTTCATCTAACATGTCATCTAAGCGAGGGATAGGATGGTGATATTTTACAATTATGTTATTGATGGCTCGACAATCACAACACATCCTCCAAGTTGAATCCTTCTTAGGCACAAGTAGAACATGTACCGCGCAAGGACTCAAACTCTCCCTCACTTGCCCTTTGCCCAGCAATTCGCCAATTTGCCTCTCCAACTCCTTCGTCTCCTCCGGATTGGTTCTGTATGCTGGTCTATTCAGGAATGTTGCTCCGGGCACAAAATCAATCTGATGTTCAATTCCTCGAATTGGCGGTAAACCAGGGGGTGAATCCGCGGGGAAAACATCATCAAATTCCTGCAAAACAGAACTAATAGAAGGGGGTAGAGAAGTGAGATCGTTAGTGATAATCAAGTTCTCCTTGTACAGCAGCACGATTAGTGATTTATGCTCGTTCGCTGCCCATTTCCAGTCACTATCCATTGCAAGATATGACTTCTGAATAAGTCCATTCTCCTTCTTCTCCACAATTTGCCCATTACTAGACTTCACCTTCTCCGTCTCCTTGGCCATCTGCACTTGATCCTCATAAACTTGCGAAGGAGTGAGAGGCACAAGTGACACCTTCTTTTGCTTATACTTGAAGGTGTATCGGTTGGTGAAGCCATCATGAGTAACACGACGATTAAACTGCCACGGACATCCCAATAAGACATGACTCGCTTGCATTGGGATCACATCACACAACACCTCATCCTCATACTTCCCAATGCGAATAGGGACTTGAACTTGCCTCGTGACTTTGATGACGCCGCTATCATTCAGCCACTGCAAACGGTATGGTTTTGGATGCTTCACTACGGGCAGCCCCAATCTCTCAACCATGGCTGCACTTGCCACATTCGTGCAACTTCCTCCATCAATGATGACGCTACACACTTTATCTTGCACATGACATCTCGTGTGAAAGATATTTTCTCGCTGCTCCCTCTCGTTAGGTTGAGTTTGGGTACTCAAAATCCTCCTAGCAACCAAAAGTTGCCCGGTTGGTGGGAAGATTTCTTCAAAATCATCTTCTTCCTCATCATCAGGATTCTCCAATGCTGGAGTTTCTTCATCATGACGACCACTTCTCCATCATCTCTCATGATCAGAATCCTCTTGTTCGGACACTCTCTATAGACATGCCCAAATCCTTGACAAGTAAAGCACTTTATATCACGATTGTGAGTTGCAAGATTACTCTGATTTGTTGAATTCGAAGCATCTGTTCTGGGCTTAACAAATGGCTTCTTTTCTTCTTTCTGCGGCGCCTCCTTCTTCCATGAGTCCCTTTTGGCGAGGAAGTCACTAGAGTATGATCGATCTGTTCCTTCCTCTGTTCGGCAGCAGATCGATCATCGTCCATCTTCTTGCTCAGTTCTTCAAGTTTCATCCTGCACACTCTTCTCAAGTCTGAGTCAACCTGATCAACATAGGATTTCAGATGGTTGTTGAACTCAATGAGAATGCGAGTGGCCTGATTTTGGACTGTGGAGAGCGTTCCATACATGTACTTGTCCACCTTTTTGGAAATTAAGTCTTTTACTTGTTCGTTAGACAGTGATTGATGCTGGGTCATCAATATGTCCTCCAGGTTCGTCGTCTCCACGAATTCTTCCATTGATGCTGCGACAGCGGGGGTGTATATATCATCAGTCAGCTTACCACCCACCCTCTGTCCAGCTGGTTCAGCCTCCTCTCGTGGATAATTCACCACTGCAATTTTGATCTTGTTCTTGGCTGGTTCCCCCTCAGCCTGTGCAGTGGTTTCCACTATCTGTTCTGCATCATCAGCTTGATGCTGATCTGGTTCTGTTTCTTGCATAGCTGCACCCTATTGGTGAGCTTCAGAAGGTCCTTCTTCAATTCTTTCAACTTCCTCGACTCCTTCAACCACTTCCTCATCAATGCTTTCATAGAATTCCAGTATTTCTGCCTTTTCATATATAAATCTGAGGTCGATCTGGAGTTCTCTGGCCTCAAATTTTGCCATGGCCAGGATATCTGGTCTGTAAGTGTCCCTCAACTCAGCAATTGAAGAGGCAGTAAAGACGTTGAGCAAAGTGGCCTCTTCTGTCTTGAGGGCATCAATTGATCTGGTCTTCAGAATGGCATCCAGCACATAAAATTCTTTGTCTTTGATGAGCAGAAGGAATTTTAGTCGTCTTGTTGCTTCGTAGCTCTCAGGAGTGAGCTTGATCCCAGGGAAAGTTTTAAGTATCGAGTGATCTGCCTCAGCTTCTAGAAGCTTCACCACGGTCTCTGCCTTTTTCTTCTCCTCATCCTCATCGGAGGATTCTTCTTCACCTCCAACATCCTCATCGATCTGCTCCAAATGTTCAGCAGAGGATGGACTTGCAGTATGAGCGGGTGAGAAGTCTTTTCCTTGACTTGGGTCCATGGAGGAGATGGGGACAACATCCTCTGGTGGTCCCCCTACCAGTATCTCCTCATCCACAATCTCTTCCTCCTGTTGAGGGATGATAGTTTCTTTAACCTGGACTTCCTCCACAGTTTCAGACAGCTTTTGTAGCTTCCTTCTCTTGGGTTTCGGTGGTTGGGCTGCGGTGGATGCATCTGTGTCCACAGAGCTGGCTCTCCTTGTAACTCTCTTGGTAGGGGTTCTTTCGACTTGTTTCTCTTTTGTAACTTTTGACTTTGTAGACTTCTCAGCTGGAGCAGATGGGGGAACCTAGATTGGGTTGGAACTTCCCATCTCCATCAGCGCGTTGGCAAAAATAGGGTCTGTTACCCTTGTAATCAGATTGGCAGAAATGCCCATAGACATTTCAATTTGGTGCTGGTCCTTCGGGAACCTCAGTCTATCATTGAACTCCACAACTGAGTCCCATTTATGCTGGTTGAAGAACATTTCCAGCATGTAACTTATCATGGTTGAGTGTCTCAGACTGCTTCTTCTCACCTCAATTCCAGGGCTTGCTCCCTTTATGAATGTGATCATCTTGGCCTCCTTTGCCAAGAGATCAAAAAGAATTCTGCTCCAATTCACCGGTAGATTCAGCACGACAGCTGCTAGAATCTTAAACTTTTCAGGAGTGACCTGGTCGTAAGACCCATTGTGATTCAAGAAAATTCGCTGGACGAATTCAAACACGATCTTGAATTCGGGTGCCAGTAGGGCCCTGTTAAACATCTTGTTCGTGTAATGAGTGGGCACTACCATCACCATCTCTATAACCTCCTGAAGTTGTTCTTCGGTAATGTCTCCCAGAGTGAGGCCTTCATCCTTTAACTGGTAAACCTCATCAATAATGTTCAGTACATTATAGGTAGTGTTGCTGATGGTGTTGCCTTTGCTGACCCTAATTATAGCTTCATTCCCGCCTTTCTCTCCTTGCCACGAGAGATAAAAGGCCGCAACTTCTTTTGGTAGAAGGTGGACCGGGTGTGTAGTAATTATGTTGTGAAATCCTACAAAGGAATCAAAACAATAGATATGAGCACTATCCTTCCATCAATGAAGTATAAGTGCTCAAATAGCAATGTACAGAGTATATAGTTCAACACAACAATACAAGTGCATATAAGCATGCAAAATAGATAAGGGGGGGATTTTCAAAACGAGTTCAAGAGATTTTCAGAGCATTCAAAAACAATTAAAGGAAACGTATAAATTGAAACCTTTGTAGCGCTTAACAAGGTCGAAGGCCTTGTCTAGTTTGTGAAACCCGAAGGTATCAAGAACAGCATACAGGTCTTGGTGAATGTAGGGTTTCAAAAAGTTAACTTGCTCAAGAAATAGAGACGATTTGGGTGCCATATTGACAGATGGATATTTGAAATTTGGACGATTTTGGAATGAGAAAATTTTTTGCTAAGTGTTTAAGGAAGAAGAACAGTGTATGATAGTTGAACCGCCTTATCAGAATGTATATATATAGATAGATAAGTGATAAAAAGGAGTAATATATTAATTGATATTCTTCCCTTTTTCAGCTTTTTCCCGCCTCTTAAGTTATAGGCTTAAGGTCTATTATCTTCTCTTTTCTGCGTTTGATACACGCGCTTGATCCAACGGCTGCAGTGAGGCGCGTGTTTGTTACACCCGTTGATTTTCTACCTTTTTCTTGGTTTGGTAAATATCTCCTCGATCACGTTTCCCAAACACTGTACTTAATCATCAAAAATAAAAGATTTGGTATATTTATGTCAGGAATAGATATAAGAAATATGACATAATCGCTGTATCTTATTGACTTTTCCCCTTGACCAAGTAATGGGGATATTAATAGAAGGATTTAATTAATATCCACGTGGCATCTAGTTATCTGGTCCAGATCGATCTCCTAATTAACAAACTGTTGTTAACATCAACGATCTGTTTTATGTCACTTTTATTTGGACATTAATCTTGAGTAGTGATCTGCTAATTATTCCCTGTTGGAATTTAATCGATCTGTTTGTTCTATTTAGATGATCTGGTGTTAATTCTCAGTTGGAATTTTACATGATCTATTTTCCATCAATCTGGTCTATATCAATCTGGTTTTAATTCCCTGTTGGAATAGTGAACTTGATTTGATCTAAGTCAATCTGGTCCTTTTTTCAAGATTTAATAGTCCTAGTTTGCCACCAAGCATCTTAAATCTTTCTTCTGGTAATGCTTTGGTAAGGATGTCAGCTCTATGTACTTCAGTGTGAATTTTCTCGATTTGTACATGTTTTCTTTCAACATGATCCCTTATAAAGTGATGTCTCACATCTACATGTTTGCATCTGGTATGCAAAACAGGATTCTGTGTGATTGCTATAGCACTTGAGCTGTCACAGAAGATGGGTATCTCCTTGACATCAATCTCGTAGTATTTGAGCTGTTGTCTTAACCAGAGTATTTGTGCACAACAACTTCCAGCTGCCATATATTCAGCCTCTGTGGTTGATGTAGCAACAGATGTCTGCTTCTTTGAGAACCAAGAGATCAGCTTATTTCCTAAAAACTGACATGTGCCAGATGTTGACTTTCTATCTAACTTGCATCCAGCATAATCTGAATCTGTGTATCCAGTTAGCTCAAAGTTGTCCTCACAAGGATACCATAATCCTATGTGAGCTGTTCCCTTAAGATATCTTAATATCTTCTTAGCTGCTTCTATGTGAGACTCTTTGGGGCTTGCTTGATATCTTGCACATACTCCTACTGCAAATGTGATGTCAGGTCGACTGGTAGTTAGATAGAGTAATGATCCTATGATCCCTCTGTACTGAGTGATATTAGCTGGTTTTCCCTCTGGATCATGATCAATTTTCCCGTTGGTCTGCATTGGGATTTTAACTGGTTTACTGTCTTTGATCCCAAATTTAGTCAGCAGATCTTGAATATATTTGGCTTGATTTATGAAGATGCCATCTGGTAGCTGCTTGACCTACAAACCTAAAAAGAAACTCATCTCGCCCATCATGGACATTTGATATTTATTTTTCATAAGTTCAGCAAATTTATCACATAAATAGGTGGATTGAGATCCAAAAATGATATCATCTACATAGATCTGTACTAGAAGGATATTTTCTTTGACTTTGATGATGAACAGAGTTTTGTCAACTGATCCTCTTCTGAATCCAGATTCTAGTAGAAATGTTGATAATGTCTCTTACCAAGCTCTAGGGGCTTGTTTGAGACCATAGACTACTTTTGTCAGTCTGTATACTTTCTGATTTGGATCTGCTTCTTCAAATCCAGGTGGCTGTTCCACCTAGACTTCCTCTTCAAGGATACCATTTAGAAAGGCACTTTTGACATCTATCTGGTATACCTTGAACCTTTTGTGTGAAGCATATGCTAGGAACAACCTTATAGCTTCTAGTCTGGCTACGGGTGCAAATGTTTCATCAAAATTAATGCCTTCTTGTTGATTATAGCCTTTAGCTACTAATCTGGCTTTTTTCTGACTACTTCACCATTTTCATCTCGTTTGTTTTTGAACACCCATTTTACACCTATTACTCCTTGGTTTTTGGGTCTGTCCACGATATACCAGACTTCATTTCTTTTGAACTCATTTAGTTCTTCTTGCATTGCTGTTATCCAATCGGCATCTTGTAATGCTTCGTGAGCATTAGTTGGTTCAATGCGAGATAGGTAACAACTCAACAATGCACTTTCTCCATGCATTCTTCTTATTTTCACACGATCTGATGGGTTCCCAACAATCTGTTCCGGTGGATGATCTTGTATCCATCTCCTTCTCCTGGTCATCTCTTCATCAGATATCTCAGGATCAGGTTGATCTGTTGGATCCTCAAATTCAGTGTGAATTGTTGATGAAGCTTGAAATGGATTCTCATCTATTCTTTCTTCTAGAATTAGATTTCCAAATTTATCATTGTCTGCAATGACTGTTTCATTGCTTTCAGCGGGTGATCTGTTTTCATCCAGTTCAGGTTGGATTGTTCCCCCTTGCTGTATAACTTCTTTAGCAATTGGTGGAGTGTTGATATCTTCATCATCACTTTTTGAATTCCAGATAAGAATATCTTCAAGTAGCAATTCATTCATCTTTCTTGTAGTCATCTAGTTCTCTATCTGTCTATTATCTAGTGACTTGTACTCAACAATAAACTCATCAAAAACAACATGAGGTGTTACCTCCACAATATGAGAGTTCTTATTGTAGACTCGATATGCTTTACTGACATCAGAATATCCTAAGAATATTCCAGGGTCAGCTTTGCTATCAAACGTCCTTAATTGAGATTTCCCATTATTGTGTATGTAACACAAACAACCAAAAGTGCGAAAGTAGGAGATCTTAGGCTTTCTGTTGTTCCAGATCTCATATGGAGTCTTTCCATGTCTGAGTGTAATTGATGATCTGTTCTGAGTATAACAGACTGTGTAGATAGTTTCTGCCCAGAATTTCTTGGGTAGATTGGTAGCATTTAGCATAGTACGAGCTGCTTCTTTACGTGATCTGTTTCTCCTCTCAACAACTCCATTTTGTTGAGGTTTTCTGGCAGCCGAGGTTTGATGAGTGATTCCCATCTTGTTGCAGTATGCTTCAATCTTCTGGTTGAGAAATTCTGTTCCTCGATCTGTTCTGATAGTAACTACACTCACCTCTTTTTATTTGGTGATCTTGTGTAGAAAATCAGGTAGTTTGACTAGTGTCTCTTTCTTCTTTAACAGAAAGATGACCCAAGTGAACCTTGAGTAGTCATCTATGATTACTAAGGTGTATTTTCTCCCATTTATGCTTAGCGGTTTAACTGGTCCAAACAGATCTAGATGCAAAAGCTCCTATGTTCTTGATGTTGAGTGAGCTGTTTTGCTGGTAAAGGATGATCTGATTTGCTTTCCAGCTTGACAAGCATCACATATATGATCTTTATCATATACTTGATCTGGTAGTCCTTCCAGTAATTTTTCTTTGGCAATCCTGTTGATTGACTTGAAGTTTAGGTGGCTTAATCTCTTATGCCATAACCAACTTGTTTCTGATACAGTTTTAGTTACTAAGCAGGTCTCTATCTGATTTGTCCACTGGAAAATATATAGCCTATCCTGCAATCTCCGGGTAAGGAGTATTTCATCTCCTTCCTTATTCTTCACAAAACAGTTATTAGTATAAAAAACGATCTGATTACCATTAGCACATAATTGACTTACTGAAAACAGATTGTGACTAAGACCCTCAACTAGGGATGGGCATGGGCCGGGCTGGGCCGGGTTTCTACCTGCCCAGGCCCGGCCCAAGGTTGTTGTAATCTGGCCCGGCCCAGGCCCGTGGCCCGGGCGGGCCAAAATATCAAGCCCAAGCCCAGCCCGACATGGGCCGGGCGTGCCTGGGCCGGCCCACTACAATTTTTTTTTCTAAAACAAATATTAAATTTTTAAATAATTATATCAATCATCGGCAATATATATATTAAAAATGTAATTACATATACAAAGGTGGTCTTGCCAACTTTGATGTTTCCATATCCTTTGGTGTATCCTTTTGAGTTACATCCAAAGGTGACCTGAGGTCCTGGTTTTTCAATGTAATCTGATAATAGATTTTTATCACATGTCATGTGCTTCGAACATCCACTATCTATTATCCAGATTGCTCCTCTAGCTATCTTGTTTCTTCTTGTAGTCTTCTGGTCCTGCAATTAATTCAACTTAGCTACAATTCAACGTTTGGGTGCTTGGTTATTAGCAAATGTTCCCTTTTGAATCAAGAACATTTTTGGGTTATGAACAGATATATAGCAAGTAATGATGTTCCCATCATTATCAACTTTAGACAGAGAATGAAGTACAGATGGATGATGTCTCTCTATTCCATCATTCTTCAATCCTTTATTAATGGGTAATGTCCTGTTGACATTTCTTATTTTGTTGACATTATTGTTGGGTGATGTCCTGTTGACATTCTTTTTATGAACACGATATGTTTCTGTGTAGTGAGCTGGTTGACCCTTTGTTTGGGTGTATTGTCTGTACCCAGTCTCTTTTACCATCATCTTCTGGGGTTGATCTTTCTTGTTTCTTAGACCTATTACTTGGTCTGGTATTTGCTTTCTTTCTGGTAAAAAGTTTATGGTTCCCGAAGATTTTTCTGAGTGACCTGGATACCCTAGACCAGATGTGCCTTTTTGCTACAGATTGATAAGCAGCTTGACATGTTCATCACTTTTGTAGATCATCTCTTTGCCTTTCTTTATTTTCTCTTCAGCTACGTTGTTTCTATTGATGAGATCTTTGATCTTAGAGTTCAATGAGTGAATCTCTCCATCGTTTCCCTTGATCTGTTCTTCCAGATCGGCTATTTGGGCAACGAATTAGGTGTTAGTTGTGCTCAGTATCTGTTCTGATTTCTTCAGCTATCGTTTTCTTCTACGACTTCTCTGAAAAGTCTTTTGATGCTCGAATAACTCTTGAACATCTCATTTACTTCTTCCCATGAGTAATCAGATTGATCTTCTACATCCTGTTCCAGATCATTATCATTTGAAGAATTTGAATTAAAAGAATTTACCTCGACTTCATCCAGACCGTTGTCTAGTCCCACATAGCATTCATCCCAGCCTTCTTCGTCATTAGCAAAGAATGCTTCATCATTCTCTGATGAGCTGTTTGAAAAATGACTTGAGCTGCTTGAATCTTGTTCAGCTAGCATGGCCTTGCGCTCATATTTGAGTTTTCGATCTCTTTTTGCTCTCAGTTCTTCTCTTTGGCTTTTGGATATATCAGGACAATCTGTTTTGAAGTGACCTGTTCTGCCACAGCCAAAGCACACATCTGCTGAGTTAGAAGTTTTTGAGGTTTTACCTGTTTGCTGTTTTGATTCATCCTTGTTATCAGGTCGATCATTGTCACGTTTCTTGTAGAAGTTTTTCTTGTTGTCTTTGTAGAAACGTCTATATTTCTTCGATCTGACCTCCATGCGGTTGGCAATCATTGCAAAGTCTTTTAACAATTTATCATAACCTTTCTCTTCATCTAGTATAGAAGGTTCAGAAAGTTCATTTGGTTTGCTCTTTGCTTTGAAGGCTACTTCTTTGTCCTTCTTCGAGCTTTTTTCTGCCTTTTTGGACAGATGATCTGGTCCACGAATTCTCTGTATATCACATTCATGGCCTTCAAGATGATCAAATAAGGCTTCAGTAGATAGTTCATTGAAGTCTGCACGAAGAGGTTGCATTGCAGCAGATCCCAGCTAGGTGGAAGTGCTCTGAGTACTTTCATGTTCTTTTCTCTTTGAGTATATTTGTTCTTATTGAACGCTGATATCTCAAGGAGAATTCCAGTGAATCTCATCTTCATTTGCTCTATGGTCTCGCCTGGTTTCATCTTGAATTCATCATATTTATTGCAGGCAAGAGACAGCATGTTCTCAATCATGACTTCAGATCCTAGACACAAGTCTCTTAGGGCTTCCCACATCTCTTTGGCAGTATCCAGATCTTGAATTTTGGCCAGATGTACCCCTTTGACTTTGCTAGATATGATCCCTTTAGCAAAGTCATCCAGATTGGCTTCGCGACGTTCCTCTGCTGTATATTTTCTTGGATCTTTAGGAACAATCTGTGTAGTTACTCCAGTTGAGTTGGTTATCGTCACTTCTTCACTGATCTGTAGTGGACCATCTTCGATAACTTTCCAAATCAGATAGTGATGGGCTTTGAGTGCCATTTTGATTCTGAAGCTCCATTCTCTATATCCTTGGATAGAGAATTCTTCACAAGCCCTAACAACAGATGATTCCAAAACAGATAGTATGCACGTGAATGAAAAGGTTTTCCTAGATCTATTCAAGTTGACCACGCATGTTTTAACCCTGTGAAACAAAACAATGGTCGTTTGAACCATTGCTCTGATACCACTTATTGGTCCCGAAAGAGCAAGGTTTGGTGTATGGGGGGGGGGGGGGGAA
>JAPKLX010000241.1:194516-227570 GCA_026898415.1 Leonotis leonurus
GGGGGGGGGGGGAATACACCAAATACAAACTTTTCATTTTACTTGTTTAATTATTAGAGAGATCAAGCTATTCTTAAAGAAGAAATTGCTCGACAGATGACTAACCAGATTGATCAGCAGATCGATACCAGATTAGTCCAAGCAGATTGCTCTCTAGTGTAAACACTTAGACAATAATAAGAGTGATCTTGTTATTTTCTAAGTATTGTGTGTGCGGAAATATGGTGGATTTAATGAGTGCTCTTATTTAGAAAACCTTAAGGGTTAATCAGATCGTTTAAGCAGATAGATTGAGATGCAGATTATATGATAGTGCAGAAGGTTAGAATAATAAACAACTGAAAGTAAAGATGCAGAAATATAGAGAACACAATTGTTTAACGTGGTTCAGGAAATCCCTACGTCCACGATCTGGTCAAAACTAGACCAGATTATCCACTACTAGGATACTCTGCTTCTTTATACTAGTGGAGAACGAGTCACAAGTATCAATCAAAGCTAGAGAGATACTTATGCACGAAGTAAGGGTCGTGTCCCTTTACAACAGATTACCTCTACGTTACCACTAGAAAACTACTAGCTAGCAGGGTGATCTCCTTTCTCTCGATAAGACAGACTTGAATCGAGGTTGGGTTGGTGTGATGTAGAATCACAGATTGTTTGAAGCTCTTAGTCTGGTTCAGAGATTGCTTGAGAGTGTGTTGTCAATGTAGCTCGCGTGTGTCTTTTTTTTTGTTCCAGACTTTGAACTTCATTTATATAGGCATTGAATTTTAAAATTCTAGCCGTTTGTTGATTGGCGTGAGATTGATTGTAGATTGCCAATCAATGATATCCATCATATCTGTTCTTGCCATGTAGAAATGTTGACTCAATCTTCAAAGTATGGAAAGCAAATTGCTAACGGTTACATTCCTTCTTTGTGTCAATCGTAGATTCTCTTCCCAATCCCTGTTGGATGGACTTCAATCTTGACGTGGCAAGAGGATATGATGTGTAGGATGATGTCATCAGGTGGTTTGATGACTCTATCGATCTAGTGCTTCGCTGTGATCATCGATCTGGTCGGTGATCTGGTCGCTGTCTGTTACAGCAGATCGATTTCTTCTTGGCGTGAAATCTTGGTCTTCATCCTATACTATTTATAGAAATGACTTCTACAGGAATAATTCCTTTACATGCTAAGTCATCTCCTAACCTGTTCTCTATCAGAATTCACTTATTTCGAGAGATCATCATCAAAATTAAAATACATTAGGGTTCCCAACATATACCAAATGATACAATTCTCGATAGTATGGAGAATCAAACACGCAAACGAAAGATTGAAATAGTACTTGAATCGATGGAATATCCCAAAACCTCTTAATCTAACCCTAGAAGTGATATAGATCAATATGATGCTTATATATCCCAACGAGATAGTTGATGCAGCAACTCGGGGAAGATGAATGACACACAACGAGGGATTGTAATCTCGTTGATACGCCGAATGATAAACTCGTCTTGGCAAAACCAAGAGGAATTCGAAACTCTTAAGAGAGAAATAAAACTCATGAAATTGAATAATGATCAAAGTCTCCTTCGTCCACTACATAACAAGCCTATTTATAGGCGGAAGATAACTCCTAATCTATAAGGAAATAACCGAAAAGGCTATCTATAAGGAAATAACTAAAAAAACCTATCTATAAGGCAACAAAGCCCATGTTAATTAATTAACTTCGAGATCCAGCCCATTCGCCACAATAAGATTCATTATTCTTGGGATGCTTGGTCCAATCTCTCCAATGGGCTTCGTGGATAATTCTCGCTCCCATACTTCTTTTATTAAGCCCATTATGCTCTCCTTGAACTTCTTAGCTCGAGCTCTTGTGATTGGCCCAACTGGAACACGCACCGAGTTTGGAATCAATGAACCTTGGGTTGCACGGGCTGCGTCAAACACTATAAAACCAAGACAAGAATAAGATGGACA
The DNA here is from genome assembly GCA_026898415.1 of Leonotis leonurus. Lineage (NCBI taxonomy): Eukaryota > Viridiplantae > Streptophyta > Magnoliopsida > Lamiales > Lamiaceae > Leonotis > Leonotis leonurus. The sequence goes on from JAPKLX010000241.1 coordinate 196,495, forward strand.
GCGAGCTGCATTATATTAAGGACAGATCGTTATTTGCTTTAAGAAAACGATCTGTTCTTAACATGAACTAGTTGTCACTACAAATGAATGATACTTGTCAATTTGGTGATCAATATGTCCAAGAAAAATCTACAAGGATAATACAGATCGTAAGATAAATGATCTGCTCCTTTGTAGGTTATGTTTTTCCTTAAAAGATGATATTGATAACTTGGTTTTACATATTTCAAAATGGTTAAGTGTGATATCGAGAAACATCATCAAAACATAAATAAATTTGTGGGGTTCCCAACAACTTAGTATCTTCTTAGCTGCTTCCATGTGAGATTCTTTGGGGTTGGCCTGGTATCTTGCACAAACTCCAACTGGAAAAGTAATGTCAAGTCGACTAGCAGTTAGATATAAAAGTAAACCTATGATACCCCTGTATTAAGTTATATTGTCTGGTTTGCCCTCTGGATCTGGATCAATCTTTCTATTGGTCTGCATTGGGATTTTGACAAGTTATCTATCTTTGACTCCAAACTTGGTGATCAAATCTTGTATGTACTTTGCATAATTTATGAATATCCCATCAGGTAGCTGATTAACCTGCTATCCTGAAAAGAAATTCATCTCACCCATCATGGACATATGATATTTATTCTTTATAAGATCACCAAATTTATCAGATAAAGAGGTAAATTGCGATCCAAAAATAATATCATCTACGTAAATTTGCACTAAAAGGATATGCTCATTGACTTTGATGATGAATAACGTTTTGTAAATTGAGCCTCGTCAAAAACCTGACTCCAGTCGAAAGGTTGACAACGTCTCGTACCAAGCTCTTGGAGCTTGCTTTAATCCATAGACTGCTTTTGTCAATCTGTAGACTTTCTGTTCGGGATCTCCTTCTTCAAATCCAGGTGGCTACTCTACATTTACTTCTTCTTTTAGAATGTCATTTAGAAATGTACTCTTGACATCCATCTGATAAAATTTGAAACGTCTGTATGCTGCATATGCCAAGAATAATCTGATAGTTTCCAATCTGGCAACTGGGGCGAATTATTCATCAAAATCTATACCCTCTTGTTGATACACCCTTTGGCAACTAATCTGGCTTTGTTCCTTACTACTTCTCCATTCTCGTCTCTTTTAATTTTTAATACCCATTTAACACCTATTACTCCTAGGTGTTTTAGTCGCTCTACGAGATACCACACTTGATTTCTCAATTCATTGAGCTCCCCTTGTCTAGCTACTTTGCAATCTGCATCTTGAAGTGCTTCATATGCGTTAGTTGGTTCAACATGAGATATGTAGCAACTCAGTAGTGCGCTCTCCCATGCATTCTTCTGGTGGATGATCTTGAATCCTTTTATGCGCCCAGACGTTTCAAAGTTCAGGTTCTTCTGTTGGGTTCTCAAACTCTGGGTGTGCTGATAAAGTTGCTTGGAATGGGTGGGTTCTCCATGTCCATCTCCAGGTTAGTATCCAAACTGTTGTTGATCTCATTTGATTCACCAGGTTGACTATGAGCAGGTTCACTATTTCCAGATTGACCTGATATGTTCTGATCAGGTTCAGTGTTAGTTGTTCCCCTTCCTGTATGCTGGTCTCAGCTAAAGGTTGAACATCAGTTTCTTCATCTCTAGGTGGACTCCAGATCAGAACATCTTCGAGTAATATATTTCTCGGGCTTGATGTTTGATGCGTAATTCCCATCTTGTTGTAATATTCTTCTATATCTTGATTTAGAAACTCAGTACCACGATCTGTTCTGATGGAGACATTGGTTGTCTCCTTTTGTCGAGTGATCTTGTTGAAGAATTCAAGTAGCTTCTCCAACGTTTCCTTTTTCTTAAAAAAAAGATAACCTAAGTGAATCTGGAATAATCATCAATAATAACTCAAGTATACTTTCTACCGTTAATACTTAATGGCATTACTGGGTCAAATAAGTCTAGATGTAGAAGTTCAAGTATTCTGTTTGATGACTGAGCTGCTTTGCTGGAGAAAGATGACTTGGTCTACTTTCCAGCTTTGCAAGCTGCGCAAATATGATTTTTATCGTATACTTGGTATGGTAATACTTCGACTAGCTTTTCTCTTAGAATTTTGTTGATAGACTTGAAGTTCAGATGGCTAAGTCGCTTGTGCCATAACTAGGTCGTTTCTGAGATTATTTTAGTGACTAGACAACTCTCGATATGGTTTGTCCATTGCACAATATATAATTTGTCATGCAATTTTCCGGTAAGAAGAGTTCCATCTCCTTTCTTGTTATTCACAAAACAGTTGTTAGCATCAAAGATAATCTGGTTACCATTAGAACAAAATTGACTAACAAAAAATATATTATGACTAAGACCCTCAACATAAGAAACATTAGTAATACTTGTTTTGCCAATCTTAAATATTACCATATCCTCTGGTATAACTTTTTGAGTTACAACCAAAGGTTACCTATGGATCTTGTTTGTCAACATAATCAGATAGCAGGTTCTTGTCACACATCATATGCTTTGAGCAACTGCTATCAATTATCCAGACTGAACCTCTTGCTACTTGGACTTAGCAACCCTTTCAATGATTGGGTGAACGGTTAGTAGAAATTATTTTTTTTGGAACCCAAATCAGTTTAGTATTAGGAACACAGATATAACAAGTAATCTGTCTCCCTGAGTCATATGTTCTTGAGATGGATGATTCCTTTCTATGTTGTCCATGTTGATCTTATTCTTCTTAGTTGATGGTGTTCTGGTAGGAGCTTTCAACTTTTGGTTTCTATCTAATTCTGCATAGTGAGCAGGTTTGCCTTTGACCTGGTAGTACCGATTGTTTCCTGCTTGTTTCACCATCATCTTCTATGGGTTATCTTTGTCGTTTTGCAGTTTGACAACTTGATCTGGTATCTTTTGTTTTTCAACTACAAATTTTTGTCGAATTTGATCCTCCAGTATATCCTAATCCATTAGTCAATCTGGCTTTATTATGCATTTCCACAATCAGACCAAGTCGTTCGCTGCTCTTGTTGATCTTACTCATGTTTTCTCTAGTCTCTTTCAGTTTCTCCGCAACTACTTCATTTCTGGAGATCAAATCTTTGACCTTTGAATTGAGTGAATAGATCTCCTCATCTTTTGCTTTAATCTGGTATTGGAGATCCTTCACTTTGTTAGAGAACATCATGTTGGTTGTACTTAGTACCTTTATGGTCTCATTGAGCTTGTCATTCTCTTTGATGGCATCTTGGAATAGTTTCTTCAAATTTTTGTAATTCTGGAGCAATTCGTTGATATCTTCCCAAGACACTTCAGCTTCATCTTCATCACAAGAATCATATACAGGTTTGTTAGATGACATAGAAACATGTGAATTTACCTCATTCTGGTCGAGGCCATTGTCAATTCCCATGTAGCATTCATCCCAATCTTCTTTTTGATCTTGTGGCGAAGAATGCTTCATCGTTCTCTGATGAGCTATCTGAAAAATGACTTGAGCTTGACTCTTCTTCAACAAGCATAGCTTTAATTTGAGCTTTGAGTTTACGATCTCTTTTCGCTCTTAGTTCCTCTCTTTGACTTTTAGATAAGTCGGGGCAATCGTTCTTGAAGTGACCTGTTATGCCACAACCATAATAAGTATAATTGGTAGAATTAGAAGATTTATTGGAACTTTTTACCTTAGATCTTTCTCTCAGATCGATCTTGGTCTCTACTTTTCTGGTATCTATTTTTCTTGTTTTCATTCTAGAACCTCCGATATTTCCTCGATCTCGTCTCCAGTTTCTCTAATCTCTTTGCAATCATAGAAAATTCATTTAACAACTTGTCTTAAGAATGTTCTTCTTCTACAGCAGGTGGAACTGGTTCCTCAGCTGGAGTCTTAGCATTGAAAGCTACCTCCTTTTGTTTCTTGGAGCTGCTTTGTCTCTTCTTGCTAAATGAGTAATACGTTCCATGAATTCTCTTCATATCGTACTCATTACCAGCTAGATGATCAAACAAGGCTTCAGTGGTGAGAATGTTGAAGTCCGCTCTTAATGGCTGCATTGCTGCATAGATTTCCCAACTAGGTGGTAGTGCTCTGATGACTTTGAGATTTTTCTCTCTCTGAGTATATTTATCCATCTTGTGAGCAGATATCTCCAATAGGATTTCAGTGAACCTGGTCTTCATTTGATTAATGGATTCTCAAAGTCTCATCCTAAATTCATCAAATTTGTTGCAGGACATCAAAAGTTTATTTTCGATCATTGCTTCTAATCCAAGACTAATTTCTCACAGTGCTTCCCCCATTTCTTTACTTGTATCCAAATCTTGAATTCTCGTTAGATAAACTCCTGTGACTGTGTGGGAAATGATTTCTTTAGCAAAATCATCTAAGTTAGCTTCACTTCGTTCTTCAACAGTATACTTTCTGGGATCTTTGAGTACTTTCTCTATTACGACTCCAGTTTCAATTACACGGGTCATTTCTTCATATATGGCTAGTTGACCTTCTTCTATCAATTTCCACATCAGACAGTGATAAGCTTTGAAATAGGTCTTGATTCTAAATCTCCATTCTCTAGTGTGCGGAAGATGGTTGATTTAATTTTTTGCTCTTATATGAAAACCTTTGTAAACACTTAGTCGAATATATTAAGAGTTGATTAAAGTAATGCAAGTTTGCATGCAAGTGAAGGGTTAGTGAATAAAACAACTGAAAGATAAAATGCGTAAAGTAAATAACACAGTTGTTTTTACATGGTTCGGGAAACCCCTACTTCCACAGTCCAATATAACTAGATCGGATATCCACTACTAGGGTAAACTCTCTTCTTTAAACTCGCTGAGAACGAGCCACAAATTCCATTCAAAACTAGACGGAAACTTGTGCACAAATTAGGTTCGTGTCCCTTACAACTTGAAGATAAATTTGCTACAATACCTCCACGTTAATCCACTTAGAAAACTACTAAGCTAGCGAATATATCAACTCTCCTTCTCGAAAAGACAGACTTGTATGAAGGTTGGGTGTGATTATGTTCACGGACGGCTTCGAACAATTATGGAATGAGAAATCTTCGTCATTGAATCCTTCTCGTTTAGAACTTTGATGATGATTCTCGTATATGATCACGCATGTGTTCTTCTAACTTTTCTAGATGTTGTTTGCAGCTTTTATAAGCTCAGAATTTGAATTCTGACCGTTGGGTTGATTGGCGAGAATTAATTGTTGATTGTCAATCATAGATTTGAATCTCTAATCGATCCTCTTGCCATGTAAAGAAAGATTGACGAGATCTTCTTGATTGATAATGGTAAGATTGATCTCTTTCCATCTTTGATCTCTGTATGATTTTCCTTCCTTCTTTGAAAATGTTGGTGACGTGGCATAAGGTGGGATTCTCTTTAAGTTCTTCGGCTGATGCATTGTATACCCAGATGACTTTGAGAATATCAGATGAGTATGCAGAACTTCAGATGACTCATTGTATATCTGAAGATTACATAATCTCTAATTTAGTGATCTATAAGGGACAGAGGTTCACTCAACGTGTTGGTCAGGTCAGGTTAACTACCAGCAAGGTGATCTTGTCAAAATTTGCTCCTTAAGTCGATAAGAACAGCTGGGTGTAGGGCAGGTTAGGTCCATGATGAGTGACCTTATCAGGTTGTCTGCTTGCATCAGGTTTGCTGATCTGCTTCCAAATATCAAAAGACTAACTAGATCAGATGACTTACTATAAGACAGAATACTTAACGTATTTGGGTCCTTTACATTTTGGTCATCAGCTAACGTGTTCTATGAGGTTTGTTTTCTATAGATAAGACTTTATAACCAATGTTAAAATAAAGACAAACTTGCTCCCTATTAGGTTCACTTTTGAATTATATGAGCTCCCTTTTACAATTTGAGCAGGCTTGGTCTAACAAGCAAGACTTAAAATAAATCTAAGTGTTTGTTTCGAAAGAACATCATCAAAACAAAATATTGTGAGGGTTCGCAACAGGTTTAGGGTTTAAGTTAGGTTTATCTATTTAGGGTTTAGTTTATGGTTTATGGTTTAGTGTTATGGTTTAGGGTTTAGGATTAGTTTGGCTTTAAGCTTTAGGGTTTGATTTTTGTTTTAGGGTTTATGGTTTAATATAAGGTGAAGGGTTTAGTGTTATCGTTTAGGGTTTTGGGTTTAGTTTAAGATTTATTTATTTTGTGGATATTAATTATTCATAAATAAGTATGTTTCATTTGTGGGAAAAATATACCAATTCCGAAAATTGAGAATATACCAAACTTATAAATAACACACAAAACTCTATTTTCCTTCCGGCATGAAATAGACTAAAAATTCTATTTCCATCCATAAATTTCTTTGTTTCCTTTTTTGAGATAAGCTTGATGATCTCTATACATATCCCTCTTTTTTTCTTGGTAGATGAGATCCTTCGTTTCCTCTCTAATTTTTCCCTTTTTCGACATTACCAATAAGGTGGTCATCCAAAAGTTTACCAATGGAGAAGGTCCAGATAGATCATTTACAGTGACCAGGATCTTCGCAAATTCTGACTTCGGACTTGAATTTTCTATTGAAGCGACTTTCTCGAAGCAAAACAGCGAGACTATCAAGACGCATCGCGATGCCATGCGCAATAGTCTCCTGGAGCCAAATTCTTTCATCTGTTAGCTCAAATTTGTAAACTTTTATCGTAAATAATCGATTTGTGATTTTCGTACTTCACCAAACATAATAAATCATTCCCCCTTGTTGATATATCCTTCTTAAACATATTGTGGGGTGCAATGGTGGTCTGCTAACCCTTATCCCACTTGGTATGTTCCCCCTTGTTGTGATACGACTTGCTGGTAATCTGATACCGCTTGATACCAATTGTTGGAGTTCGGGATTGAACGCTATGGTGTGCATTCGGCTGTTTGGTTCTAATTTGACACGCTTGAGAGTCTTGGTTGGACCTATGGCCTTCAATCCATTCAATTCAACTAGGCCCAATTTGACAAGACTAATATAATCACTACTCGCATTCAGTGAATTATGGTATTTGAGTGAATAGTACTAGTAGTTAGATATTTCCAATAACCTCAACCATTTATAAGCAGTGCAATCAAATTGGTTATAATGACACTATATTGTGTAATAGTACCGATAGTTACATATTTTTACTATTATTAATTGTATTCAGTGAATTATTGTATTTGAGTGTCATGTATAGTGGTGGAGGAATAGTAATCGATTAGTAATTATGAATAGGGAGGCAATGACTTGATCTTGGTCCAAAAAGAGCAAGGTATTTGGTGACAGATCAGGTCCACTCAACCAGGTTTACTCGATCTGTCCAAATAACATTCTCTCAAGTGAGTTACGCAAATCAGAGAACAAGAGTAATCTTGTTATCCTAAACTGTGTATTGTGCGGAAGATGGTGAATTTAATTGGTAGCTCTTATATGAAAACTTTTGTAAACAATTAGTCGAATATATTAAGAGTTGATTAAAACAATGCAGGATTGCGTGCAAATGAAGGATCAGCGAATAAAACAACTGAAAGATAAAATGCGTAAAGTAAAGGACAGTTATTTTTACGTGGTTTGGGAAACGCCCTACGTCCACGGTACAATCAAACTAGATCGGATATCCTCTACTGGGATAATCTCTCTTCTTTAAACTCACTGAGAACGAACCACAAATTCCAGTCAAAACTAGACGGAAACTTGTGCATGAATTAGCGAAGACTACTATAACTTCACGTTAATCCACTTAGAAAACTACTAAACTAGCGAGGATATCAACTCGCCTTCTCGATAAGACAGACTTAAATCAAGGGTGTGATTAAGTTCACGAACAACTTTGAACAATTCTGGAATGGGAAATCTTCTTCGTCGAATGCTTCGATGTTACGTAGATTTCTAGGCAACGTTTCTGCACTTAGAACTTTGATGATAACTCTCGTGTATGATCGCGTGTATATTCGTCTCTATTCTCCAGATGTTGTTCACAACTTTTATATGCTCAGAAAAATTTTGACCGTTGGGTTGATTGGCGAGTATTAAATGGTTGATTGCCAATCACATATTTGAATCCCTGATTGATCCTCTTGCCATGTAGAGAAAGATTAGCGAGATCACCTTGATTTGGTAATATATATATTGATTGATCTCTTCCCATCTTTGATCTCTGATTTGATTCTACCTCCTTTGAAAATCTTGGTGACGTGGCATAAGGATGGGATTCTCTTTAAGTACATCGAGTGATGCATTGTATGCCCAGATTACTTTGAAAATATCAGTTGAAAATGCAAATTTCAGGTGACTCATTTTATACCCGAAAATCACATAATCTCCATCTTAGCGGTCTATAAGGAACATTTTCACTCTTTATGCTGGTGAGGTCAGGTTCACTTCCAACGAGGTGATCTGGTCCAAATTTGCTCTTTAAGATGATAAGGACAGCTGGGTGTGGAGCAAGTTTGGTCTAGGTTTAGTGACCTTATCAGGTTGTCTGCTTGCATTAGGTTTGCTGGTCTGCATCATAGATCAGTTAACTAATCTAGACCAAATGACTTCCTATAGGAAAGAATGTTTGAATGCACTCAGGTCCTTTACAATGTAGTCATCAGCTAACCTTTTCTAAGAGGTTAGTTTTATATAGATAAAACTTTATAACTTAGTCTTTTGTTTACAATATACCAACGCTAAAATTAAATCAGACTTGCTCCTTATCAGGTTCACTTATAAATTAAGTGATCTCCCTGTTACAATCTGAGCAGACTTAGTCTAGCAAGCAAGACGTAAATCAATAAATCTAAGTTTTTGTTTCAAAAGATCATCATCAAAGAAAAATATTGTGAGGGTTCCAACAATTTCTCCCTTTTTGATTATATCGATACCACACTTTACAATATAATCTAAGTAAAAGCAATAAGATTGATTTGGTTTAAATACCAGAAGGGTTAATCTCGTTATAATTTATAACTAATATAAAGCTTTAAAATTGAGTTATGGACAAAGAGATATTTTCATCAGATGACCCGTTCAAATATTATATATCAGATAAGTCCATATAGGTTACAGGATGGTTATGTCCAGAGCATATAAACAGGATAACAAAAACACATAAGACATAACAGACATGTTTACTAGATATTGCAAGTAGGTTCATTTACCAACTGGTTTCTTCTGCTATCTTGCGGAATCTGGATCATGGTTGTCGATCTTTTATCCTCGTGAGTGAGCGATGGTGTTGATGAACTTTAAAATCTTGGTCTTAACTGGCATCATGCTCCCCTTAATCAATGAGCACTACATCGGCTACTTGGAAGGGGCCTTAAGCTCGACATGAGCTCCCTGTGCTTCCAGCTTCACTCGTTGGATTAAGTCTTGATTCCTGTAGTTATCAAGATAGAGCTTGAAGTCTTGGTTTGCCGACTGTTGGGAATAAGCAGGTTCTCTCAAAAAATAATGGTTCAAGATGAACCCAGTTTTGCAAAGTAAATACGCTGGCAAGCATTCAGGTTTTGTTTTGCTTTGCTGACCAAGCTGATCTGGATGGTGAAGGTGGTGCGTCAAAAGCTTTTTCTCTTTCTGCAAGTTCTACTTCCCTCTGAAGCTGTCTGGTTCTATCTTTATAAAATTGTGCATGAAAGATCGGATCACAAGCCTCAACTTGACTTACCCCTAGCATCAGCAACTCATCAATCTGTGCACCTTCATCCATCTCCTCAACCATGGGCTTTTTCCCTTTGTCTGGAATTGATTGCTCTGGTTGATCTATTTTGTGGATCTGGCTGGTGGTGGAGTGGTCTGCTTTTTGATAGGCTTCTTCTTGGATTTTTCCTTCCCTTTGCCTCCTCCTCGACCTTCCCCCTTTTCGACATTATCAATAACGGACTTGATGAGTGTGCGAAGAGAGTCGATCACACTCTCCGGTACAACATGCTTTTCTTCAGCATTCATCTTGAAATTGAATAATGCGGTGATGTTCTGGTTGATCTCACTGATCTGGTTGTTGTGCCCACCGCTTACATTAGCCAGTGATTTGGTATACTCTTCCTTCTCCTTTTCCATATCATCAACCTTTGAAAAATATAAACTCATCTCATCTTGAGTCAGATATTGTATGTCAATAAATGTGTCGTGCAAGTTATTCTTCAACATTACTTTGAATCTTTCTTTTTCAAAATCATGCAACTTCTTGTGGAGATCATGAGAAGTAGCCTCCATGATCTCTGCTGATAGTGAGGCTGAGCTCTGTCGAACAACTTCCGCGATCTGTGTCATCTTTTGTTCCACAACAGTAGATAGAGACTTGTTGATCTCATCAATCTTCTTGTCAAAATTCTCCAATCTTAAATTCAGCTTCTCTCTAGCTAGATCAGTTGCATCTCTATCATCTACAAGTGTCTTTTCCATGCCTTCAACAACATCCTTGATTTTCTTATTCAAGAATTTCTCCATGTTATCAACATATTACTTTTGATGGTCATTAAAGTATGTGAACACCTTGGTTGCTCTAGTCTGCATTTCATTGCATGTAGAATTCAGGTGTTCTTGGATACTTAGATCAATCAGGTCGTCAACTTGTTCGTTGGTATATGGCCTGGTTTCATCTCGCAATAGATCTTCCTTGTCATAAAAACCAACATGAACCTTTAACTTCTTAGCTGCTCCTGGTGTGTACGGATCGTTGGTTCGTTCTCCACCTACGATATGTCCAACACGTTCTTCCTCGACTCCCTCAACTTCAGGTTCATTCACATCTTCTTGTGTAGTCTGCTTCTTCTTCTCCTTTCCTGACTCCTTCTCCATATTTCCTTGTGTCTCCCTATCTCCTTCTCTGAATGAGATACATATGACTGATCTGGTTGAGGTGTCTGTGAAGTAGACGGTCGTTGTTATGGTGCAGTATCTGATGTACTGAGTTGGTCTGGTGCGGCCTCTTCATGGATTTCCATTGGTATGGTATCATTAATGTGATCTGATGGAGCAGATTGTTCTTCTCAATTCTCTTATCCTTCATCATCTGACTCAGGCACAAAATTGAAGAAATCCATCTTCACTTTGTAAAACGATCTCAGATCGACTTTCAACTTCCTTGCTTCATGCTTGGAAATTCCCAATACCATTTCATGATAAGTTTCCATAATCTCTACTATCGAAGAAACATAAAAAATGTTTTGAAGATTGGCCTCAATCTTCAATTCCTCCATCGATTCGAGAATAAGCAAAGCATCCAGTACGTAAAACTCATTGTCTTTGATCAGCAGATGTGTCTTAATTCATCGAGCTGCGACATAACTCTTAGGAGTTAGCTCAATTCCAGGAAAATCTTGAAGCACCGAGTGATTTGCTTCATTTTCTATCAACTGAATAACCTCCACTACATGTCTTCTCTTGGTATTGATTTCATCAATGTCCTCTTCCTCCTCATCCTCCAAGCGACATGGTGAAGGTGAAGGTGAAGTTGTTCTGGCTGGAGAAAAATCTTTCTCCTACCTCGGATCATAAGATGATTCAGGCTGAACATTATCTAGAATCTCTTGATCTGGAGAGGCTTCAGGTGAGTTGATTGTTGTTTCCTTAATTTTCTTTTCTTGGGCTGTGGTGGTGGTGAGGATGTCTCTGTTTCAGATGTGCTTGCCTGCCCTCTTGGCAGTTTTGCGCTTATCCTTCTTGTCTTTCTTGTCCTTCTTAGGAACCCTTGGATGGTGCAACCCAGGTAGGGTTCGACCTTCCCATCTATAATAGAAATTCCAAGTGGACCTTTTCTTTAACTTTGTTGAACAATGCAGTTGATAAACCAAGTGTCATCTCGAGCTGATTTGCTCCTTAAGCTAAGTGTTTTGCTTGTTGAAAGATTCAACTTGTTTCCAAGCTTGGTTTTTGAAGATTGCTTCAATCATAAAGCTTATCTTTGTTGCATGCCTCAACTGTCTCTTTACAGATACTCCATCAATCTGTCCTTTGTCGTTCTTGCTAACCATCACTAATTTGGCCTCCATTGCAAACAGATTGAACAATATTTTGCTCCAGTTCACAGGTAAGTTAAGACCAACAGTAGTAAGGATTCTCATATTTGCAGGGTGACCTGGTCATACGATTGACTATGTGTTATAAACACCCTCTGCACGAAGTCAAATAAAAGCTTACTTGGCGGCTAGCAATGTTCTGGAAAACATTCTTCTCGTATAAGTGGTTGGAATAACCATTATCTCTTCAACAACTTCTTGTAGTTCCTTTATAATTTCAGCCACGTCCATTCTTTCAAATGGTATGCGTGCATAATCATTTGATGACATCATATTTGGTTTTGCTGGTATTCTGATCTCTTATCGGCATCAATATTGTTGCTTCATCTGATGTTTTGTCGTCTTTCCACGTCAAATAGAAAACAACAACTTATCTCGATAAATACATCTCAGGGTGGGATGTCACTATATTATGGAATCCTATGAATTTGATAGATTAATAACACATAATTATCCAAGTCTAAACCGAAACATGTCAAAGTCAGCCATAATTATGCATTTACTATATGAACATCATAATTGCAATTTTCCAGATTTCTTCATATCTCCAAGTGAGTTCTATTTTCAATGTGCATTCATACCAAGTTATTCAGTAATCATATAAAGGCATAATCATGATTCTCAATAAGATTCACACTAAGAACTAAGCATGAACACCATAAATGTCAAGAGATTTAAGCATAAACACAAATATATGAAAAAAATCTCATAAATCAAATATAGCAGGCAGTGAAAGTGTTTTCAATATTCAATTTCTTGCATTAATAGCTTAAGAAATCATATAAGTAATGTAGGGATACCAAAATCAAAATAAAACCTCTACATCTTTTGATTAAGGCATACAGGTCATCAAGTTTTTGAAAACCGTGAGCGTTGTAAACCATATATGGTTCTAGAGAAACAAATGTTTGAATTTTGGTGACACGTTCTGAAAACTTCATGATTGATTCAACCATTTTTGTAAAGAAGTTTGAAGGTTTGAAAAAGATTTTGGAAAAGTTTTGCAGAGAGAGTAAAGTCTGAATATGCTAAGGATAGGAAAACTTAAACTCTAAGGTAAAATGAAAGTGAAGATGAACAGTAAAGCGGTAGAATATATAATCAATATTAAACATAAAAGATCAAGGGTTGTGATGAAATCTCCCTCTTTAGTTTCACGCTTTCAATTTTTTTCTTTCCCGCTTTAAAGTGTGTTGAGTCGACGTGTCCTATTTGTAGGGTTAGATTGCGGCGCGTATATTTCGTCATTTGCTTCTGCAAATTTCCTTTACCAATTTTGGTAATCATTCTCTCTCAATAAGCTTTCCCATACATGCAATAATCATTACAAAGCATATAATATACGTCAAATCAGTCAGTATTTATAGATAATATACTTAGAGAAATTACCTTTAAAAAAAAGAGAGAGAAATTAAGGCGGTAAAATAAAATTCAGAAATCGATACTAAATTTCTAGGTTCCCCCTTAATTAAAGAATATTTATGAAAAATAATTTCCACGCGGCATGAGTGATCTGAGTCTGTAACTTGACTTTATGTGTTTTGTTCCTTCTCAGTGATCTATTGATTTGACAGGTGATCTGCTTATCAAGTGATCTTGTGTTTTGAAGTGATCTGTACTTCTTGTTTCTAGTAATCTGCCTTCTGTCAATTTGATACTAGTGATTTGTTAAGTGATCTGCATCCAGTGATCTGCGTCTTTCATCTATGCTTAGCAATCCTAGCTTTCCACATAGCATCTTAAATCTTTCTTCAGGGAGAGCTTTCGTTAAGATGTCAGCTCGCTGTACTTTAGTGTGTATCTTCTCGATCTGCACATTCTTCCTTTCCACATGATCTCTTATGAAGTGGTGTCTCACATCCATATGTTTACACCTCGTATGTAAGACTAAATTCTATGTAATCAAGATAGCACTCGAGCTGTCTTAGAATATCGGTATTAGCTTCACATTGATCTCATAATCTTGAGATGTTGTTTGAGCCATAGTATTTGAGCACAACAGCTTCCAGCGACAATGTATTCAGCTTCCGTGGTTGATGTAGCTACTAAGGTTTGCTTCTTTGAGAACCATAAGTAGGCTTGTCAATGGGTGGGTAAAACCCAAACCGGAACTGTTAAATTAGTTACGATTCTAGAACCAGAACCGGACTGTTGAATATCGGTTCCGGACCCAGACCGTTAATTAAAATATTAATGGTTCCGGTCCTGGAGAATACCCATGGGTATTATTGGGTATGGGTTACCCATGGGTCTTGTTATCTTTTATTTATATAATTATTTTAGTCACCAATTCATTAAAACAAATCCAGATTCTAAATAAATTAATTAAATATAAAATATTTAATAATGAAAATTCAATCTTATTTTATTTAACTATTATTAAAAATCACTTAAATACCATAATTATTTTACGACTTATATGTGTTTATTGTTTAGGTACATTTATTATTAAAATATTATTTCTTAAGATAAAAAAAATTATTTCTTAAGATATTATAGCATGAGATATTATTTCTTATAAAATATTATTTCTTAAGATAAAAAAAAATTGAAGAAAAAAAAATGAAAAAAAATTTGGAAAAAAAATGATCGGGCTGGACCGGACTAGAACTGGAATCATACCTTACGGGTCGGGTCGGGTCTGGACCAACCATGAGTGGATTTGTACGGATCTAGAACCAGAATCGGAATCGGAACCATAACTTTAAAATGAGCGGATTTTTTGACCGGTTCCGGTTCCGGTCCAAGAAAAACCCACCCATTGACAAGCCTAACCATAAGATCAGCTTGTTTCCAAGAAATTAACAGGTTCCCGAAGTAGACTTCCTATCTAGCTTACATCTTGCATAATCAGAATCTGAATAACAAGTTAACTCGTAATTATCATCACATGGATACCATAATCCTATGTAAGTTGTTCCTTTGAGATAGCGTAGTATCTTTCTTTGCTGCTTCCATGTGAGATTCTTTGGGGTTGGCCTGGTATCTTGCACAAACTCCAACAGCAAAAGAAATGTCAGGTCGACTAGTAGTTATATATAAAAGTGATTCTATGATACCCCTGTATTGAGTTATATTGGCAGGTTTGCCCTCTGAATCTGGATCATTCTTTCCATTGATCTTCATTGGAATTTTGACAGGTTTGTTATCTTTAATTCCAAACTTGGTGATCAAATCTTGGAAGTACTTTGCTTGATTTATGAATATACCATCAGATAGCTGCTTAACATGAAATCCTAAAGAGAAATTCATCTCGCCCATCATGGACATTTAATATTTATTTTTCATCAAATCAGCAAATTCATACTCCTTGACTTTGATGATGAATAATTTTTTGTCAACTGAGACTCGGCGAAAACCCAACTCTAGTAGAAATATTGACAACATCTTAGAGCTTGCTTCAATCCGTAGACTGCTTTTGTCAATTTGTAGATTTTCTATTCTGGATCTCCTTCTTCAAATCCAGGTGGCTGCTCTACATATACTTCTTCTTTTAGAATACCATTTAGGAATGCACTCTTGACATCCATCTGATATACTTTGAATCGTTTGAATGCTGCATATGCCAAGAATAATCTAATAGCTTCCAATCTAGCAACTGAAGCAAATATTTCATCGAAGTCTAAATTCTGTTTATTTCCTTTTGTGAGTCACCGTACAATTTTGGGGGAAAGGATATGATATATGATTCACTACATTTGCGAGTCATTTTCAGTTTATTTCCTTTTGTTTTGTTCTCGTACTCTAAATTCTGGTATCATGTTGATGGATTTGTATTAACTTGAGTATGCTTTATAATGATTATTGACTTCATGTACTCAAAGTAAGATGCCTGTGATGATAAGTGATTTGTATGTTTTAAAATATGTTTATTTGAGCATGTAGTAGACTTTATCAATTCCGTGATATGATGAAAGTGATTTTTGATGCTAAGATCTGCAAGCATCACCCGTGTGAGGAATTTTTGAGCTTTTGAAATACCAGTTAATGCATTGTGTTCCTTGGGTGTGATTTTATATCGTGCATGTGATCATTGCTTCTAGAACTTGCTTTGGTATCTGTTTTGAAGCTGCAGGTGTGTGCAATGAGTTGTGAAATGATCTTAGGCCATCTTTGTTTAGCCACATATTCCCCATACACTACCTTGTTCTAATGTTATCCTCTTGCACCCTATTTTGAGCTTTTATAGCCGTTTTGTTCTTAAGCCTTGGGAGAAGAGGAGGATTAAATTACATCTTGTGGTAGTTGAATTGTTGTGAGTGATCAAAAGTTTACCCTTAGCTAAACGCTGAGGAAATGGAGCCGTAGACGCTGTCTGTCTGGTGCCCTCATCAGTCACAGCAGGTGACTTGGACTGCGCATCAGTAGGGACATCCGCCACTGCAGGTGACGAATTCTGTGCGTCATAAGGTACTGTATGGTCCCCTCTAGGTGCATGAGATGTTGTGTGCTTCTTATCATATGCATCATAAGATTTTCCTCCCCTGAGCTGTATATCATGGCACTGGTCTTTTGGATTGATCTCAGTGTTGCTCGGAAATTGACCCTGCTTGTGCTGAGCTGCATCTCTGTTCGCTACCTGCCCAACCTGAGTCTCAACCATCTTCAATTGCTTCCCCATGGATGTAACAGTATTCTCCAAAGTTGCTATCCGGTTCCCTGTCTGATTGATGAAGTTATTCTGCTGCAACATCATTTGCTGCATCATTTCCTCCAACGAGGATTTCTTCGGTTCCTGAATAACTCCATTCTGTACTGCAAATCCCGGTGGAGGCTGTTGTGCATTGTTGGGGTTGCTATATGAGAAATTTGGATGGTTTCTATTGTTGGGATGGTATGCTGGATTCCCTCCTCGAAATCCGTTTGGTCTCTGAGCTTGATAGTTCTGAGAGTGGTAATTCTGCTGATGCACATAATGGAGTCCTCAACCTCATTCGGCTCCTCGAATGATTTAACCTGCATCTTGCCCTTGCGCTCAGACTCAAATTCCTTTTTCAAGATCGCAAATTGCTCCCTCAATTCATCATACTTGGGGTCTACTTCGGCAGAGGCAATTTTTCGGATCGGCTGTCGCTCCATTGGCCACTGATAACTGTTGGAGGCCATTTCTTCAATGATTCTACTAGCCTCTACAACTGTCCTGTTCAATAGAAAACCGCCTGCTAATGCATCAACAATACTCTTTGTATGCGTACTCAAACCACTGTAAAACTGCGTGATTTGCTGCTCCATGGAAAACCCGTGCTGCGGGCACTTGCGGAGAAGACCTCTGAATCGCTCCCACGCCTCAAATAATGACTCATCTCCATGCTGGGAGAAGTGTGAGATGTCGGCAATAATCTTCTGGGCTTTAGCAGGTGGGAAATATTTGGCAAGGAATTTTTCGCACAAAGATTCCCACGAGCTAATTGTCGTCCGATCCAGGCCCTTGAACCAATCCATGGCCTGATTCCGCAGAGAGAAACCAAACATCCTCATTCTGATAGTGTCAGCAGACACTCCATTCTGCTTAATTGTGTCACATATGTCGAGGAATGTCTCCAGATGAGCATTCGGATCCTCTGTCACTCCACCACCGAACTGGTCTGCTTGCACCATACTGATGAGGGCCGGCTGAAGCTCAAAGTTATTAGCATTAATGCTCGGTCCCCATCCTCCGCCTTGAAACTGCTCAGTGGGTGGTCGGTACATGTGGTTGAGTGGCCTCTGTCTCGGTGGATTTGTTCGGGCCATCGTTTCCTCTAATTGATGCTGTAAGAACTCCATGTGTCACGCCCGCCCTTCACTAAGGATAGTAAAGTCGGGGAACCGTGACTAGGGAAGGGATTAAAGAAAACGGGGATAGAAATGGGGAACTGGAGCAAGGATGAACCGATCAACATTCTCATAACTCATCAAATAATTCATTATACATGACTTTCAAAAAGGGCTTGAGTTTTAGGCTCAATACGATTTATCATAATATGAAAGAACTGGAGTCTTGATTTTAATACATAGTGATCTCAAACTTGCAGCGGAAAGACATATGGATCGCAATAAGCTCTACATGTATGAAGACATGCAGAACCCCCAAGAGTCAAATACTAAGAGATCGACAAAAAGCCCGAACGCAGCACTCCTCCTTCACCACCGCTCAACCTGCACGTTTAGAAATACATGCAGGGCTGAGTACAAAAGTACTCAGTAGACACATGCCAAAATCGCACTCATACATATATAACTATCATGCCATTTGCAAGTGATACATAGGGATTTTTGTCTCTAAAGCACCTATGTTCACTAAAATCATTTCTTGTGAAATCTTGAGTTGACAGGCCTGTCCTAGTTCTTCGTAATCAACCATATCTGAACGTTATTTGTGCCGGGGAAGTGGCCACTTCCCACAGACACTTGACCAGTCAACCTTTCGCTGACTCATAGTCCATTGTGTACACTAGTTCGAGTGGAGACGCTAACCCACTGGAACCCGAATTCGATTATAAATATAACAGATAGGCATCATACATAAATCGAAAACATTTATGGCAAGACAGTGCTTTGCAAATATCTCATTTCATTTTGAAAGCATGCACACATATATTTTTATAAAGTAAGAAAGCCTACCTGACACACTTCCTCTTCTAATTGAATTTGATCGTCTTGCTTAGTACTTCCTCCCCACGTAACCCTAATCGAGTTTACGAGGTGAGATACTCATTTGAGTATATATATTATTCTATTTGAACGGAAATATTATTATATTATTTCGAGAATTATTCTCGGCTCTTACTCGACTAGTATTTGTGCACTTAGTGAGTTCTTTAATAATTCTCGTAGGATTTTAAATCAATCTTTGATTTATTTAACTCTTCACATTTTCATTTATCATAAGCTAGTATTAATCTTAATTAATACACTTTAGAACTTAATAAGCTTGAAGCTAATACTACTTGTTCCATTTTAGACATAGCCCATTAAGATTAATATTCTGATTAAATCTTAATTATAATTACCCAACTCATTTTCCTTCATTTGGCCCTCTTTGATAATTAAACATGGACCCATCACAATTACATGAAAATATACTCATATGATTTATTTATTTATTTTTTAATTAACCAAGACCCACACTAATCGGTCCATATAGTTAACTAAGGTTCAATACATACTTTAATTAAACAGCCCATTAGAAATCTAAACACCATTAACTCAACCTATTATTATTACTTTTGTATCTATTCCCTTCCCCATCGTCTCTCCCTCTCCCAATCTCTGAAATTTCTCCCCAGTTGCTGAGTCAAACCTAGGCCCCCTTCCAGACCACCCCCCAACCTGCTTCACTCCGTCTCTCACTTGGCTCTCGGCGGACAGGAGGAAACGACCTCCCTCTCTGTTCTCGCATTCTCCGAGCGTTCGGCGGCTGGAAACAGACCATACCTGAGGTCCTTGCTGCCGCCGTGGTTATGCCCTCAAGTAATTTCTCTCACCTCAGTCTCGATTTCTATCCCTCTGCGCCCCTTTCCCTCTCTCGATTGGTAATTGTAAAGTCCTTTAGGTTAATTATAGCTTTGTCTCTATCTTTAAATTTCTCCTACTTGCATGTGTTTAATATCTTTATTTGAATTAGTTTGGTTCAGAGCTTAGGAAGGCTCTCATCTTATAATTTAACTTCATTTACTCACTGATTGTTGTTCCTTAGTTCTTTCTGTGGGAATGGTTCGAGGTTGAGACTGTAAAGGTTCGGGTTTGAGACGGTGGATCTTGGTTGCGGCTTGGGTTTGGTACTCAGCTGATAAGTCTTCTCATTTCCTTTTGTACATATATTTAGATATTATCTGCTTAGTGGAGGGAATTTGGGTAAAGCTTAAGTCTTTATTTCATTGCTGGTGAACCAATATGTCTTTGAAGATAATTAGTATCTTGTATATTTATCTAAGGTTTATGACTGTATTTACTTGAATTTTCAGCCTTGTAAGTGTTTCTTGAAGTTTCAATAGCATGTCTTATATTGGAATTAATGAGTTGAGTTCTGGCTTGTGTATGGCATATTACCCTTACTCTAAACAATAGATCTGGGAGATGTATAAGTTATGTTTTGGAGGGTGAGTTCTATGTGTGTTTGATCATTGCTAAATACTGAATTTGTGATGCTTAGATTTCAGAGTTTTAATATAAGAATTTACTAAGTTCAAACATGTGTCTTAGAACTATTTAGAAGTTAAAGTTTGGTTTAACTGAATTCTGAGCATGTTTAACATATTCTTATTTATAACTTAGGTTCTAATACTTCTAAGTACAACTAATAAATAAGAAGTAGAAGAGAAAGAATGGATGTTTATGAATCTGATATTATTGGGGTGCTAAGTGTGGTCAAGAATGGATATATTGTTGTTCTAATGGTGTTTTTAAGCATTTGTGCAAGGGGTTTGATAATCTGAAAAGAAAAGAAGATTAAAGTTTTAAGGGTTTAGTTTGGAATACCTTAAGGTCGGCTCTTGTTCCTGGAATTGAACTCGTAGCAGGCTCCTGGGCAAGACTTCTCCATCCCGATTCTCACTAAAATTTCTTTTTAAGTGTTTAGCTGGTTGCTGAAATTTCTTATGTGTGATGAAGGGTTGGTATTTATAGTGGTAAGGAGAGTTTAGGTTGGGTGGTGAGGTGCTTGGTTTATGCAGATTCGTTTTGATTTCTCTTGTTGATTTTCTCCGTCCAACAACACTATATTTAGCAAATCTTGAAAGTATGAAAAGATTCTGGTTTCTTTTGTTTGATGCTTCTGCAGAGTTCATGCTTTAATCTCATTTTATTTTATTTTATTGCAGGGATGGAAGCATGGCAATATGACACACTCCTCTCTTTCCCCTCATCGAGCTTAGAGCTCAATTTAAAGTTCTTTTGTTAGGAAAGCAGGTCTTGAAGTGTTGGGTGAGAAAGAGCTGATCGAGTTCATTGCCCAAGGCTACTGCACAGGCTGTTGCCTTTTTCAACACAACAGTGCTGTTCTATGTCAGCACCTGTCTCTCTTTCCTGAAGTTGCTACTGATTCTGACACATCATTGCCCTATCTAGTATGCACACTACTTACTTATTTCTCTTTTCTATCAGTTTTTCTTCTCTCTTGTTGCAAGTTATGCAGAGGTGGGGAAAAAGAAGCAAAGGTTCTGACATCCTAAGAAGCAAGCTTTGCGACTGGCTGCATGTAGGAGAGAGGGCTGCATTGGGCAGTGTCAGTCTTTCCCCTCCTCTCTCTTTCCTATGTTTCACTTAGATGTGCTATTTACTTTTTTTTTTCTGATTAATACAACTATTTTGTTTTATTCTATTTTAAGGAGATCTCCATATCTCTCTTTTGCTTCACTCTCTTACTAGAGATTTTTCCTAACACATCTTGTCCTTCTTATTGCAGGTGGTCGGGTGACAGCATGAGGAGAGAGAGCAAGGTGTAGTCCCTCTCATCTAGGTAGCATGTCGGTGTTCGGGTGGCAGAATGAGCACAAAGAGGAAGATGTCATCTCTCTTCTCTAGGAAGCTGACATTTCACCCATTCGTTCTTTCCTTCATTCCTTGTATTGTTGTAGTAGTCTCCTTCCTAAGTTTCATTTACTTGTTTGCACTAATTATAAAATGTTTAGGCTGACTCTTTGACAGCCTTGCGTGATTTGCTCTCTTCCTAAAATTTGATTTAGGAGATCTTTCTTACAACCCATGATTTCTTTGTCCCATTGTATGGTTTAATTTTTTTGTACACATGCTTTTACATAAGAGCTTTATCATCATGCTTGGCGCAAACTATCATTGCTCTAAGAAATTATCTATAATTAGCTAAATACTAAACTGAAAGTATGCTATTATTACTAATATATATATATATATATATATTTATAAGAGACTATCCAATGGGGTACTAGAAATAAAATCTTTAATCTAATGTCAACGATATTAATCGAATTCAATTATCTAAGGAGGGCTTACTAGTACCGGTTCTAATAGTTTTATGTAGGAATAATTGATAGAGTATCTATAAAGAAACACCTTCAATTAAATGATAATGTCTAATTGACTGCATTATATAACTCCATTCCATGCAAGTTTTTATTTTTATTTTTATTTTTTTAATAGTACTAGGTTACTAAGTATTAACTTTAAAGTCATGACTTAATAATTCCAATACAAGAACATCTAATCCGACAATTTATTACGAGTTAGATCGGGGTTAAAAGAGCTTGTATGCTCTGATACCAGCTGAACCAGGGATTCATTGTCATAATTCATTTTATGACAGGGCGGAATTAAGACCAGCCGAGTTAGCTGACTCTCTTTTTAACCTTATGATTTCAAGAAGAAATCTTATTCTAGCAGCGATACTATCAAGCCTTCGGCTTCTCATCCTTGTGAAGGACATAGTTCTAGTATCCTCAAGAAGAGGGGCTAGAGCAATTACTTGCTGTAGTGATAGTAAGTGAATTACTTCACTTTCATGCGTTAAACTAGGCATGGATTTAGACAAGCTTTAAGGAGCGAGTCCAAAGTGCCTTCTGAAGCATCTTTATTTCACTCTCAAGACTATTAAGCCGATAGGCTCTAGTCCTTACCCAATAGGGTTTCAGATAAATATCAAAAGGGATATTTTCATTCAAGATATTAAAATATTTATTGCATAAATGGTTATAAACCAATTTTATGACCATGATGGTCTGTTCTCTTGCTTCAAGCATTTTATGATAAATAGTCTTTGTAATTCAAAAAGAATTTTGAAATTCGGTTGTATAATACGTTCAAACTTCAAAGATCATGTAGTATAGTAGGAAACAGTATAATTATTGCATAATTATTCCTCCTTGGTGTGTCGCGTTCAATTGATCCCAGTTCGGTGCTTACCCTGCCAATCCTGTTGCCACTCTACTTCTTTCCTAAACGGCCACCTGCCTAAGCGGTACTTTTTCGAGTATCGGCGGTTGGATTCCAGGCTCAGGTTACTGTGAACTATAAGAACATGAACTTGACACGAAGAAAGGATTTAAGAAAACTTTTATTAATACATGAATATTTACAACTGCTTCTTTACTATGTTCAACACATGAACAGAAGCTCTACTAGTACTATACCCCGAAGGGTTTTACTCACACATTATTTTCCTCAAATACACTCTAATTTTCCTTTGGTGCACCGATCGAATGCCCTACAATGAGTTATCCCTCTTCTATTTATTCTTGAAAAAGTAAAGCCCGATGCTTTTCTCTTCCATTATTAAAGTAAAAGTGGCCCCTTTTCTTCCCGACAAAGGAAAGTTGATTATTCCTTTGAAGTGGAAGATGAGCTGGTGGAGGTAGATGGAACATCACTTCCTCCTTTTGCTTTATCCTCTTCACATCGTCGACATATCCATGTGACTCCTGCTTTTGCTGACCTTTTCTCCACTATCTGACATAAAGATGGATTGTGGGTCCCAATTGCTTTAGCGCGCATTATCCCTTGTCTGTAGGATAAGATTGCTTTCTCGCTCTCTTTGCTGAGTGGCTTGTAAGAGCTGGAAGTCATTAAAATCTTTTCATCATTGTAATTGACAAAGATTTTATCATCTCCCGTGATTCCAAGAATTTTGTCGAAGTATTTTTCAATACTCTTCTCGGAAAGCTTCGGAAGATCTACTTCTTCAAGCTTGTTTTCCATTGCCTTGGAAGGAAAATACATTTCCCCTTTGCTTATACCAATCTGGATAAAGTGATGAGGACTGTAAATCTGCACATCATCTTCCCATTGTGGAATGGTACTCTGAACCTTGATAAATATGTCTTTATCAGATTCTTTGATCACCTTGGTCTTAAAGGTTTTGATTGCCTTTCTGAGCTCGTTGGGGAAGAGTTTGATCTCAAGAAGGTTGTTGCTGGGATAGATAGTTCTAACCAGTCCGCATTCGAATGCCTCCAAAACCTGTTGGGGATCTGCATTTTTACAAAAGTTATAATAACTAATGTATTTATTATCGGTGGTGAAGTAATGTTCGTCCACGAATCTTGCTTCATCGGCCTGCCGGGCTGCTGAATACATGAATAAGAAATCACTTTTTCTTGATTCATTTTTCTTGTTGTCATCCTGATGAGACACATTGTTGCGAGGTAGTAACCCAATTGTTACTTTCTTGCTTTTGCCTTTGACAAGCACCGTAGCAAATGTATTTGGCTTTAGGGTATCCGCATCAGAGATCAGTCTGAGTGGAGATAACATCTTCTCTCTGCAATAAATGTCTGCAGACGTTTTGGCTTCAAGAAATGATTTATATTTCTTGTACTTTACATCAGGAACTCCTTTGCTCGCCTTTTCAGCTACGTTCCAGGTCTCGTAAATCCCTGCATTAGGGCCGTTAAAGACAACATAATATGTCTTTGAATTTGTTGGAAATGGAATTTCCTCTGATGATTTCTCACCAACTGGAGATGATCCAGATTTATTAGGGATTCGAATTCCCATCCTGTTGGGCCTTAGATTTAAATCTGAGGGTTTTACCAACGTTGTGGAGGTCTGTACCTCAGTCTTATCTTTTGGCAAGATAATAGCCTTCAACGGATTTGTTGTTTCTTTACCGGTAGCCGTACACTCCGGAATAGCCGAATCTTTGCTCTGTAGAGAGTAAGGAGATTCAAATTCCTTTTGTTGTTCATCTCTTTTGATAGAGACTACAAATTTAATCTGGCATCTAACCAGTTCTAGTTCTTGAATCAGAACCATTTCTTTCAGCCGAAGCTGTTCTAGGCTAAGCATTTGATAATGCTATATGATTTGAGGTGAGGGAAGAATTTGTTGGTGTATCTCTCAACTCTCAAACGCTCTATTTATAGAAGTGCAGTGACATCTTCTTTATGTTTATCCAATAGGATTGCTACAAGAGTCAATCTACCATTGGTCTTCATAACTTTTGTCTGTAGAGCTTATCTCTTAACTGTTCCAGTATTCTCTTGTCAGGAAATCTGCTAGTGAATTCTTCACTCCATCAATATGTTGAATATCGAAAGAATAGTGGGAAAGCCATTGTTGCCAACGAACTAATCTTCCCTGTTTATTATCTCCCTGTATCTTAGTGTTAATAAAATAAGTGAGATTTTTATTATCAGTTCTAATAAGAAATTTAACCGGGGTTAAATATACTGACAATTTTTCTATTGTTCTAATGACAGCTAGAAGCTCTTTTTCATTAGAATGATAGTTCTTTTCAGATAATTTAAAACTACCTGAAATATACCTGCATATCGGTTCTGATATTTTACCTTCAGTCTCGATAGAGGTTTTGAGGACACCGCCCCAATAATCATTAGACGCATCAGTCTCTATGATCATCTTATCTTCTGGGCTTGGGAGATAAAGCTTTGGAAAGCTTTTTAGATTCTTTTTAATCTTTCTCATGTAATCAGAATCGTTTTCATTCCATTCCCAGCGAACTTCCTTTTTAAGCTTTACCTGTAAGGGCGCTCTTATGGCTGCAAGCTTAGGAATATAGTCAGAGGCATAGGTTAAAATACCTAGAAATCTCTGTAATTGTTTCTTATCTTCAAGTGTATCTGGAAACTTGTGTATGTGTTCTAAGATATGTGCTTGAGGAGTAAGTGTACCTTCGTTGATCTCCAGACCTAAGAAATTAATCTTAGTTTTGAACAACTGGGCCTTTTTTTTACTAAGTATAATCCCTAGGGATTTACACTTATTAAGGACTGCTGCAACATGCAACATGTGTTCCTGTTCATTGTTAGAGAATACAAGAATATCATCAATGTAAACACAACAGAACTTATTATAATTGTTGAATGCAGTTTGCATCCATCTTTGAAATATGGAAGGTGCCTGTTTTAGTCCAAAAGGCAAGACGTTCCATTCATAGTGTCGTTGGGGACATGTGAAAGCTGTTAAAGTCTTTGACTCATCGTTTATCAGCACTTGCCAGAAACCAGATTTACAGTCAAAAGAGCTAAACATCTTTTTTCCTCTAATTAACGAGAGTAATTCGTTTCTATTAGGGAGGTTATGGGAATCTCCTATAGTAGCATTATTCATTGCTTTATAGATTATCACCATTCTTTTCTTACCACGTTTTTGCTCGCCATGATTATTAACCATAAAGGCTGGAGCCATGTGTGGTGAATTACTAGGTCTAATCAGTTTTAGATCTAATAGTTCTTGAATTTGTTTTCCAAATTCTTTTCTATCCTCAGGGCTATAGACCATTGGCTTAACTTTAACTACCGCCTTAGGATCTATTAGTTTAATCGAGGCTGTCATCCATTTCTTAGTCTTGGAAGGATCTAAGGGATACTCAGAACAAACTGTTTCTAGGAGTGTTTCAATCTTTGAACGTTTTTGTAATTCAAAATGAAAACTCTTAGCTTCATTTTGATTGTTAATAAGTTCTCTCCCCTTTTCGAAAAGAAAATTAATTTTGTGGGGACTTATATTAACCGCTGGTGGTGCCTTGATTTTAGATCGTTTTTTCATAGCGTCTAAAAACCCGGGTTTTCCGACCTGGTAGGCTGTTTTTAATTTACTAATAATAATAGGACTATTATTAAGAGTAAAAATAATTCTATCTGTATATTGCACAAAAGGCTGATATAGTTGACAGAAATTATTACCAATAATAAAGTCAATTCCTGACTCTTGTTGATAGATTGTAGGTATATGAAAAATTTCTCCTGCAATCATTATATCCAAGTTTTTACAAACCTTGTTAATCGTTATGGTAGAACCATTGGCGATTTTCACCTGAATAGGTCTTTCGCTATTGACCCAATGTTCTTCGGGAATAACGTTCTTGCTTGCAATACAAAGGCTTGCACCTGTATCAACATAACAATGTAATTCAATCAATTTATATCCAGTAAATTTAAGTTTACCTTTGACATAGATTGAATTCGGGTTGGTGATGTTGGCCATCACTTTTTCATCATCTTCAAGAACTGTCTGAAGTTGATGCATCACTTGATTCTGATTCTGTAGAGTCATAATTAATTTCTTCTATTTGGTAAACATATAGTTCACCTTCATAATAGTCTTCAACTGGCATAAAACCTTTGCTGGAGATTTCTTCAAGTAATTTGACTTTATCGCCAAATTTTCTTTGGTTTGGGCACTCATTTGCATAGTGTCCTTCTTCACTGCAAATCCAACATCTACAATTCTTTCTTCCCTTGGGACAGAATTTTTGTTTATTCGAAGTTTTATCAAAAGATTTCTTTTTGACAAACTTTCCGGGTTTGAAGGTTTTAGTTTTTCTTTTGAACCTATATTTTTTCATTAATTTTTTAGAGGAATTCTTCTTATAGGGTTTCCTATAAGATTTTCTACATCCATATTCAAATGGCGTTTCAATAATCTATTCACAATTTCTTCTGCTGAAAGATTTTAATTCTTTTTGTTTTCTTGTTAAATCACAAATCTTGGAGATTTCTTCTTTAACAATTTTATGTGCGTAACCTAAACTATAGGCCGCTACTCCTGAAGCTTCTAGATCAAATCTTTCTAAAGCTTTTTGTTCTATCAAAGGGATTTTTAGAAGATATCCTTTAATATATTTTCTATAATCTCCTTGATCACCAATTTGATACAAATACTTTTCATAATCACAATAAAATTGATCAAGAAAAGTTATATCACAAAGCTGCATATTAGTAAGCATGGTTTCTGCTTTACTTCTTATTTTAGCTAATTCTTGTATCTTATCCGAAGATAAATTTATTCCTAAAAACATGGTATAAATACCATTTAAAACTTCCTCAAAGGCAGTCATTGGGTTTATTTTTGGTTCCCATCTGGTGAGTTTGATAAAAGTATTAACAACACCAGTTGATTTATGTTCTAACAAAAGTAGAACCGTGTTTTGATCATCATAGGATTCTTTATTAGTTTGGATTATTAAACTAATCTCTTTGGCCCATGTATCAATGAGATCTTTTCTATTTATCATACCATCAATATTAAGGATGTTACTTCCAAAAATATTAGTAGTAGTTTTAGCTTCGGAATTAAAAGGATAAAAATTACCTTTTCGTTTCCTGCTTTCTCTTTCTTCGGAGCTTTTGGACCCTGAAGTTTCTCCCTTGTACTCCTTTTTTGGGGACGAAGGTGGAGTGTTTTGCTGTCTGTCAGCTCTGAGATTTTCTCGAAATCCAACTTTGAGGATTTCAACCTCTTCTTGAGAGTCTTCCGATTCATCGGAACTGAAACTATCAATCTTATTAAAATTTTCATAGTCCTTAAAACCAAACATAGATTTTAATTTGTTACTATTTTTTATTTCTTGATTGGCTATAGATTCATCATCTATTTCCATCAATCTTATTGCTTGCTCAATGATATCACAGTTATTATCATTGATTTGCAATTCTTCATTTTCTAGATTACTCCAGAAAAACTCTTCAACCTTTTCCATGTAGTTCATGTTGATTCTTTATCAACTCCGAACGGCCATGTAAGGCTTCCAGGATTTTTTTCCCATTCCTAATTCTTCGTTACCCACACTAAAATTTGGATAAGTGTATTTACCTGAACTTGTCATTCTGGTTTCTTGTTGATATTCAACTGAAACAATCTTTGATGTTCCTGTACTTAAAACATCCAGAATTTCTTTATTGCAAGGACAATCATGAATAATAGTTTTTATTTCATTAATTGTTTTTGCTGCTGCTGCTTCAATATTATCTTTAATATTGTTAGTGTTTCGTTGATTTTTAAGCAAATTAAGAATTTCTTCTAATTGTGGCTTAATAATCTTATTGAAATCTTCTTGAAGTTCTTTCAAGCTCATCCTAAAATCTTTTCAAGATATTTTTCGATTTCATTTAATTTATTCGTGAAGTCTAAAACTTCTTGCCTTGTTATAGGTAAATCACACTTAGCATTTTTAATCTGCTCAATTTGATTAGCCAATTTTTTAATTCTGTCATCTTGTTCAACTATGAGATTTTTAACTTCTCCTAGCCTGGCTAACCCTCCCCCCCTCTGAAAGTGAGTCGAGTACTTACCATAGATGCTGGGCTCTTTAGACCATTCTTCACTGGGATCTTTGCTTAATCCAAAAAAGGAAAGCAGTTTGTAGATTCCGAGTAAAGTTCTTCCTGCAATCTGATTAAGATTATTAGTGGAGGAAATTATAGCAGAGATACGATTATTACGTGAGAGGCTGCTGAAGAGATAACTCTTCTTTTCTTGTACATCTCCTTCCTCAAGGCGTTTGAGGCTTAGAATTTTTCCTTTCTTATAAATATGTGGATAATCAATGTTAGACATATTTAATTAAGAAGTTCTAGTTTCTGACTTAAATCGTCAATTCTAGTAGAAACATTCCTGAGGAGATCTCTTTCAGAGGGTTCTCCTATCATTAGGTTTTTTCCCCTGAAACTCATTCTGGGTTTTTCTCCCATTAATGGTTTATTCCTAGCAATATCAATTGCCCAAGAATTTTCTAAAGGACTGATCTCAGAGAATTGCTTCTCTTCCACAGATCCTATATCTGAAAATATATCTTCTAATTCAATATATTCAGATTTTTTGTAATCTATGCTGTGATGACTATTTGTCAAGGCATAAGCTACAACGTAAGATATGCTGAAGACTTTATCTCCGGCATCCATAAGGTTTTCTCTTTCGAACTGATGTACAAAAGATAAAACTGTATCTAAGTTCTTAGTATCCAAACTTAATCCGAACTTAGGATAAACAAAGAACATGAATTTTTGGTATGCTAAATTGCCTCTAGCTGCACCTAAAATACAATCTCTTCGATCTTTGATTCTATTGTCTATTAAAGCCATTTTAATAGGTGAATCAATACCTTCTTGAAATTCAGATTTTAACAAAATCTTTACAGCACCTAGGTGAACTGTACTGATTGTTGATCTTATCTTAGAGTCAATTTTCATAAGGTTTTTCCTAATCTCTTCTTTGTGGATAAGGGATAGAAAAACTGAACCTTTAGTATCTTTTATATCAACATGCATTTCTTTCGTGCTGACGAAGTAAAAGATATTGTTTTTCCTTTTCAAGATGTTTAGACTGAAAGGGATTTTAAAGATTTTCTCTTTCTTTAGATCAAGCTTTAAATTCTTGATTTTTGAAAGCATCTTTTGTTTCACTAAAAAGCTTCCTTGAAATCCATTTTCATTTTCAGAGAACTCGATTTCAAAATTATCTTGTTGTTCTTCAAAGATCTGAGAATCATCAAGATGTTCTTTTCCTTTTAAAAAATTCATTTTAAAAGTAATCTAACCATAAACCATGGTTCTGCATATTACACCATGTGAGCTCGCATCTCCGCCATCGCTTCACTATGAACCACGTCATTGATGTGATCCCCCATTGCTTGGTTCCATTTTTCTCGCCTCTTCCTCTTGTGCGTTCTCTCAAGCTCCAAGTCAAGCGGGATGATTTCTGCCTACTTTGATCTCGTGATCATGCACAATCTGTAAAAAGAGAGAACCAGAACCCAATAAAATCGAACTAAAATAAAGTAAAACAAACGCCTTAATTAATAATCCAATATTGCAAAATTAACAGTGTAGTAATCTACACAGTCCCCGGCAACGGCGCCAAAATTTGATCGCACTATTCTACGTACTAAAAATAGGCATAATATAGAGCAAGTCGAGTATCGTATCCATAGGGACTGATAAACGAAAACACACTGATTAATCAACACTAATATCCAATTATTATTTAGGCAACAAACTCAAGAGATGATTTAATCTACAATACATACAATGTAATACAAAATAAACAAATATACAAATAACAAATATAGTGAAAATGGATTCCAGGGGATATGTGCCGACACTAATTCAATCAATGGATTCAACAATCAATCCTAATTACCAAATTTTAATCCTAATGCATGTGAAGGTTCGCATAATTAACCACATACTCCCGGATAGGGCAATATATGATAGTGGGCTAATTTAATTCCTATCTTCGCTAGGTCTCAAGATAATTAAATTAGTTACAAATAGCACACGAAGAATATCCTCCTACAATTTTCCTATCTCCGCTAGGTATCAAGGAAAAACATGTATTGCAATCTATGGTTTCGGCTATGCATTCAATTCCGG
>JAPKLX010000241.1:233222-249014 GCA_026898415.1 Leonotis leonurus
AATATTCTTGGGATATTATGAGAAATCCCAATTGAAAACCTTTGAGAGCAAATCTGACTCTGAAATATTCTTGGGATATTATGAGAAATCCCAATTGAAAACCTTTGAGAGCAAATCTGACTCTGGAATATTCTTGGGATATTATGATGGTAGCAAAGCTAATAGGGTTTACAATAAAAAGACTCATGTTGTGGAAGTAACACCTCATATTGTTTTTGATGAATCTATTCTTGACACCAGATGACTACTAGAAGCTCGAGAAATATATTACTCGAAGATGTTCTGATCTGGAGTCCACTTAGAGATGAAAAAACTGAAGTTCAACCTTCAGCTGAGAACAACACACAATAAGGGGGAACAACTCACTTAGAACCTGATCAAAACAGAACAAATCAATCTGAAAATAGTGAACCTGCTCATAGTCAACCTGATGAACCTAATGAGATCAACAACAGTTTGAATACCAACCTGGATATTGAAATGGAAAATCCATTCCAAGAAACTTTATTAGCACACCCAGAGTTTGAGGATCCAGCAGATGAACCTGAACTTGATATATCAGAAGAAGAGATGTCTAGACGCAAGACGTGGATTCAAGATCATCCACCATAGCAGATTGTTGGGAACCTCACAGATCGTGTGAAGACCAGAAGAATGCATGGAGAGAGCGTATTACTAAGTTGCTAATTATCTCATGTTGAACCAGTCGATGCATATGAAGTACTACAAAGATGCAGATTGGATAGTATCTATGCAAGAGGAGCTCAACGAATTGAAGAAAAACAAGTGTGGTATCTAGTAGATCGACCAAAACATCAAAGATTAATAGGTGTTTTGTTGGGAAGTGGACTTCAGCACCTCCCGGAGGGGTGGTCCTCTGTGTATCGTACCCGAGAGAACTTATGGGAGTGTGGCCTGCCTCAGTCGAAAAGGGCCTGCACTACCATTGTTGACGAGAGGTTAAATGAATTGATTAGTACTACTCATACCAACATGGTGCATCATCTTTTCAGGTGACCCCTTAGTAGAAACTAGTCTGGTCTTATTCCTTACTACTTCACCGTTCTCGTCTCATTTGTTTTTGAATACCCATTTAAACATGTTGGATCGGGAGCGCCCATCAGAATCGACGTACTGGCCCCACACACCAAAACTTTCTTTCCCAGCCTGCTTTGTCCTCACTGACAGGCTGACCCAAGACACTTCCCAGTAGGTACTCTCAAAAAGAGGGTATAGATTTTGATGAAACATTTGCCTCAGTTGCCAGATTGGAAGCTATCAGATTATTCTTGACACATGCAACATTCAAACGATTCAAAGTATATCAGATGGATGTCAAGAGCGCATTTCTAAATAGTATTCTGGAAGAAGAAGTATATGTAGAACAACCACCTCAATTTGAATAAGGAGATCAAGAACAGAAAGTCTACAGATTGGCAAAAGCAGTCTATGGATTGAAGCGTACGAGACGTTGTCAACATTTCTAATGGAGTTGGGTTTTCGACGAGGCTAAGTTGACAAAAAGCTATTCATCATCAAAGTCAAAGAGCATATCCTTTTAGTGAAAATTTACGTAGTTGATATCATTTTTGGATTACGATGAGGAGATCGAGAAGAAGCTAGCAGAAGAGGTGATCCACCCACTGGAAAATGAGGCAGATCACTCTGTACTCCAAGATTTTCCTGGAATCCACCTCACACCAAAAAGTTATGGCGCAACAAAACACATGAAGACATATCTACTCATCAAGGATAGTGAATACTATGTCCTAGATGCCCTGATAAACACCAGATCGATAACATAATTGAAGATGGAGGAGGCCATTCTCTTGAGTATTTTCTAAGTGACTTCTGTCACTGAAATGAGGGAAAGCTACCAACAGATGGTACTTGCCCTAGCAAAGCATGAAGCAAGGCAGCTCATTGATCTGAAATCATTCTATGTTGATAGAATGAATTTCTTTGAAAGTGTAGTAGGATCAGATGATGAAACTTAGGACGACAACGATGAGCCCATGGGAACACAAGGAGATACAGAAGGAGACCAACCCAACTCATCAACACAACCAGATCAACCAATGCATGAACCAGATCAACAAGCCTCTGCCACTAACCAGCAAACAGCACAACCATCTGCACAGCCTTAACGTGAAACAACTGGAGAGAGTGATAAGGAAGCAGACAGGCCGAAGAAGAGAAAGAAGAAGATTCCAACTGTGATCCTTGATCAAGTTGAGGAGGAGCCAGCAGGAAAAGTGATTGGAGGAGAGGCCACTAATGAAATTTACACTCCAGGAGCAGCAGAAAAATTAGGTAAACATGTTGCTTTCATTGATCTAGAGGAGATTTTGGAAAGAGAGCACAAATCTTTCAACAACTTGCAAGTTGATGATCTGATCAGCATCCGTGTACAAGATCATCTAACAACCACTTGCAACCTGCTTCAAGAGAATGCCACACAAGTCCTTTCTGATTACAATCAGCACCAGAAGGATTATGTCAACGACATGGATAAGGATTTGAGGAGAAAGATCAGAGATCAGGTGAAGGAGCTCACCAAGAAAATGGATGACGACAGAGACGTAGTAGATGCTGCTAAAGAAAAGGTTGACCAAAGGCTTAAGACAGTGGACAAGAATTTCCAAGACATTCATAAACTGGTCACCGACCTAGCTGTAAAGGAGAAGGATATGATCCATGATGTTGTTACACAATGATGTGCATCCATCACAGCTAAAGTCACTAAGTCAACTACCAGAGAACTTCATAAGCAGATGGAGGTATTTGAAAAAGAAAGATATCTGGAGATTTTGAAGAACAATCTGGAAAAAGCACTGAACGATCTGCTGTATCCCTCACCAGCAGAATATGATCACCAGAACACAAGACTCACTGCTGTGGAAGAACTTCAAGGGACTTATGACAAGACCCTGGAGAAAAAGCTAGATGATGCCAACAAGAACATAACCTTCCTTCTTAACTTCAAAGCAGATGTTGAGCAGAAGCTCGAGGAGATGAAAGAAGAGATCGACTCCCTGCGTACACTCATCAAATCCTCTTTTGATGATGTCAAAAAGGGGGAAGGACGATCAGATAAGGGAGGAAAAGGAGGTTTTGGTGGAGGAAAAGGAGGTGATATTGGGGAAGTCATCTAGTTAGATAGTCTTCTGTTGGAGGAAGCAAATCAACGTACTAGGAAGCAAGCAGACGATCTATTTATAGGTTACTCATTCTGGTTACAAGTAGCTTGACCTAGCTATTATCAACACACTCATTGGAACAAGTTTTGAATTAGATCATTATGGACCAGATCGAAATCAATCTGGTTGATCAGATTGACACGAAAGAGTGAACCTGTTCTGGAGTAGATCACCTAAGTCATCTGGTATACGATTTGTTACTGGATACACTTAGATTGAATCCCACCTCATTTTCCACATCATGAAATCTCATGCAGAAGGAAAGTCTATCAATTAGAGATCAAGAATGGAAGGAGAATCAATTGCAGCATGAAGGAAATAGATCAATCAAACTATTTGCTTTCCATAAATCAGAGATCTAGTCAAACTTCGTACAATACAAGAGGAGATTTTCAGGGATTCATATTTCTTGATTGGCAATCAACATTTATTGCACGCTAATCAAGTCCAACAGTTAGAATTCAAAATTCTACACCTATAAAAGCTTCGAACAAGATCAGGAAGAGTACGAGACGATTGATGAACTGACATTTTTACGAAGCCGTTACTCTGCTAAGAAATCTACTTAATCATCAAAGTATTCAACGAGGAGATTTCATCATTCCAGATTGTGTTCGAGCCGTTCGTGAACGATATCACACCAAACTCGATTTAAGTTTGTCTTATCGAGAGAAAGGAGTAATATAGCTTTGCTAGCTAGTAGTTTTCTAGTGGATTAACGTGAAGGTATCTTGTAGCATATTTATCTGCAAATTGTAAAGGGACATGACCCTTATTCGTGCATAAGTTTCACTCTAGTTGTGATTGGAACTTGTGGCTCGTTCTCAGCGAGTATAAAGAAGAGAGTATCCTAGTAGTAGATAACCAATCTAGTTTTGATTAGACCGTGGACGTAGCGGTTTTCCCAAACCACGTAAAAACATTGTGTGCTTTACTTTATGTATTTTACATTTCCTATTGTTTATTCACTAATCTTGCACTTGCATATCTTTAATCAATCTGTTAATCGATCTGATTAAGTTTTTCGAAGGTTTCCTAATAAGAGCATTTGACTAAGTCTACCATATTCCGCACACTACACTCTATTAGAAAACAAGATTACTCTTGCTATCTGCTTTGTGTAATTCACAATAGAGCATCTGTCTGGACAAATCATCAGTCGATCTGGTTATTGAATCTGGTCTGTCAAACCTGAGCAATCTCCTTTGAGAAAGCTTAATCTCTCTAAGTTAAATAGTCAAGTAAATACTCTGGATCTCATCTTGTAACCTGAAACCTACGTGTTCAACTTGAATAGATCTAGGAAAACCTATTTTCATTCACGTGCATACTACTTGCTATTATGGAATCTTCTGTCATTAGAGCATGCAAGGAATTCTCTATCCAAGGATACAGAGAATGGAGTTTCAGAATCAAGATGTGCCAAAAAGCTCATTACATTGCCTGATGTGGAAAGTTATAGAAGAAGGTCCACTGGCGATCTATGAAGAGAAGACACAGATTATTGAAACTGGAGTAGTCAAAGAGAACGTGCTCAAATATCCCAGAACATACACCTCAGAAGAGTGTCGCGAAGCTAATCTGGATGACTTTGCTAAGGGAATCATTTCTAGCACAGTCAAAGGAGTTCATCTGGCCAAGATTCAAGATCTCGACACAGCTAAGGAGATGTGGGAAGCACTGCGTGAACAAGCTTTCACTAGCCTGCAACAAGTTCGATGATTTTAAGATGAGACCAGGAGAAACTATTGAACAAATGAAGAGCAGGTTTATTGAAGTCCTGCTAGAAGAATCTGCCTTCAAGAAGGACAAATATACACAGAGAGAAGAATCTCAAAATTCTCAGAGCACTACCACCAAGCTGGGAGATATATGCAGCCATGCAACCACTGCGTGCTGATTTCAACAATATAACAACTGAAGCACTGTTTGATCATTTAGCTGTTCATGAATGCGACATAAAAAGAATCCATTGACCAGATCACTCATCTAGCAAGAAGAGTGAAAACAGCTCCAAGAAAAAGAAGGAAGTAGCCTTCAAAGCAAAGAGCGTAGCAGATGAACCTGTAGTACCTGCTGTACAAGAAGAAGGAGGTTATGATAAATTGGTTAAAGAATTTGCTATGATCGTTGTTGGTAACCCTAATGTATTTTTAGTTTTGATGATGATTCTTCGAAACACACTTAGTTATTCTTTTATTAAGCTGTTCTATATGTAAAGCAGATCACTACTCTTAAAGTGAATTCTGTTAAAGAACAGATTAGGAGATGACTTGACATGTAAAGGAATTATTCCTATAGAAGTCATCTCTATATATAGTAAAAGATGAAGGGCCAAGATTTCAAGCCAAGAAAAGAATCGATCTGCTGTAACATACAGAGAACAGATCGATGACCAGATCGAGAGTTACAGAGAAGCACCAGATCGATTGAGTCATCAAACCTCCAGATGACATCATCCTACACATCATACCATCTTGCCACGACAAAATTGAAGTCCATCCATCAGGGATTGGAAAGAGAATCTTCGGTTGACACATAGAAGGAAAGAAACCATTGGCAATCTGCTTTCCATAACTTAAGGATTAAGTCAACATTTATGCAAGGCAAGAAGAGATATGATGGACAGCATTGATTGGCAATATACCATCAATCTCACGCCAATCAACAACGGCTAGAATTTTCAATTCAATGCCTATATATATTTGAAGTTCAAATCTAGAATACAATACAACGCACGCAAGCTAAACTATCGACTTACTCTCAAGCTATCTATCTTGATCCAGATTAAGAGCTTCAAAAGAATTGTGATTCTACATCACACCAATCAACCTCGATTCAAGTCTGTCTTATCGAGAGAAAGGAGATCACCTTGCTAGCTAGTAGATTTTTAGTGGTAACGTAGAGGTAATCTATTGTAAAGGGACACGACCCTTATTTCGTGCATAAGTATCTCTCTAGTTTTGATTGATACTTGTGACTCGTTCTCCACGAGTATAAACAAGCAGAGTATCCTAGTAGTGGATAATCTGGTCTAGTTCTGACCAGATCGTGGACGTAGGGATTTCCCGAACCACGTTAAGCAACTGTGTTATTTACATTCCTGCATATTTACTTTCAGTTGTTTATTATTCTAATCATCTGCACTATCATATAAATCTGCATCTCAATCAATCTGCTTAACAATCTGAATAATTCCTAAGGTTTTCTAAACAAGAGCACTCATTAAATCCACCATTATTCCGCACACTCAACACTCAGAAAGTAATAAGATCACTCTTATTATTGACTAAGTGTTTTCACTAAGAGAGCAATCTGTTTGGACTAAACTGGTAATCGATCTGTGTATCAATCTGTTTAGTCATCTGCTGGGCAATTTCTTATATAGAATAGCTTGAACTCTCTTATATTTTGTCAAGTAAAATGAAAAGTTTGTATTTGGTGTATTCCCCCCCCCCATACACCAAACCTTGCTCTTTCGGGACCAACAAGTGGTATCAGAGCAGTGGTTCAAACGACCATTGTTTTTGTTTCACAAGGTTAATACCTGCGTGGTCAACTTGAATAGATCTAGGAAAACCTATTTTCATTCACGTGCATTCTCTCTGCTATGGAATCTTCTGTTGTCAGGGCTTGCGAAGAATTCTCTATCCAAGGTTATAGAGAATGGAGCTTCAGAATCAAGATGGCACTCAAAGCCCATCACTATCTGATGTGGAAAATCATTGAAAAAGGTCCACTGTAGATCACTGAAGAAGTGACAGTAACCAATGCAACCGGGGTAACTACACAGATAGTTCCCAAAGATCCAAGAAAATACACTTCAGAAGAACGACGCGAAGCCAATCTGGATGACTTTGCTAAAGGAATCATATCTAGCACAGTCAAAGGGGTACATCTGGCCAAAATCCAAGATTTGGATACTGCCAAAGAGATGTGGGAAGCCCTACGAGACTTGTGTCTAGGATCTGAAGTTATGATTGAGAACAAGTTATCTCTAGCCTGCACCAAATATGATGAATTCAAGATGAAACCAGGCGAGATAATAGAACAAATGAAGATGAGATTCACTGGAATTCTCCTTGAGATATCTGCATTCAATAATAACAAATATACTCAAAGGGAGAAGAACATGAAAGTACTCAGAGCTCTTCCACCTAGCTGGGAGATCTATGCTGCAATGCAACCTCTTCGTGCAGATTTCAATGAACTGTCTACAGAAGCATTGTTTGATCACCTTGAAGGTCACGAATGTGATATACAAAGAATTCGTGGACCAGATCATCTGTCCAAAAAGGCAGAAAGCAGCTCAAAGAAGGAGAAAGAAGTAGACTTCAAAGCGAAGAGCAAACCAGATGATCTTTCCGAATCTGCTTCTCCAGATGAAGAGAAAGGATATGACAAACTGTTAAAAGAGTTTGCAATGATAGCCAAACGTATGGACAATGAGATCAGATCGAAGAAATACAGACGCTTCTATAAAGACAATAAAATCAAATTTTACAAGAAGCGTGACAATGTTCGATCTGATAACAAGGAAGAATCAAAACAGCAGACTGGTAAAATCTCTAAAACACCTAACTCTACAGATTATACCTGCTTTGGTTGTGGCAGAAGAGGTCATTTCAAAACAGACTGTCCTGATCTATCCAAAAGCCAAAGAGAAGAATTGAGAGCAAAAAGAGATCGTAAACTCAAATACGAGCGCAAGGCCATGATAGCTGACCAAGATTCAAGCAGCTCGAGTCATTTTTCAGACAGCTCATCAAAGAATGATGAAGCATTCTTTACCAATGATGAAGAAGGCTGGGATGAATGCTATGTGGGACTAGACAACGATCTGGACGAAGTTGAGGTAAATTCCTGCAACTCTACCTCTTCAAATGATAATGATATAGAACAGGAAATAGAAGATCAAGCTGAATACACTTGGGATGAGGTCAATGAGATGTTCAAAAGCTATTCGAGCATCAAGAGATTGTTTAGAGAAGTTGTTGAAGAAAATGACAGATTGAAGAAATTTGAGGATTTACTAAGTACAACAAACACTCAATTTGTTGCTAAAATAAACAATCTGGAAGAACAGATCAAAGGAAAAGACAGTGAGATTCATTCATTGAATTCAAAAGTGAAGGATCTTATTACAAGAAACAATGTTGCTGAAGAGAAGATAAAGAAAGGCAAAGAAATGATCTACAAAAGCGACGAACGTGCTAAACTACTAATCAATATGCAGCAAAAGGGCACATCTAGACTAGGCTATCCAGGTCATTCAGAAAAGTCTTCAAGAACCATAAGCTTTGTACCAGAAAGGAAGCAAATACCAGATCAAGTAAAAGACTTGAAGAACAAGAACGGTCATCCCCAAAAGATGATAATGGAAGAAGCCAGGAACAAACAATATCATCAAACAAAGGATCAACCAGCTCGTCACACAGAAACAGATTATACTCAAAACGTAAACGTCAACAGGACAAGAATTGTCAACAGGACAGTTCCTTGTAAGAAGAATTTGAAGAATGATGAAATTGAGAGATACCATCCATCTGAAATTCACTCTCTATCTAAAGTTGATAATGATGGGAATATCATTACCTGTTATATCTCTGTTCCTAACCCAAGAATGTTCTGGATTTGAAAAGGAATATTTGCTAATAACCAAGCACCCAAGCGTTGAAGGGTAGCTAAGTGTAATTAATTGCAAGATCAGAAGACTGCAAGAAGAAGCAAGATAGCTAAAGGAGCAATCTGGATCATAGATAGCGGTTGTTCAAAGCATATGACATGTGACAAGAACCTATTAACAGATTACATAGAGAAACCAGGACCACAGGTCACCTTTGGATGTAACTCAAAAGGATACACCAGAGGATATGGAAATATAAAAGTTGGCAAGACTACAATCTCTAATGTTTCGTATGTAGAAGGTCTTAGCCACAATCTATTTTCTGTAAGTCAGTTATGTGCTAATGGTAATCAGATCATCTTTGATACTAACAACTGTCTTGTGAAGAATAAGGAAGGAGATGAGATACTCCTTACCGGTAAACTACAGGATAGACTATATATTGTCCAATGGACAAACCAGATCGAAACCTGCTTAGTCACTAAGACTGTATCAGAAACCAGCTGGTTATGGCATAAGAGATTAAGCCACCTAAACTTCAAGACAATCAACAAGATTGCTAAAGAAAGACTAGTGGAAGGTCTACCAGAACAGATATATGATAAAGATCATATATGTGAGGCTTGTCAAGCTGGAAAGCAGACCAGATCATCTTTTACTAGCAAAACAGCTCACTCAACCTCAAGAATACTGGAGCTTTTGCATTTAGATTTGTTTGGTCCAGTCAAACCTCTAAGCATAAATGGGAGAACATACACCTTAGTAATCATAGATGATTACTCAAGATTCACTTGGGTCATCTTTCTGTTGAAGAAGAAAGAGACTCTAGACAAACTCCCTAATTTTCTACACAAGATCACCAAACAGAAGGAGATGAGTATAACCTCTATCAGAACAGATCGAGGAACAGAATTTCTCAACCAAAAGATTGAAGCATACTGCAACAAGATGGGGATCACTCATCAAACATCTGCTGCTCGAACCCCTCAACAGAATGGTGTTGTAGAAAGGAGAAACAGATCTCTAAAAGAAGTAGCTCGCACAATGCTTAATGCAACCAATCTACCAAAGAAGTTCTGGGCAGAAGCCATATACACAGCCTGCTATACTCAAAACAGATCATCCATCACACTCAGACATGGAAAGACACCATATGAGATATGGAACAACAGAAAGCCTAAGATCTCTTACCTTCGTACTTTTGGCTGTTTGTGTTACATACATAATAATGGGAAATCTCAATTGAAGACTTTTGATAGCAAGACTGACCCTGGAATATTCTTAGGAAATTTTGATGTTAGTAAAGCATATCGAGTCTACAATAAGAACTCTCATGTTGTGGAGGTAACACCTCATATTATTTTTGATGAGTCCATTATTGAGTACAGGTCACAGGATGGAAAACAGATAGATAACCAGATGACTACTAGAAAATCGAATGAGATTCTGCTAGAAGACATCCTAAGATGGAATTCAAAGGCAGATGATGAAGAATTTAGTACAGCTCCCATTGCTGAAGAGATCAAACAGCAAGGGGGAACAACTCAACATGATCTGGATGAAAACAGATCATCAAGCATTGAAACAGTCATTGCAGAAAATGGTCAATCTGAAAGCCCAAATCCAGAAGAAAATCAAAATGAGAACCCATTTCAAACATCTTCTACATCACACCCTGAATTTGAGGAACCAACAGATCAACCTGATCTTGAGATATCAGATGAAGAGATGACCAGGAGAAGGAGATGGATACAAGATCATCCACCAGAACAGATCGTTGGGAACCCATCAGATCGTGTGAAAACCAGAAGGATGCATGGAGAAAGTGCTTTGCTAAGTTGTTATCTATCTCGCATAGAACTATCTGATGCTCATGAAGCACTACAAGATGCAGATTGGATAACAGCAATGCAAGAAGAACTCAATGAGTTCAAAAGGAATGAAGTCTGGTATCTAGTGGACAGACCCAAACACCAAGGTGTCATAGGTGTAAAATGGGTGTTCAAAAATAAAAGGGATGAGAATGGTGAAGTAGTCAGAAACAAAGCCAGATTAGTAGCTAAAGGCTATAATCAACAAGAAGGCATTGATTTTGATGAAACATTTGCTCCCGTAGCCAGACTAGAAGCAATCAGGCTATTCTTAGCATATGCTGCACACAGACGATTCAAGGTATACCAGATGGATGTCAAAAGTGTTTTCCTCAATGGTATCCTTGAAGAAGAAGTATATGTGGAACAGCCACCTGGATTTGAAGAAGCAGATCCAAACCAGAAAGTATACAGACTGGCAAAAGCAGTCTATGGTCTTAAACAAGCCCCTAGAGTTTGGTATGAGACATTATCAACATTTCTACTAGATTCTGGATTCAGAAGAGGATCTGTTGACAAGACTTTATTCATCATTAAAGTCAAAAATAATATCCTCCTAGTACAGATCTATGTAGATGATATCATATTTGGATCTCAATCCTCCTATTTATGTGACAAATTTGCTGAACTTATGAAAAATAAGTATCAAATGTCCATGATGGGGGAGATGAGTTTCTTTCTAGGTTTGCAGGTCAAGCAGCTACCAGATGGTATCTTCATAAATCAAGCAAAATACATCAACGATCTGCTAGCAAAATTTGGATTGAAAGACAGCAGATCAGTTAAAATCCCAATGCAGACTAATGGGAAAATCGGTCCTGATCCAGAAGGAAAACCAGCCAATATTACACAATACAGAGGGATCATAGGATCACTACTATACCTAACTGCCAGTCGACCTGACATCACATTTGCAGTAGGTGTATGTGCAAGATACCAAGCTAATCCCAAAGAGTCTCACATGGAAGCAGCCAAAAAGATATTAAGATATCTTAAGGGAACAACTCACTTACGATTATGGAACCCATGTGAAGACAACTTTGAGCTAACTGGATACACAGATTCAGATTTTGCTGGATGCAAGCTAGACAGAAAGTCAACTTCTGGTACGTGTCAGTTTCTAGGAAGCAAACTGATCTCTTGGTTCTCAAAGAAACTAACATCTGTTGCCACATCAACCACAGAGGCAGAATATATGGCAGCTGGAAGTTGTTGAGCACAAATACTATGGTTAAGACAACAGCTTAAAGATTATGAGATTGATGTCAAGGAAATACCCATATTCTGTGATAGCTCAAGTGCTATAGCTATCACACAGAATCCTGTTTTGCATACCAGATGCAAGCATGTGGACGTAAGACATCACTTTATAAGAGAT
Organism: Leonotis leonurus; assembly: GCA_026898415.1. Classification (NCBI taxonomy): domain Eukaryota; kingdom Viridiplantae; phylum Streptophyta; class Magnoliopsida; order Lamiales; family Lamiaceae; genus Leonotis; species Leonotis leonurus. Next base: position 245,298 of record JAPKLX010000241.1, read on the forward strand.
CATGTTGAAAGAAAACATGTAGAGATTGAGAAAATACACACTGAAATGCAGAGGGCTGACATTCTCACTAAAGCATTACCAGAAGAAAGGTTCAAGATGCTTTGTGGTAAATTAGGACTATTGAATTTGGAAGAAAGGAACAGATAGTCTTAGAGCAGATCGTATAAAATTCCAACTGGAAACAGATACAAGATCAACATGTTTCAACAAGGAATTAGAACCAGATGGACTTAGTCCAGATTGATAAAAACAGATCATGTAAAATTCCAACTGGGAATTGACACCAGATCATCAAAATAGAAGATTGATGATCAAATTGTTTAAAATTCCAGCCGGGAATTATTAACAGATCATCAAACAAAATTAATGCCCAAAACTCGAGAGTGGCATAAACAGATTGATTAACAACAGTTTGTTAATTGGGAGATCGATTTGGACCAGATCACTTGATGCCACATGGATATTAATTAAATCTTTTATTAAAATTCCCACTACTTGATTAAAGGGGAAAAGTCAACAATATACGGCGACCATATCAACCTAATCATAGTATATATATCTAATTACTGACATATATATACCAAATCATTTATTTTTGATGATTAGTACAGTGTTTGGGAAACGTGATCGAGGAGATATTTACCTATTCAAGAAAAATGAAGAAAAGTGACGGCTACAAAATCAACGCGCCTCACTACAACCGTATGATCAAAGCGCGTGTATCAAACGCTGAAAAAGAGAGGAGAGTAGACCTTAAGTCTATAACTCAAGAGGCGGGAAAAAGCTGAAAAAGGGAAGTTAATCAAATAAAATATTACACTATCTTATAGCTTATCTACCTATATATATACATTTTGATAAGGCGGTTCATCTATCACTCACATACACCGTTCTTCTTCCTTCAACACTTAGCGAAAATTTTCACTCCTGCAAAATTTCTCAATCTTCAAAAATCAATATGTTTTTACCACAATGGCACCCAAATCTTCGCAATTTCTTGAGCAAATGAACTTCCTGAAACCATATATCCGTCAAGACCTTTTCGCAGTTCTTGATACCTTCGGGTTTCATAAACTGGACAAGGCATTCGACCTTGTTAGGTGCTGTAAAGGTTCAATTTTTATGAGCTGTTTCATTCTTTAACTGCTCTATATCATGCATGCAATCTCTCAAACCTGTATTAAAAATTGTCTTTACCCTATTGCATGTATATGTTCACTTGGACTGTGTTGAAATCGTTATATTTCTGTAAACTGTTTTTGAGCGCTAATACTTCATTGATGGAAGAATAGTGCTCACATCTGTTCTTTTGATCTCTTTGTAGGATTTCACAATATTATCACCACTCATCCTGTCCACTTCTTATCTAAAGAAGTCGCCGCATTCTATTCTCTCATGGTAGGGAGAGAAGGGTGGACACGAAGCAACGATCAGAGTAAGCAAAGGAAACACCATCAGCAACACCACATACAACGTAATAAACATCATCAATGATGTTTATAAGTTGAAAGATGAGGGTCTCGACCTTGGGGAACTGACCGAAGAACAGCTTCAGTAGGCGGTGGAGATAGTGATGATAGTACCTATCCGATATACCGACCCTACTCGCACCAGAATTCAGGATCCTGTTTGAATTCGTACAGCGAATATTCTTGAACCACAATGGGTCTTATGACCAGGTTACCCCAGAGAAATTCAAGATCCTGGCTGCCATCGTCCTTAACCTACCGGTTAACTGGAGCAGGATATTATTTGATCTCTTGGCTAAGGAGGCCAAGATGATTATGTTTGTAAAAGGAGGAAAACCCGGGATCGAAGTGAAAAGGAGCAGCTTAAGGCACTCCACTAAAATCAGCTTCATGCTGGAGTCCTTCTTTCCACAACACCAGTGGGATAACCTCGTAGAGTTCAACACCAGACTACACTTTCCAAAAGACCAGCACCAGATCAAAATGTCAATGGGCATTTCTGCTAACTTACTTGCAAGGGTGACTGACCCAGTGGTTGCAAACGCGCTAACTGAGATGGGTAGCTCTAACCCCATCTGGATCCCACCATCGAGCGTCGTAGTGCGTAACATAACATATCTTCTAGCGTATTGATTGTCCTTTAGAATTTTCCGCCGGTTTGTGGATGATAAGTCATGCTGAAATTTAAACGTCTTCTCATGTCATTTCGTAGGATAGTCCAAAAACATGAAGTAAAACGAGTCTCGATCGGATGTGATTGATATGGGTACCCCATGTAAGCGTACTATCTCTCAACAAAATTTTCATCCACATATAGCAATGTTGTGAAATAATTCTTCTTATCGGTGTGATTTTTCAACCTCAACTATCGAACAGTTCCTTAAAGATTTGAATTTGAGCGAAGTCAATAAAGTATAAGTTTATATAAGGTTCTAAAACAACTTATATACTTTTAGGGTTAAAATGACTCATTTTGGACCATATAGATATGGAAAATCTACTAGGTGGTAACTTGATATTTGGGTTTAATAACGATATCTAGTGGTGTTAAATGAATGACCTTAGAGACAAGATAACAATAAAATGGTTTTTTTTTTTTTTTATCAATTTCTTGGATTAAGGATATGAACTTGGACTAAAGCAATAAGATAATACGTAGGGGAACATGTAAATTTTCTCCTTAGAAGGTCAAACGCTATGAGGATTAGATTCACTTGTCAATGACAAGATTCAAGTATGATGTTCTCGAGGAATGATTACAAAGCACAATCAAATGTTTCAAGAGAATATAATGCTTCAACGATATATCTTAATAACAATGGTGATGAAAGAAAGTATTGGTCTTGTAAAATAAATCACAAAAAATTAAGTTGGTAGTGCATTGTGGAATTTGGAATAGCTGAAGCAATTCTATGATTTAAAGGACATCTGATTATTGGTACAAGAGGGTATTCAAGAAGAAATATGTTTACACTTGAGAGGAATATGGAAGAGAAAAATCGACTGTCAATCATGTCGTCTAATCGATGGTAATAGATTTTTAGGTGTTGAGGATATTCTTAATTTTTGAACTCGTGAAAGTTGAAATGAGTTTCAATGAAGATATGAAATTACTCATTTCTATTTTTCATGAGTAAAAATTAATCGGGAGCTTCACTTCTCGGATTTAGGCACACCTTTCTTAAAAGCGTTCATTGTATTATTCTTTTCATGAGTACTTCAAATGACAACACACTTGCTACTAGTATATATTCGGGTCTTTATCAAAAAGAAAACTGACTAACAACCGGATCTAATAAGAGTAGCAAAAGAGATGTGTGCATACCGGGTCACTCTGAAAAGAGGGTAAGTTTTATCATGAAAGAATACCAACCAAATCATGAATGATGAATAACTCTAATTGAATAGGAATTGTTGGTATTTTGCAACTAGATCTCATTCTTTAAGAAGAAAGTTTAACTAACAAGGAAATACTCTGGTTTCAATTTGTAAAAGAACTCAAATGATACATTTGAAGAACTTGACACGAATGCTTATTTGACATGGTAAGATAGCGGCCGAAGAAAGAACTTCTTTAACACTAGAGATAAACATGGTCTCAATCAATGATCAAGGTGTACAAGATCAAGTTTGGTATACGAATTCAAAGAAAATATTTTCCACATAAACGGCCATGAGCCTTAGAATAGTAAAACGAAAATAATGATCCAGTTGAAATAACATATTGGTCACTAGATTGGTGTATGGG
>JAPKLX010000241.1:266901-381264 GCA_026898415.1 Leonotis leonurus
GTTGGAGACCCGATTGGAAAGTATAGCAAATCAACTCGGATTAAGCTAAAATTTTATCACCAATTATAAACTAAAGTCTCAAGCAACATATCCAAAATTCAGCCAATTCGCACGAGGGGTTTGGGATTTGACTCAGTGAGGACTTTTGGGGCGTTTAGGGTTAAAAATTGGGAACGATGACTTGCTGGAGGGAAAACTGGGTTGGCGTGGGGTTGGGATAGATGCACAGGCAGATTAAACGCTATATGATGGATGGGGGAAAAACGAGGATGGCTGGAAACGAAAAGAAAAGGATGAAGAACTTACCGAAACGAACCCCGGATTTACTTGAATCCGAAACGCGTCTATAATCAATCTTCGCGGCTTGTCTAACCCGGATACTACTAGATATCACGAACGAGACAGATGAATTCAAGTTCTAAAGAAGCCAACTCAAGAACTCTATGAAGAACGCAAGAAAACGTGAGACAAAAATAATCACTCGATTTTTTATTCAAAATTGTCTGCGTCCAAAAACCTAATTCAAAGACTTAAATAGTGCTGATTTTCGAATTAGGCCCATAAGTACAACTAGACTACTAATTCAAAAATATGGAAACCAACTATTGGGCTTAAAAATACAAAGTCTGAGCCCAATTAAAATAAAAACAAGCATAAAGCAACTAACATAAAAGAAGCCCAATTTCGTATCAAAAGGGCTTGCTCGAAACTCATCATATTCATCAGTCTTGGACACTGGTAAAATTCACCAATTTGGACTGCTTAATTCCAACATCTTCATCTTCCAATTTCTTTCGGATAATGCACTAGAAATAGCCATGCAACTTCTTGGCTCTCAATCTTGTAACTGGACCTCTCAGCTGCAACTCCGGGTTGGATTCATCAGTGCTGGATCCCGGCTCATCAAGTTGCTACCTATCTCGCATTGAACCATCTGATGTTCATGAAGCACTACAAGATGCAGATTGGATAACAACAATGCAAGAAGAACTTAATGAGTTCAAAAGAAATGAGGTCTGGTATCTCGTGGACAGACCCAAACACCAAGGAGTTATTGGTGTAAAATGGGTGTTCAAAAATAAACGAGATGAGAATGGTGAAGTAGTCAGAAACAAAGCCAGATTAGTAGCTAAAGGCTATAATCAACAAGAAGGCATTGATTTTGATGAAACATTTGCACCCGTAGCCAGACTAGAAGAAATAGGGTTGTTCTTGGCATATGCTGCACACAAAAGATTCAAGGTATACCAGATGGATGTCAAAAGTGTCTTTCTAAATGGTATCCTTGAAGAGGAAGTCTATGTGGAACAGCCACCTGGATTCGAAGAAGCAGATCCAAATCAGAAAGTATACAGACTGACAAAAGCAGTCTATGGTCTAAAACAAGCCCCTAGAGCTTGGTATGAGACATTGTCTACATTTCTACTAGAATCTAGATTCAAAAGAGGATCAGTTGACAAGACTTTGTTCATCATCAAAGTTAAAAAGAATATCCTTTTAGTACAGATCTATGTTGATGATATCATATTTGGATCCCAATCTACTCATTTATGTGATAAATTCGCTGAACTTATGAAAAATAAGTATTAAATGTCCATGATGGGCGAGATGAGTTTCTTTCTAGGTTTGCAGGTCAAGCAGTTACATGATGGCATCTTCATTAACCAAGCAAAGTATATTCACGATCTGCTGACTAAGTTTGGAGTAAAAGACAGTAAACCTGTTAAGATTCCAATGCAGACCAATAGGAAAATTGATCCTAATACAAAGGGAAAACCAGCTAATAATACTCAATACAGAGGGATTATAGGATCACTACTCTACCTAACAGCCAGTCGACCTGACATCACATTTGCAGTGGGAGTATGTGCAAGTTATCAAGCGAATCCCAAAGAGTCTCACATGGAAGCAGCTAAGAAGATTGTTAGGAACCCCACGTAATTTAGTTTTGATGATGGTCTCTCAAAAACACACTTAGTTATCTTAGAGTTTTAAAATGTTCTACGTGTAAAACAGATCACTAAATATAAAGTGTACACTGTTATGGAACAAATTAGGATATGACTTGATATGTAAAGGAAATGTTCCTATAGAAGTCAATCTCAACTTAGTATAGGATGAAGGTCAAGATTTCACGCCAAAAGGAATCGATCTGCTGTAACAGACAGCGACCAGATCGATGACCAGATCGAAGCCTACAGCGAGGAACCAGAACGATTGAATTATCAATCCTCCAGCTGGCATCATCCTACACATCATATGCCCTTGCCACGTCAAGATTAAATTCCGTCCAACTGGGATTGGAAAGAAGATCTTCAGTTAACACATAAAAGGAAAGAGACCGTTAGCAATCCGCTTTCCATAACTCAAAGATTGAGTCAAACTTTCCTATATGGCAAGAACAGATATGATGGAAATCATTGATTGACAATATACCATCTATCTCACGCCAATCAACGAACGGCTAGAATTTTCAATTCAATGCCTATATAAGATTGAAGTTCAAAATCTGGATAAATACGAGACACACGCGCGATATACTGAAAAATACTCTCAACTTTTCATTGTTCCAGACTTAGAGCTTCAAGAACTGTGATTCTACATCACACTAACCCATCTCGATTGAAGTCTGTCTTGTCGAGAAGAAGCAGATCACCTTGCTAGCTAGTAGGTTTCTAGTGGTAACGTAGAGGTAATCTGTTGTAAAGGGACACGACCCTTATTTCGTGCATAAGTATCTCTCTAGCTGTGATTGATACTTGTGACTCGTTCTCCACGAGTATAAAGAAGCAGAGTATCCTAGTAGTGGATAATCTGGTCTAGATTTGACCAGATCGTGGACGTAGGGATTTCCCGAACCACGTTAAACAACTGTGTGTTTTACATTCCTGCATTTTTCATTTTTGTTGTTCATTATTCTAACCTTCTGCACTATCATATAATCTGCATTCTTAATCAATCTGCCTAATCGATCTGATGAACTTCTTTAGGTTTTCTAAAACAAGAGCAAGCATTAATCCACTATTATTCCGCACTCACTCAACACTCAGAAAGTAATATGATCACTCTAATTATTAGCTAAGTGTTTTCACTAAGAGAGTAATCTGTTTGGACTAAAATTGCTATCGATCTGCACATCGATCTGTCTAGTCACTGCCAAGCTATTTCTTATACAGAATAGCTTGAACTCTCTGATTAATTGGCAAGTAAACTGAAAAAGTTAGTATTTGGTGTATTCCCCCCCCCCCCCCCCGCCCCCCATACACCAAACCTTGCTCTTTCGGGACCAACAAAGATATTGAGATATCTTAAAGGAACAACTTACATTGGATTATGGTACCCTTGTGAATACAACTTTGAGCTAACTGGATATACAGACTCAGATTATGCAGGATGCAAGTTAGATAGAAAGTCAACATCTGGCACATGTCAGTTTTTAGGAAATAAACTGATCTCTTGGTTCTCAAAGAAGCAGACATCTGTTGCCACATCAACTACAGAGGCTGAAGATATGGCAGCTGGGAGTTGTTGCGCTCAAATACTCTGGTTAAAACAACAACTCAAAGACTACGAGATCGATGTCAAGGAGATACCCATTTTCTATGATAGTTCAAGTGCTATAGCTATCACACAGAATCCTATTTTGCATACCAGATGCAATCATGTAGATGTGAGACATCACTTTATAAGAGATCATGTTGAAAGAAAACATGTACCGATCGAGAAAATACACACTGAAGTACAGAGAGCCGACATTCTTACTAAAGCATTACCAGAAGAAAGATTCAAGATGCTTTGTGGAAAACTAGGACTGCTAAATCTGGAAGAGAGGACCAGACAAACATAGAACAGATCAAGAAAAATATTTAGAACCAGATTGATACAGTCCAGATTAATGAAGAACAGATCATGTAAAATTCCAACTGGGAATTGACATCAGATCATCAAAGTGCAAGTTAATGATCAAACAGATCGATTAAATTTCAACCGGGAATTATCAACAGATCATCACTCAAGATCGATGTCCAAGATCTAAAAGAGTATAAACAGATCAATAGCAGTGACAACATATCGTTATTAAGGAGATTGACTACAACAGATGACTAGAAGCCACGTGGAAATTAAAACATTTAATTTCACGTCTCTTAGTCAAGGGGGAATGTCAGCTGAATAAATCTAGATACGGCGATTATATCTATCATAATCATAGCCTATATGTCTAAATTCTGACATTATATACCTAACCCTTTATTCTTGTGATGATTAGTACTGTGTTTGGGAAGTGTGATCTCAAAGATATTTACCATATCAAGAAAAAGGAAGCAATTTGACGGCTCAAACCAACACGCGCCACACTGCAACCCTTAGATCAAAAGCGCGTGTATCAAACGCAGAGTAGAGGCAGTAATAGACTGCAAGTCTATAATTCAGAAAAGCGGGAAAGTAAAAAGGGAAGAATAAATCAAAACCCTCAATCTTATTTTCTTTTAATCTACACCGTTTATTATTTTCCTATATATATGTATTAAACTGTTTGACTACCACCTACATTCTTTTTCTTCGACAAACATTTAGCAAATCTTTCTCCATTCCAAACTCTCTCAAAATCTTTACAAACCTATCTATCAAAATGGCTCCAAAATCATCTTTGTTTCTTGAGCAAGTGAAATTTCTGAATCAATACATTCATCAAGATCTATATGCCGTTCTTGACACCTACGGCTTCTACAAACTAGACAAGGCTTTCGCCTTTGTTAAACGCTGCAAAGGTTTCCTTTTTATGAGTTTTCTTTTAAACTGTTTTGTACATCTGGAATGCTCTGAAACTCCTTAAACCCGTAATGAAAAATAAGTTTTATCCATTAGCATGCATATGTGAACATATATTGAAGCGTGGTAGTTGATATTCCGTATTGCTTAAACTGCTTCTGAGCACTCATACTTCATTGATGGAAGAATGGTGTTCATCTATATTATTTAAACATTGTTGTAGGATTTCATAATATTATCACCTCGCACCCTCTTCAATTTCTGCCAAAGGAAGTGGCAACCTTCTATCTCTCATGGCAAAGAGAGAAAGGTGGGAACGAAGCTATTGTTCGAGTCAGCAAGGGGAGCACTATCAGCAATACAACATACAACGTGCTGAATATCATAGATGAAGTCTACAAACTGAGGGATGCAGGTCTCACCCTTGGAGAAATCACTAACGAGCAACTACAAGAAGCAATAGAGATGGTGATGGTAGTGCTCATCCATTATACGAATAGGATGTTCAACAGGGGACTACGTGCGCCAGAATTCAAGATCATATTCAAATTCGTTCAGAGAATTTTTATGAATCATAACAGTTCCTACGACCAAGTCACCCCAGAAAAGTTTAAAATCCTTGCTGCTGTTTTACTGAATCTGCCAGTTAATTGGAGCAGAATTCTCTTTGATCCAGGCGTTGAAGTGAGGAGAAGTAGTCTGCGACACTCCACCAAGATCAGCTACATGCTGGAAACCTTTTTCAAACAACATAAGTGGGATACCGTGATCGAGTTCAATGACAGACTGCGATTCCCCAAGGACCAACACCAGCTCGAAATGTCCATGGGAATCACGTCAAATCTGATAGCCAAAACCACAGATCCCGTACATATGAATGCTCTGATGGAGATGGGAAGCTCGAATCCAATCTGGATTCCCCCATCTGCCCCTGCAGAAAAATCCACCAAGACAAGAGTTACAAAAGAAAAGCCAGTTGAAAGGACCCCTTCCAAGAGAGTAACCAGGAGAGCCAGCTCAGTAGACACTGACGTTTCCACAGCAGCTCAACAGCCAAAACACAAGAGGAGGAAACTACAGAAACTCTCAGAATAAGAGGCAGAGGTCCAGATTCAAGAACCAGTTCCTACAGATATACCCATCCCTCAACAGGAGGTAGAGGTTGAGGATGATATTTTGATTAGTGGTGCACCAGAGGAAGTGGCTCCAATCTCCTCTTTTAATCCCACTCAAGACAATGACTACTCACCAGCTCATACAGCCAGCCCATCATCTGCTGAATAATTAGAGCAGATTGATGAAGAGGAAGAAGGTGAAGATGAATCCTCTGATGAGGATGTGGAGAAGAAAAAGGCAGAAGCAGTAGTGAAACTGCTAGAAGCTGAAGCAGATCACTTGGTTCTAAAATCATTTCCAGGCATACAACTGACCCCAGAGAGCTACGACACCGCAAAACGACTGAAACTATTGTTGCTCATTAAGGACAAAGAATTCTATGTCCTCGACGCTCTGCTCAAGACCAGATCGATTGACATGCTCAAAGCAGAGGAAGCCACATATTTGAACATCTTTGAAGTCTCCTCTGTTGCAGAGTTGAGAGAAACTTATCTTTAGAGCATTCTGGGTATTACTCAACATGAAGCTAAGCAACTACAGATTGATCTGAGGCCAATGTATGAGAAAGCAGGGCTGTTGCACTTTTATGACAGTGTGGTCGATGAGGAAGAAGAACTAGCTGAAGCTTACCAACAGGGTGCAACGATTCCAGACTCTGAACCAGTTCAGCAACAGAATGAGGCTGCTGAACAGACAACTGCACAGGTTGAGGGGGAACCAGCCAAGTCTAGCAAAATCCAGATTGAGGTGGTTATTTATCCTCGTGAGGAAGATCAACCAGCCACCATGGAAGACTATGTGGAGTCCACTGATCTGGAAGAGATTTTGATGACTCAGCATCAATCTCTATCCAATGCTCAAGTCAAAGATTTAATATCTTTAAAAGTTGACAAATTCATGTATGGGACGCTCTCAATAGTCCAAGACCAGGCCATCAGAATCCTTACAGAATTCAACAACAGCATCAAAACTCATGTTGACCAAATGGATTCTGACCTGAGAAGGACATGCAGACTAAAGCTCGAGGAGCTAAGCAAGAAAATGGATGATGACCAATGTGCAGTTGAGCAGAGGAAAGAACGGATCGATCAAACTCTGGCAACCATGGAGCTTAAAGTCCAAGAGATGTACAGGATTGTTGCAGAGTTTGCCAAAAAGGAGAAAGACATGGTTCATGCCATAGTCAAAGACCAGACCGATGGAATCTCTGAAGAAGTGATCAAAGTTGTCAATATAGAAACTAGATCACAATTCTGAAAGTTTGAAGAAGATGGCGTACATTTTGTTGAGAGGAAATTGAGGGATCTGAGATATCCCACAAAGACCATGATAGACACTTACATAGATGAGATTGGGGCTATCAAAGAAGATCAAGAGCATCTCACTGATGATCTCAAACATGCAAAATCCTCTATGACACAAAAGATTGACGAATCCAATGCCAACATCACATCCTTGCTCAAATACAAGCTAGATTCAGAAAAGGAGATGAAGGAGATGAAGGAAGAGATCACCTCCCTTCAGGCACTCATCAAACTCTATATTGATGATGTCGAAAAGGGGGAAGGATCTAGGAAGAAAGGAAGTTCTGGAGGAAAGGAAGCTAAAAAAGGAAAGGATCAATCTGGTGTTGCTGGAGAGAAAACAGAGGCTCAAATTATCCAGCCAGCACACCAAGATCGACCAGATCAACCATCTACAGGCAAGAAGCTAATGTAGTAGATCTATGTCCATTGTTCCATTATCATAACAGCTAACTGAATCAAGCAGATCATCAAGTCAATCTCAAATATCAAAGAAGAAAAGGAAGAAGTTTGGATCTGGTTGGTTCTCCTCTGCACCTATCAAGACCAAAAAGCAGAAAGAAGGAGAAATCAACTGGGTACCAGACAATCTGAAGGATGGATGGGAAGGACTGAAATATGGCTTCATCATATGCCGCTACTTCATCAAGGAACCAGCTTATTGCGAGGGCACAACGAATGAAGCATTCAATATGTATCTGGATATGAATGATGCCAAGGACCTGGTGTAGGCAATTAGAGAAGCAGCTGCTGAAGCCCAAATCACCATTACTACATTAGAGAGAGAATATAGAGAATGCCCTGACATCCCTGGCACAAAGATCCCCGACAAGACTTACTTGCTAAACTTCATCAACCAACTGGCTGAAAACAGAGGATACAAGATCGATGCAGAAGACCCAGATTACATCAGGGTCAGAGAGGGAGTCTATGAAAGTGTGCAAATGATTTCTGATGAGACAAGGGCAAAGATGTCACAAGAAGAGAAGAGGAAGACCAGATAGTCTACTTTAACTTCATATCTTTCACTATCTGTATTCTGTCTTTTTGATCGCATCTGTAAACCTATGTGTTCTACATGATCACATCTATAAAATGGGTTTCTGATGACAATATCCTATTGTCCAGAACATATAAAATTGGCGAGAGAAAGATGTTAGGCCCTACACTGGTACAAGAAGTGGTTAAGGTGATTGAACGCATCAGACAAAGGGTCAAAGAATCTCAAGATAGACAAAAATCATACCCTGACAGACGTAGAACTTAGTTTTACTTAGATGTTAGGGTTAAGGTTTTTCTAAAAGTTTCTTCAACAAAAGGAGTGATCCCTTTTAGTAAAAAGAGGAAGTTGCGCCCTCTATTTATAAGATCTTTCGAGATTCTAGAAAGAATTGGCCCAGTAGCTTATAGATTAGCTTTATCTTTTATACTTGGTGAGGTGCACAATGTATTCCACGTGTCTCAGTTATGAAAATATGTCTACATTACCAAACATGTGATAAGTTACGAGGAGCTAGATCTCTACCCCTACCTAAGATATGAAGAAGGGACATGAAGACATACTTGATCGAAAGTTTAAAGAATTAAGAAAAAATGAAAATCCCAAAAGTCAAGGTCTTATGGAGACGCCAAAGACAAGAGGAAACGACATAGAAATTAGAGGGCAAGATAAAAGAGCAATACCCCGACTTACCCTATCTAAGTACGTGAAATTTCGAGGAAGAAATTTTTATAAAGAGGGTGGATTGTAAAATCACGAAAAAAAAATTGATTTGTTTGTTTAGAAAATTACTTAAATATTATTATTACTATTTTATGTAGAAATCGGTGGAATATATTAGATTTCTTTTAAGCATAATTGCAAACTTTAATTATTTTTAGATTAAAGTTTTGATTAAGAAAATTATATTCATACAACGGTAAGTAAAGTTTGCGGATGGGTAACTTGGAGAAATAATTTTTCTTGTTATGTTCGCATACCACCTAATAATAGATCTCGTCGAGACGAATCCGTGGACACCAAGATCGTAAAAATCGGACATCATTTGAGCGTTCGATAAATTTTTACAGTTCTTCCTCTTTCCTTCTCATTTTTCACCTAACACACATTCTGAGAGACAGAGTAAAGAGAGATGCTCTCCAACCCACTGCAGGAAAGCTGTAAGACAGCCGCCAGTCGGCCACCGTACAACTGTCGGACGTCGCCGGAAAAAAATTTCAGCTACCAAATGAGCCGAAATTTCATCATAAGCTTCCTTTCGACATGTACATTCTATTTTCGGGGTTCGATCGTCCAAAATATGGGTGGAAGGCAGCCATGCAAGGCCAAAATCTTGGCCAAATTAAGTAGTAAGTTTGATCTTTTCCACCTTCTCTTTTCTCCTTTGTCATCTCTCACTTCTCTCCCCTTCTCTCTACCCTTTTTACAACTATCCTCCGGCAAGAAGAGAGTATCTCCGGCAAGGAGAGGGGAACAATAATAACATTTTTATCAAGATCACTGTACAAATCAAGGGGACCATAGATTTATACCTTTAAACATTTCTGATGAACAAGATTGTTAATAAAAAAGGCAAGTACAACGCATAATTTGTATAAAAGGATTAGAGAGAATATAGTTGCCAATACATTATCTTGAAGGTTTTTGGGAGAGAGAACAAGTATTTTAGCTAGAAAACATAAGGATAAAGAGATAGGTCTTATTTATTTTTCAATGTGTGTTTTTCATGTGATGTAAGCTCAATGAGGAGATCCTAATGTCGAATTTGATGATTTATTGGAGCATAATCTATAATGTTCAATGTAACTTCCTTAATGGATCAATTCAAGATTATTGGGCTAAAAAACATTGATGAAGGATCGAAGAAAAGTTGTACTTGAAAGCCCAAGATGCATTGAGTTAATCAATTGAAGAAGGACTTATTTTGAAGAGGATTTGGTTATTTATTTTATTATTTGGTTTTTAATTTAGGGGCTAAAATGATAAAGCCTTACTTAGTTGTTATGTTGATTTTATTCCTTATTAGACTATGATTTTTATTCATGCTTATGGTAGGATTTATTTCTCAATCTATGTTATGCTTTATTTTCCTTCTAGACTAGGATTTGTTTTCCTATAAATGGTAGGATTCGTTTTCCTAATTATGGTAGATTTTTATTTTTCTTTATATTAGTATTTTTCTTTTTGGTTGATGTTTATTCCAACCCTATATATAGGGGAGGAGTTGTAAGAATTAGGTAGAGAATTTGATTAATAAAATGTGAGTTTTTACTCTTTATTCGATTTTCTCAAAACCTAGCGGATTTTCATCCGTGAAGTTTATCGACGTATCGGCGCGTAAATCCTCCATTGTTCGTGTGTTATTCATCGTCCCCAAGTTGTTGAATCAACTATCTCATTGGGGTATAGACGACATACTGATCTATATCACTTATAGGGTTAGATTCAGAGGTTTTGGGATATTCCATTTGACGTATCGACGAGCCAATCATCCCTCGTTCGTGTGTCATTCATCGTCCCCAAGTTGCTGCATCAATTATCTCGTTGGGGTATAGACGACATACTGATCTATATCACTTCTATGGTTAAATTCAGAGGTTTTAGGATTTCCACCGGGTCGAGATTTCTTTTCAGTCTTCCGTTTGCGTCATTTGATTCTTCTTACCATTGAGTATCGTATAATCATGGTTACAACAACTCTATATATAGAGTTTGTATCCTTAACTCACATATCTATTTCTATTACATACATACATAAGGATATGACACGTGTTTCCTAGTTACATAAGTGTACCTATTTCATGAAAGTAGGACACATGTCTTTAGATTACATTAGAGTAGGACACTTGTTACATAAAAATCTGCATGAGTGACACATAAAAGATGAGGTGGCTTCTTGAGAATTGTTATGCTTGCACGTGAGACACCTAAGTGTTTAGTTGACATCTTCTTTGTGTTTTGGAATTTGTAACTTGTAGAACTTATGCAAGATGCTCCGCTCCTTTTCTCATGCTTTGTCTTTATTAGGATCCTTTGTTGCTTTATGCTCTTTACTTGTTCCTTCTTGAAGAGAGATAGAGAAGGAAGATGTCTTCTCTATTGGCTCAAGAATGAGTGACATGTAGGTCAAATCTTCAAACCCTTCAAATGGAGTGGTTTTGTTGGCAAAACATAAATGCACATAAAGCTCCCTCTTCTCCATAAAATTTCTCAGAATGGGTCCCACCAAATTGTCTTCCATTTACGACACATAGGAATAGGGTAGAGTTCTCCATTTATTTAATTCGAATAAGGGCGATGACATATAAGTACCAGGTGGGGGGCATGAGATTTGACCTTCAATTTATATAAAAGATGTAATCATTCTTCCACAGAATTATACTGATGCAGCCCGTGCAACCCAAGGTTCGTTGATTCTAGACCCGGTGCGTGTTCCTGTTGGGCCAATTACGAGAGCTCGAACTAAGAAGTTCAAGGAGAGCTTAATTAACTTAATCCAACGAATATGAGAGCAAGAACTGTCCAAGAAGCCCATTGGAGAGATTGAACCGAGCGAACGGCGCGAGAATAATCAATTTTATTGTGGCGAATGGGCTGGATCTTGAAAGTAATTAATTAACAATTTACCTTTCGTGTTTTACTTCCTTTTAAGTTAGTTTCCTAGTTTCCTACTTTGATTAAGGATAGGAATTTGATGGCAAATATTTACCTTGTTGATTTATTTCATTTTAATTAGTTTCCTATTTAATGGGAATGAGGGTTGATTTGGAGCCTATATAAAGGCATGTCTTGGACAATTGAGAGGGGAACCGTTTTTGATCAATATATTTATGTGAGTTTATCTCTCTCTCTCAAGAGTATCCGAGTTCTTCTTGGCTTTTCCAAGACATGTTCAATTATTGACGTATCGGCGAGTCAACCATCCCTCGTTCGTGTGTCATTCAACGTCCCCAAGTTGCTACGTCAACTACACGTTGGGGTATAGGCGAAATACTGACCTATCTGACTTCTTGGGTTAGATGAAGTGGTTTTGGGATATTCCATCGGTTCGAGTTTTCTTTTTAGTCTTCCGTTTCCGTCGTTTGATTCTCCATACCATCGAGGATCGTATTATTTGGCACCAGAGCCATCGTTCGTCTATAGGTTTCATTTCTTTCTTCGTGTCAAAGAAAAAAAACTAGATACTTCTATTTTTTTATTTTTTATTTTTATTTGATTTTCATTTTTTTTTCATTTTATCCTATTTTATAAAGAGATTTTTTTGTTTATCTATTCTTCAATATTTTTCATTTGTACGACGTGGATTTGAGGATAAATCTCTTTTAAGAGAAGGGGAATGATGTGAGCTCAATGAGGAGCACAATCTATGATTTTCAATGTGACTTCCTTAATGGATCAATTTAAGATTATTGGGCTCAAAAGAAGGATCGAAGAAAAGACGAACTTGAAAGCCCAAGATGCATCGAGTTAATCAATTAAGTAAGGGCTTACCTTGAAGAGGATTTTTGTTATTTATTTTATTATTTTCGTATTTAATTTAGAGGCTAAAATTATAAAGCCTTAGTTAATTGTTATGTTGATTTTATTTCTTATTAGACTAGGATTTTTATTCATGCTTATGATAGGATTTATTTTCCTATCTATATTATGTTTTATTTTCCTTGTAGACTAGAATTTGTTTACCTATACATGGTAGGATTTGTTTTCCTATTCATTGTAGATTTTTATTTTCCTTTATATTAGTATTTTTCCTTTTTGGTTGATGTCTATTCCAACCCTATATATAGGGGATGAGTTGTAAGAATTAGGTAGAGAATTTGATTAATAAAATGTGAGTTTTTACTTTTATTCGGTTCTCTCATAACCTAGCGGATTTTCATCCGTGAAGTTTATCTACGTATCGGCGGGTCAATCATCCCTCGTTCGTGTGTCATTCATCATCCCCGAGTTGCTAAATCATCTATTTCGTCATGGTATAGACGACATACTGATCTATATCACTTCTAGGATTAGATTCGAAGGTTTTGGGATATTCCATCTGACGTATCAACGAGCCAACCATCCCTAGTTCGTGTGTCATTCATCGTTCCCGAGTTGCTGCATCAACTATCTCGTTGGGGTATATTGAACCTTGACTCGAGCAGAAACATTGATAAGGTTTCATACCAAGCTCTTGGAGCTTGCTTTAATCCGTAAACAACTTTGGCTATGTAGACTTTCTTGTTAGCATCTCTTTCTTCAAAACCTGGAGGTTGTTCTACATAAACTTCTTCTTCAAGAATTCCATTGTGAAAAGCACTTTTAACGTCCATTTGGAAAACCTTGAATCTCTTGTGTGCATCATATGCTAGGAATAGTCTTATAGCTTCCAATTGAGCAATTGTTGCGAAGGTTTCATCGAAATCTATCCCTTCTTGTTGACTATATCCTTTGGCTACTAATGCTTTGTTTCTTACTACTTCTCCATTCTCATTCTTTTTATTCTTGAATACTCATTTGACTCCTATTACTCCTTGATGCTTCGGTCTATCCACTATATATCATACTTCATTTCTCTTGAACTCATTAAGCTCTTCTTGCATGATAGTGATCCAATCAAAATATTATTGTGCTTCATAAGCATCAACAGGTTCGGTTGACATAGATAGCAACTTAGAAATGCACTTTCTCCATGCATTCTTATTGTCCTAACACGATCTGATGGGCACCCAACAATAAGTTCTGGAGGATGATTCAATCCATTTTCTTCGTTTGGACATTTCTACTTTTGATATTTCAAGTTCTGCCTCTTCTTCGGGATTCTCAAAATCTTGATGCACTATAGGATGAATATGAAATGGATTATCATTATCAGTATTAGCATCTAAATTTGGATTAGAAGGGTTACTGTCAATCTCATTTCAGATTTCTTGTTGTTCTGTTTCAGCAGATCCGGGTGGTTCTGGTGTTTCAAGCACCAATGACCTTTCTTCTAAAGGTTTCCCCTTGATCATTTCCCTTTTGCTCGGTTCATCTTCATTTGTTTCTTCATCTTCTTCTTTCTTGCTCCAAAGAAGAATGTCTCGATAAGTTATTCTTTAGAACTTCTCAAACTTGATCTTTTGTTCTGTTGTTGATGGTTCTTCTGCTATGTCCTTGTACTCAAGAATAGATTCATCAAAAACAATATGAGGTGTTACCTCCACAATAACAGTCTTCTTGTTATACACTAGATAAGCTTTGATTGCATCAGAATATCCTAAGAATATTCGAGGGTCAGCTTTACTATTAAATATTTTCAACTGAGATTTTCCATTATTATGCATGTAACACATACAACCAAAAACTCTAAAATATTTAAGTCAAGGCTTCTTGTTGTTCCATAATTCATATGGAGTTTTTCCTTGTCGAACCGTGACTGTTGATCGATTCTGAGTATAGCATGCAGTGTTTATAGCTTCGGCCCCAACATCTTTGGAAAATTAGTTTTGTTGAGCATTGTGCGTGCTGCTTCTTTCAGTGATCTGTTTCTTCTTTCAACTACTCCATTCTGTTGAGGTGTTCTTGCTACTGAGGTTTGATACATTATTCCCATCTTGTTGAAATATTCCTCAATCTTTTGATTTAAAAACTCTGTTCCTCGATCAGTTTTGATGGAAATGATGGAGGTCTCCTTTTGTCGAGTGATCTTGTTTAGCAGGTCCGATAGTTTCTCCATAGTTTCCTTTTTCTTAAACAAAAACACCACCCAAGTAAATTTAGAATAATCATCAATAATGACTAAAGTATACTTTCTACCGTTGATACTTAATGGCGTTACAGGTCAAAATAAGTCTAAATGCAGTAGTAGTTCAAGTATCCTTGATGTTGAGTGTGCAATCTTGCTTGGAAATAATGACTTTGTTTGTTTCCCTGCTTGACAAGCTTCACAAATACAATCTTTGTCAAAAACTTGATCTGACAATCCTTCTACCAATTTCTCTTGTGCAAGCTTGAGGAGACAGGTTTCAATGGTATTCTCCCATTGAACAATATACAACCTATCCTGCAGTCTTCCGGTAAGAAGAGTTTCATCTCCTTCCTTTTTCTTCACGAAACAATTGTTAGTATCAAAGATAATATTATTGCCATTTGAACAAAACTAACTAACAGAAAATAAATTGTGACTTAGACCTTCAACATATGAAATGTTGGTAATAGTGGTCTTGCCAATTTTAATATTATCGTATCCTCTGGTGTTTCCTTTCAAATTAGATCCAAAGGTAATATGTGGTCCTTCTCGTTTAATATAATATGATAGTAGATTTGTGTCGTACGTCATATGCTTTGAACATCCACTTTCTATTATCCATATCGATCATTTTGCAACTTTACTCCTTCTCAAGCTTCTTCCAACCTGCAATTACACAGACTTAGCAACCCATCTAGATACGGGTGCTTTGTTAGTAATATATGTTCCTTTAGGAACCCAGACATAGTTAACATAAGGAATAAACTCATAGGTAGTAATTTGTCTTCCTTGTTCATCAATGAACTTAGTGGTCTTGTATGTGGATCTATTCCTCTTTTGTTTGTTCTGATTCTTTTGAGAAGTGTTGGTTTTCTGAGCTTTATATCTCATCCTCTTTTCCTGTTGTTGAGGGATAGTCTTGATGTTCTTGTTTGCCATATGTTCCTTAGGCTGATAGTAACGATTATGATTAGTTTTCTTCACCAGAATTGCTTGAGGTTGCTTCTCCTTGTTTTTCAAGTTAATCACTTGATCTGGTATAGTATTTCGTTCCACAACAAAAACTGTTTTTGTCTTTTCTTTGGTGTTCTTAAAACCAAGTCCGTTTCCAAGAGAGTACTTGTTCCGCATCTAAAAAATCATGGATTGTCTCTCTTCCCGTTTGTTCATGTCTCTTTCATGTTCTTGGCTTTTCTTGAGCTTTTTTTCACAGACTTCATTTCGTTTTATCAAATCTGTAATTTTGGCATTAAGAGAGTAGATTTCTTCATCCTTATTCTTGATTTGATTCTGCATCTTCATCTCTTGATCAATAATCCTTCTAGATTTTTCTTCTAGAGCTTTGATTTTGTTTCCCAATTTGTCGTTCTCCTTAACAACCGTTTGAAACATCTTCTCAAGTTTTGCATGATCTTTCAGAACTTGGCTGATCTTTTCCAGGATATCTCTGCTTTGTCTTCCTCACAAGAATCATAGATATGTTTGTTAGATAATATAGAATTATAAGAGTTTATCTCATTTTGATCTAGACCATTGTCTATTCCCATAAATCATTCGTCCCAATCCTCTTCTTGTTCTTTTGCATAGAGAGTGCTTCATCATTGTCAGATGAGGTATCAGATAAATGACTCGAGCTTAAATTTTCTTCTGCCAACATAGCTTTATGTTCTATTCTTAAACGTTGATCTCTTTTAGCTTTTAGTTCTTCTCTTTGGCTTTTTGTGAGATCATGGCAGTCCGTTTTGAAGCGACCTGTTCTACCACAACCAAAATAAGTGTATTCTGTAGAGTTAGAGTTGGATTTATTACTAGACTTTTTTACCTCATTCTTCTCTTCTTATCGATCTTGACGTTTGTTCTTTTGGAATTGGTTTCTTCTATTATCCCTGTAAAATTTCTTTTATTTGTTGGCTCTAGTTTTGAGTTTCTCAAGGCGTTTGGCAATCATGGCATAATCCTTTAGAAGTTTGTCCTTTGAGAAAACCTCTTCATTATAACTAGGTTGCTCCTTTTCTATTGAAGTTGCTTTGAATACTTCCTCTTTTTTCTTCTTAGAATTATTTGTTTTCCTGCTAAAAGAAGAGTTAGTTCCATGCATTCGTTTAATATCACACTCATTACCAGCCAGAAGATCAAATAATGCTTCTGTTGTGAGCCTGTTGAAGTCCGTCTCACATAATGAACAACATAATAGATTTCCCAGCTGGCAGGTAATGCTCGAACAACTTTGAGATTTTTCTCTCATTGAGTATATTTATCTTTCTTCAAGGCAAAAACTTCTTGTAAGATTCCCATGAATCTTGTCTTCATATCTTCTATGGTCTCACCTTGCTGTATCTTGAATTCATCAAATTTATTGCAGGCAATTGACAACTTGTTCTCAATCATTTCTTCAGATCCTAGACTGAGATCACGTAGTGTATCCCACATTTCCTTAGTTGTATCCAAATCGCAGATCTTTGCCAAATATACTTCTTTGACTGTGCTTGATATAAGACCTTTAGCAAAGTCATCTAGATTCACTTCTCTTCTTTCTTCAGCAGCATACTTCATGGGATCTTTAAATACTCGATTGGTTGTTGTAATATTCCGCTATTTTCTAACTATACTTTTAAGTGTTCTAACAATTAAGGGACCTAGGTATGATGAAATAAGAAATTTAGGAAAAACCTAGACACTGTTAGGACCTACCATGTTAATTTGGCAGACCGGTAAAGCTCTTTAAAAGATTTATTTAAAAAATGATCTTTTCATACATAAGTCAAAAGTATGTACATATTATACTCAGGGTAAGGTCGAAGATCAGCATGGAGCTTGACAAAGGTGGCTCAGCCGCCGTCGAGTCACCGTTGCCATCACTCCGATACCGTCATTTTCTCCTTACATTTGGTCAATTGAACGACTAAGGTCCTTTAAGGTTTTATGTTTCTGACCATAAGATTTGTTACTCGAGTAAGCTTCGAGGTAAAGTTGCATATTTTAAAAATATTTTTATATATTCCTATAGGGAATAATGTCCTGAGTATATTTGCCTTCTTGGCCAAATCATTTGAAAGTCCGGTTGCTGCAAAACTAATTTATTATATGTAGAAAGGAATAATATTAATTCTAGATACTTAGTACGACTTTTCATAAGGAATAATATTAATTCTAGCACATAAATTTGAGCTCATAAGGTGTAATACCCTTAAATTTTAATTAGTACTTAATTGCTAATAGAAATTTAATAAGGCTTTGCATCCTTAAGAAATAAAAATAGGAAAATTTAAAATTTAAAGGTACTTAGTTGTAATTAGTGAAGATAAGTGATCTAAGTGTGACTTAAGCATGATCTAGAAAAATGGTAGCATATTATGGAGAGATAACCATAATAAAATAAAATAAAAAAAAGAAGAAAAAGAAAATTCTCTAATTTTCTAGAATATGGTAGAAAAGTGATGAATAATCACCTTAATTAATTAATTCCAAATAAAATTAATTATTATTTAAAGATCTAGCATGTACTATTCATGATAAACACAAAATTTTCTCTCTTCTTCTCCCCCATATTTTCGAAAATTCCCCTCCTTTCTACACTAAAATTTTTTCTTATCCTAAGATCATTAGTGTGATTTCAAGCTATACCAAGTTATAAACCTTAGTTAGTTGAAGGTAAATGATACTCTTCTATCATGCTTATGTGTTTTAATTTTGGTAAATTATGATTTTGAAACATGATGAAGGAAGATTGGAGATTTGAAAGTATTAGTGAAGTTTCTTGTTGTTTTATAATTAAATCATGCATAAAGTAGAAAGTATGTAGAAATAGGATGAAATAGATGAAGATATAACCCTAGGGTTTGAGTTTAAATTTATGTTAATATTTGTGATGCTATGCTTAAATTAAGTTTATATTTGTTGGGAAGTGGACTTCAGCACCTCCCGGAGGGGGGGTCCTCCGTATATCGTACCCGAGAGAACTTATGGGAGTGCGGCCTGCCTCAGTCGAAAAGGGCCTGCACTACCATTGTTGACGAGAGGTTAAATGAATTTATTAGTACTACTCATACCAACATGGTGCATCATCTTTTCAGGTGACCCCTTAGTAGAAACTCCAAGGTTAAGCGTGCTTGGCTTGGAGCAATACTATGATGGGTAACCTACTGGGAAGTATCCTGGGTCAGCCTGTCAGGGAGGACAAAAGCAGGCTGGGAAAGAAAGTGTTGGTGTGTGGGGCCAGTACGTCAATTCTGATGGGCGCTCCCGATCCGACAATATTCATGTAATTAAGCATGTTTAAACATAAGGTTAGAAAGAAATTTGATGAAAATCAAAATATAAATGTTGGTGTAATTTCGAAAATTAGGGATAAAAGAGCTATGGAGATTTTATTTTATTGGTCTCAATTAACTTGATATATGATCTTTGTGAAGCATAATAATTGATATATAAATTATTTAGATTTTTCCAAGCTCATATGTAAAAGTTGGGAAGAGTTAGTTTGTATATTCATATGATATGTAGTGTTTAAGGTATAATATGCTTAATCTTCCTTAAATATTAGGAAGAGAAATTGAAGAGCATGTAATATAATACGTTGTTGAAAGAGGATATGTTGGAACATAAAGAAGTGACGTAGTAACATAGATATGATAAGTGATTAATATAACGTTAAAAATAGAAGGATGCATGTCACGCCCGCTTTCTACTAATTCTAGTAAAGCCGGGAACATGACCAATGAAAGGAATAATGACAAGAGAAAGAAAATAATTATTCCTTTCATAACATAAATAAGGACCAATCCCGTAAATCGGAAAGTCAGAGTCATAAGCTCGTTACATTACATAACAGAATTTAGAGTTTAGTTTCAGATCTATTACATAGAAGCCTAGCAGCGGAACTTCAGGATCGCATAATAAAATCCTACGTGTATGAAGACACGTAGAACCCCCAAGAGTCAGCTACTATGGAGTCCGACAAAAGCACGACATAGCGCCCACGTCTTCTTCATTCTTATCCTGCACGTTTAGAAATACATGCAGGGCTGAGTACAAATTGTACTCAGTAGACACGTGCCGAAATCGCACACATACATATATAACTGTCAAGCCATTCGAGTGAATCATAGGGATTTTGTCTCTAAAGCACCTATGTTCAGAAAATCATTTCTTGAGAAAGTTCTAATTGACTGCAGTCCTAGTTCTTTGTAATCAACCATATCTGAAGTTCTATGTGCCGGGGAAGTGGCCACTTCCCACGAACACCTTGACCGGCCAACCCGCTAAGATGACTCACGGTCCTTTGTGTACACTGGTTCGAGTGGAGACGCTAATCCACTGGAACCCGAATTCGATTATCATATAACAGATAGGCATCATACATAAATCGAAAACATTTATGGCAAGACAGTGCTTTTGAAAACATCTCACTTCATTTGAAAGCATACACACATATATTTTCATAGAGTAAGAAAAAGCCTACTTGAATGGTCTTGATTGGTGTTTGCCTTGTTCTCGTGATGCGGATCCGACCTCTCGTCGAAACCTTTCATAAGAATCTCGAGTGAGATATAATCTTCTAGTGCTTTTAACATATTCTAAATATAAAGAATATTTTCCTTTTATGGTTTGGGAATTATTCTCAAATCTCTACTCAACTATTATACGAGTCTAGAAATTGAAATTCTAGAGGGTCGTTAATGATGGTTTCTAAGTCACTACATAGTTCGAGGATTTACTATACCCAAATAAATAGTTATCGGGTATATAACTAAGATATTTCTAATTTAATATCTCGATTCTTAACTCGAGGCTAATGATTTCTAATTAAGCAATTTATTCATTTAATTGCCACCATAAGCATAATTTATAATTTAATCATTTCTTATGATTAAAATCTAATTAATCAATTTAGTCCTATCTAAATAAAGAATCTTCTAATTGAATATTTTGATTCTTAAGTCAAAATATCTATAAGTCTTTCATAGGTTAAGCTAACCTAGCTAATATATATCTTAGTATGATTCATAATTAGATCAATTCTTAAGATTATATTCTAGTGAACCAATTATAATGTAATCATCTAAATTAATTAATATTCTACTTCTTGGGCTTGGTCTAAATAAATAGATAAATTCCATCTAATAGAATTATTCATAATCCATCTACATAATTCATTTAATCCACGACACAAATTGGTTTAACCCATTTGATTAATTTAAGTAGCCCAAATCTTTAAATCAATTGGTTCATTATTTACCTAATTAGACTTGGCCCAAATTATTTAACGTGAAGCCCAGTAACTTTTAAGTTGGCCCATACCTAACTATTTCTAGATCCATACTTAGACAAATTTCCATTCCCTTCTCTCGCTGTTCTTCCTCTTATTATTTCTCTTATTGTTTCTCTCGCACAGCTAGCTGTCTCCTTCTCGCTGTTCTTTCTCTTGCTGCCCTTCTCTTGCTCTTTCTCTAGCTATCTCCTCTTGCACAGCTAGCTGCTCTCTCTCGCTGCTCTCTTCTTCTCTCTCGCGCACAGCTAGCTGCTTCCTCTCGCAGCAGCTGGCTGTCTTTCCTTTGTTCTCTCCTTCGCTGTCTCTTTCTCACTCTCTCTCTGCTGTCCTTCCTCTCGCTGTCTCTCGGCAGCGAGCTGTCTCTCCACTCGCTGTCCCTCCTTCGCTGTCTATCCCTCACTCTTTCTCTCGCTGTCTCTAACAGGTAGTAGCTTCCATCACACTATCTGCCCCAGCACTCAGCAGCGAGCTGCTCTTCGCTAAGACAGCAGCGAGCGGCTCCCGCTTCCACTATCTGTTCTATACCAACAGAAAGTGTTCACGCCGCTTGTCACTATCTGTTTTCACCAACAGATAGTATGCACCACATCAATCACTATCTGTTCTTGTCAACAGATAGTAAACATCACCATCTGTTTCACCAGCAGATAGTATGCACCTCATCACTATCTGTTCTTGTCAACAGATAGTAAACATCACCATCTGTTTCACCAGCAGATAGTATGCACCTCATCACTATCTGTTCTCACCAACAGATAGTAAACATCACTATCTGTTTTCACCAACAGATAGATGTCTTCCAGACAGATGGTTCAAGTATCAACAGCGACCTGCTGCCCACTAGCAAACATTGTCCAACCCTTTAAGCTTAATCTCAGCTCATCTGATCACCACTCTCAACCTCTATTTATTTTCACTGTTTGTTTCATTTTCTATTTTACTTAGTTATAGAATGTTTATGATTCTGAGAATTTCCTTCCTTTTTAAATGAATTTATGGAATCTTATGAATGTTCTAAATTTTCAGATTGGTCTCGGTTGGTGCGAGGTATATTTGGATTGGTTCGAGGTGGTTTGGAGCTGCTCGAGACTGGTTGAGTGGTAAGTGAAGCTG
Source organism: Leonotis leonurus (assembly GCA_026898415.1). NCBI lineage: Eukaryota > Viridiplantae > Streptophyta > Magnoliopsida > Lamiales > Lamiaceae > Leonotis > Leonotis leonurus. The sequence goes on from JAPKLX010000241.1 coordinate 289,185, forward strand.
TCCTTCTAGACAGCAGCTAGCTGTCGTCTCGATCTCGATCTGTTCCCTCGGAAATCCATTCTTCTCCAAATAAGTTCCTTTTTGTTCGAGTTGCATTCGTTCTATTGACTTGGGTGTTGTATGTGTTCTATGAGAAATCTTAGTTTCATATTAGGCATTGAACTAAATCCTAGCATTATGTTTTTCTTTTCTTAAGCCCATGCTATGCTTATCATAGTTCAAGCTCGCAGCACCTAAGTTTAAAGCTGAATATCTAAGTTCAAGGTCAGTTCTTAAGTTCAAAAATCTATGCATGCTAAGTTCAATCTAGAGTCTGTTTTCACGTGTAATACATATTCCTAAATTACATTTTAAGAGACACGATCATAGATGCTAGAGCTTTAAGTTCTTACCTCAAAACTGTCTCAACTTCTCTTTCGCGCAACACTACTGCTGTTACTTCACTTCTCCTGGTTTCTTTCGAGCTCCAATTTCGGCAGCGTTTCGGTGCAAATGATATTTTGGATGTGGGTTAAGCTAAAATCCTTCCCTTTTATAGAGAAGATTAAATCCCTAACCCTCACTAATCTTATGCATTAATTGCTTATTCCTTTTAGATTTTGCAGGCATGGCGATTGGTGGAGACATGAAGCGTCGCTAGTTTCTGACTTGGAGAAGATGAACAGTTGCACGCTTGTCTTGATTTATGGGTCAATGTTCATTGGCCTATTTCTATAACATTCTGATCATCATTACATCGTAGCTAGGATTAGTAGGGATTAGATTACTTATTCCCCTACTGTATCTACATGCTAAAGCTGTGCTTAGAATCTGAACAGTTGCACGCTTATTTCTTTAACATTCCAATCATTATTACGGCGGTACTTGATATATGCATCTATTTTTACGTGTATCCACATGTGTACCATATATGTTGGTGTGTCATTCTATGTATCTAATAATCATACCACTCCAATATGTGTCATTAATCGTACTTCTTATTATAACAATAAGTATTTGTTTTATTTTAGTACTAAAAATGGCACTAATCTTATTAGGCATTAATCACCCTCAATGGACACCCTTGTGAATGACATCCGATTAAAAATGATGATATTAACTACTAAATTACTGAAACGCTCGTTATCCTCAAACTGTTATAAAAATGTTGGTCTCGTAATTTAATCCAAGTACGCGAAATTTGAAAGCTTGGCAAATTTTATTTAGGATTAAAAGACGGGATATTACAATGCAATAGCCGGAGAACTTATAGTTATATTAGTTGATAATTAAATAAATTATAAGAAGAAGAACAAAATTACGAATTGATGATTTCATAGAAATGAGTATGGTTTTCTTATTCTTAATTGTATTTTATTAATGTAAGGTCCAGCTGAGAAGGGAAAAGAAGTAAAGAAAGAGGGAGACGAAGCCCTGGATTATATAGATTAAATCATTCAGGTGGGCTTTCGAACTAAAGAATTAATTGTGTATTGATATGTTGTTATGTTTAAAAAGGTTTGACTTGCCTGTTTTGATCATGTTGCATTTAACCTATCTACAAGAGAATTACGATATCGGCCTTATGCCGGACGAGCTGCCGGTAAAGGTTTGTGTACACATTGGACCATGAGTCAGCGAGCGGGTTGGCCGGTCAGAGTGCTTGAGAGGGAGGCCTACCTCTCAACACGTGCGTGTAGATATGGTATTACAGATATGAGATAATTGTCTGCAGACACATGACATGCATATTCAATTTTTATTTTATTTGAGTACGAAAGATATATGTTGAAAGAAGCGTATGCAGGTTATTTCTTAAAAGTCCTGTGTATGCTAAAGTTGGCAAGTCAACAATATAGCTCTAAGAGCAAGTTTTAATTATTTTTGGCATATGTCCACTGAGTGCTTTATGTACTTATGCCCTGCATGTATTTCTAAACGTGCAGGTTGAGCTGGGAGATGGCAATGGAGATGAACACTGTAACTTACTTTTTGATATATAAATATTGAGTGGGATTTATGGTCATCTTGTTAAAACCTTTTTGAAAACATAATTTGTAAGCCCTGAGTTATATGACGTCATACATATAGCTCATCCACTCTTCCCTATGCTGAACTTTGTTTCCTTTTTGTTGTTAACCTGAATGTTTGGTACAATTATCTCTTGCTAGCTTATAAAATCCTTGTTGATATTTTCCTTTATGAATCATCATCTTCAACCACTTAACCATATTGTCTGAGTTTTGTTTTGGTGAATTGAAACCTGAGTTCATAACTTTTCTGAATTTATTTTCGCTAGAAACAGGGCAGCGTGTTGGAATCCCTTTTTTGTTCATCTCATCTATCCAAATTGTTTCAAAATTAGTACCATTTTAAAGATATTCTTGATACCTTTCTAAAGGTTCCTTCGGATGTCAATTCGGAGTCCAGATGAGTAAGTTATGATCCTTTGAAGTTAGGGTGTCAAATCTGCCCTGGGGATTCCCTGCGAAAATTTTGATTCAGTTTATCCCTGAGATTCAATTTCATTTCCAAGAGTTTCCTTGTTAACCGAGTCATGGTCTAATTACTTAACTAAGATATGATTAAGAAATTGGGCTGTGACAGTTTGGTATCAGAGCGGTTCTCTTTCTTGAGTCTATGAGTTAGTAAAAGCTCAGTGTTCTGAATCCATCTCCTACAGCTTAACCAGGTAAGAAGTATAGAAAGAAAAGGTAAGTACGATAGATAAGAATTTATTATATAAACACATAAGTTATATTTTATAGGATGATGAGAACCGTGACGACTCCACGAAAGAGTACAAGGCCTAGACCTACAATCATGGGGAAAACGAATAGTTTCTATGAGCTTAGAAGAGGAGAACAACAAAATTTGATCGAGTTTCTGGAAAAATTTCGGAGCATGTGGTGGCGGGTTAGAGAGTTCGGGGTAACTGAGTTTGATGGTATAATTCAATTAGTGAGTGTTTTACCCGTTGATTGGCAAGGATGGGCTGCTTCTCGTGCACTCGATTTCATTGCTGATAATCAGGGTCTTGTTGAACCAGTTGATTTTAATGGATTTATCGATGTTATCATCAGACAATATCAAGGTACTCAGAGTCCACCCCTTGGTTCTTATCCTTCTTTGGAGGAGTTTATTCCAGCCGTACATTTCATTATTTCATCGGATGTTCGTATCCGGAATGAAAATTCTCATCCAGAGGCTGAAGAAACCATTGTTATAGAAACAATTGTTGAAGAACCCACTTCTGTTGAGCCTAATGACCTTATCATTCCTTCGGATCATGAATTGATCATTTCAAAATCTCAACCGATTCTTCTTGATGATGACATTTCTCAGGATGCTTCTGACTTTTCTAATCCAGATTCTGAGACGTTTCCTATTGATTTGGATTGGTATGATCAACCTTTTGCTTCACCACCACATCAAGCCATTCCACTTCAAGCCATTCCGCTTCAAGCTATTCCACTTCAAGTAATTCCAGATGATTTTCTATCTAAGATCTCATCTTCACCCCAGAGTCCACTTCCATTTGAATATTCACAGTCAGAAGCAGGATCTTCTCGATCAATGAAAGTTAAGAGATCTTTTAAATATGAACCTGAATCTTTTAAATATGAACCTGAATCTTCACCCCAGAGTCCACTTCCATTTGAATATTCACAGCCCCTCCAAATTAGCCAAATGTCTTTCATTACAAATCCCTCCGAATTAGAACCATCATCTCATTTACTAGTCGCTCTTATGGACCACCACCACCAGAGTCAGACAGCATGGAAGAAGAGTCAGAGTTTGAGAATGATGAAGAGGAGCTAAAATCTAATGAAGAAATAATTGGTGTCGGAAACAACAGGATCAACATCGACCAGGAGCAAGAGGGAAGTAACATTGATTTGTCACGAAGGCTAGATTAAGGGATAGAGAGGAGTTCTCTATTACGAGAAAAGAACAAGGGAAAGTTTAGTGATGTACATATGTAAATAGTTAAGGAGGTAGTAAAATAGAATGTAGTATGGGATAGTGTAAAATAGATAAGTGGGAGCACTACTATGTACCAAAACTTTGTTTGATAGATAAAATTTTATCTTCCTTAAAAGAAGTTTCTTCTTTGACATGCAAACTTGAAACTTGTGATATTAACATTTTGTTACTTCCTTACTTGAACCTATTGTTTAAACATGAGAAAATATTTTTATTGAGTTTGGTTTGTTATTGAGAAAAAAAATCCTGCATTCCTTTCAAATTAATTGTATACATACTGCATATGTTGTTCTCATTAAATTGTAATTGCAGTATGCCACCTCGACGTCGTATCCCTACACCTGAAGAAGTACAACAAGAAAATGAAAACACTCCTCAACATTCTTCTGCACCTGTACTTCCCCAATCTAACCGAAAGATTGCTGAACTTTTTCTCTGTCAAAACCCTCCCACTTTTAGCGGAACTAGTAGTCCTGCAGAGGCAGAAGAATGGGTTCGTACTATAGAATAAATCTTTAAGTTTCTGGAATGTTCAGATCGGGAATGTCTTTTATGCAGCTCTTTTCAGTTAAAGGGTCCTGCCGATTTCTGGTGGGAAGAGCGCCAGAAAACTCTTACACCAGAACAGTTGGAAGGCTTTACTTGGGAACAATTCAAGGAGGAATTGTTTGCTAAGTATATTACACGAAGTTATCGGAAGCAGAAAGAAATAGAGTTCACTAATTTGAAGCAAGGGAAGAAGTCAGTGGCTGAGTATGACCGAGAATTCTGCAGCCTAGCTCGATATGCTCCTTATAAAATCGAGACGGATGAGAAGATGGCAGAATTATTTCGATCAGGGTTACGTCAAGAAAGAAGAGTTATTTTAGCAAGCCAACCCTCCTTATCGTATGCTGAGACGTTAAATCGAGCTTTAGACATGGAATTGGAAATACAACCCGAAAAGATGGTAATGGAATCCACTCCAACACCATCACAGACGCAAATTCCACCGAAGGCGGCGTTTCCAAACCAAACATTTAAAGGAAAAAGGAAGTAGGAAATGAAAGATTTTCCAAACAAGAAACCATGGCAAAAGTTGAGTCAGACTACACCAATTCAATTTCGACCATCATCTCAGAATTTGACTCAAATTTCTCCAAGTTCCACCGGGATACCTTTATGTCCCAGATGTAATAGAACACAAGTAGGAGTTTGTAAGTGGGGCAGCAATAGTTGTTACACTTGTGGCCAGGTGGGTCACTATTCCAACAATTGCCCTAACAAGAAGAATGCGTCTGGAAGTGGAAGAAAGCAAGGTTCTTCATAGCAAGCGCTATAGATGAAGGCTATAAGTGGAGGTGTTCAACCACAAGCTCAATTACAACAGACACCTCAGCTATTGCAGCAGCAACCACAGTATCAAAGAGCATTTGCTTTAAACCAAAATCAAGTGGGAAAAAGTGCTGAGAATCTTACAGGTATGGGTACTTTAAATAATGTACCTATAAAAATTATTTTTGATACTGGAGCTTCGCACTCTTTCATTTCAACAGCATGTGTCGATACTTTTAAACTTAAGATAGAAAGAAGTGATCGAAGTTTAAAAGTAATAACTCCCTTGGGTAAATTCTCCGTAGTTTCTCCTTTTGGACTAAGGATTCATTCGACCCAGTGTTTCTCCTTGGGGAGCACCAGTCTTATTTGTTAAGAAGAAAGATGGTACCTTAAGAATGTGTATAGATTATAGAGAATTAAACAACCTTACCTTGAAAAATAAATATCCGTTACCTCGGATAGATGATCTCTTCGATCAATTCAAATGAGCTAGTATTTTCTCTAAGATTGATTTGAGATCAGGTTACCATCAGTTGAAAATTCGACTAGAGGATATACCTAAGACTGCTTTTCGAACACGATATGGTCACTACGAATTTGTAGTGATGCCTTTTGGCCTAACAAATGCTCCAGCAGTATTCATGGATTTGATGAATCGTATTTTCTATGATTATCTCGATAAATTCGTGCTCGTATTTATTGATGATATTCTTGTATATTCAAAGAATGAACAGGAGCATGAAGAGTATTTAAGAATTGTGTTAGAAACATTGAGAGCTGAGAAGCTATATGCTAAATTTAGCAAGTGTGAGTTTTGGATGAGAGAAGTAAATTTCCTTGGACACATAGTTTAAACAGAAGGAATAAAGGTAGATCCTGCAAAAGTACAAGTTGTCGAAGAATGGAAATCTCCTACAATGCCAAACGAGATTCGAAGTTTCTTTGGTCTGGCAGGATATTATCGAAGGTTCATTGAAGGATTTTCTAGGATTGCGAGACCAATGACTCAATTACTTCGGAAAGGAGTTAAATTCCAATGGACTAAAGAATGCGAAGATAGTTTTCAAGAATTAAAGAGTAAATTAACTTCAGCCCCAGTGTTGACGGTGCCAGAATCAGATAAAGAATTTACTCTTTATACGGATGCATCAAGAAATGGATTAGGATGTGTCCTCATGCAAGGAAAGGTGATTGCATATGCTTCAAGACAATATAATTGAGACCACATGAACTTACTTATCCTACGCATGACTTAGAATTAGCTGTTGTGATTCATGCTCTGAAAATTTGGAGGCATTATTTATATGGATCGAAATGTAAAATTTTCTCTGATCATAAAAGCCTAAAATATTTCTTTGAGCAGAGAGACCTGAACATGCATCAAAGGAGATGGCTTGAACTTGTTAAGGATTACGATTGTGAAATCAAATACCATCCAGGAAAAGCAAATGTAGTGGCTGACGCATTGAGTCGAAAAAGCCAAAATACATTAAGTGCTATTCTCACTCAGGAAGAAGAATTGCACAAGCAATTCGATAAGATGAGGATAGAAGTAGTGTTACCACCTGAAACAACAGAGAGTATTATATCAACTCTTGTTATTGTACCTGATTAATTAAGCATGTTTAAACATAAGGTTAGAAAGAAATATGATGAAAATCAAAATATAAATGTTGGTGTAATTTCGAAAATTAGGGATAAAAGAGCTATGGAGATTTTATTTTATTGGTCTCAATTAACTTGATATATGATCTTTGTGAAGCATAATAAGTGATATATAAATTATTTAGATTTTTCCAAGCTCATATGTAAAAGTTGGGAAGAGTTAGTTTGTGTATTTATATGATATGTAGTGTTTAAGGTATAATATGCTTAATCTTCCTTAAATATTAGGAAGAGAAATTGAAGAGCATGTAATAAAATACGTTGTTGAAAGACGATATGTTGGAACATAAAAAAGTGACGTAGTAACATAGATATGATAAGTGATTAATATAACGTTAAAAATAGAAGGATGCAATAGCCTGAGAACTTATAGTTATATTAGTTGATAATCAAATAAATTATAAGAAGAAGAACGATATTACGAATTGATGATTTCATAGAAATGAGGATGGTTTTCTTATTCTTAATTGTATTTTATTAATGTAAGGTCCAGCTAAGAAGGGAAAAGAAGTAAAGAAAGAGGGAGACGAAGCCCTGGATTATATAGATTAAATCATTCAGGTGGGCTTTCGAACTAAAGAATTAATTGTGTATTGATATGTTGTTATGTTTAAAAAGGTTTGACTTGCCTGTTTTGAGCATGTTGTATTTTACCTATCTACAAGAGAATTACGATATCGGCCTTATGCCGGACGAGCTGCCGGTAAAGGTTTGTGTACACATGGACCGTGAGTCAGCGAGCGGGTTGGCCGGTCAGAGTGCTTGAGAGGGAGGCCTACCTCTCAACACGTGTGTGTAGATACGGTATTACAGATATGAGATAATTGTCTGCAGATACATGACATGCATATTCAGTTTTTATTTTATTTGAGTATGAAAGATATATGTTGAAAGAAGCGTATGCAGGTTATTTCTTAAAAGTCCTGTGTATGCTAAAGTTGGCAAGTCAACAATTGTCACAGCCCAATTTCTTAACCCTTTCTTAGTTAAGTAATTAGGCCATGACTCGATTAGCTTAAGAAAACTCTTGCAAGTGAGGTTTAATCGCAAAGAAAAATCTTAATAACTTTCGCTGAAAATCAGGGCAGATTGGATACTTCGACTTCGAAAGCTCATAACTTACTCATTCGGACTATGAATTAAGATCCGAAAGAACCGTTGGAAAGGTATTGAAAAGATCTTTAAAATGGTACCAAATTTTAGTGAATTTGGACAGATGAAACTCACGAAAAAGGGGTTTCAACCTGCTGCCCTGTTTCTAGCAAATACAAAACTTGCGCAATTTATGAACTCGGATTTCAATCTATCAAAGGTAAAACTCAAACAACCAAGAGAAAAGGGTCGAACATGATGATTCACAAAGGAAAATACCAACATGGATATCCCAACATAATGGTACCAAACATTCAAGTTAACAACAAGGAACTGAGTTTCGCAACGGAAAAAGTAGTTGAGCTATATGTATGACGACATATAACTCGAGGCTTACAAAATATATCTAACAAAGTTTAACAAGACAATCATAATCTCACTCAATATTTACATGTCTAAAGATAGACTCCAGTGTTCAGCTCATCCACAATCTCCCAGCTCAACCTGCATGTTTAAAAACACATGCAGGGCGTGAGTACATAAAGCACTTAGTGGACACATGCCAAAACATTTAAAACTTGCTCTTAGAGCTATATGATTGACTTGCCAACTTTAGCATATACAGGGCTTTAAGAAATAACTGCATATGCTTCTTAAAACTTATATCTTTTCTTTCTGAAAACAATAAAAACTGAACATGCATCAAATGTGTCTGCAGACATATATCTTAAATCTGTGATACCATATCTACTTTCTAGTGTTGAGAGGTAGGCCTCCCTCTCAAACACTCTGACCGGCCAGTACGCTCACCGGCTCACGGTCTAATGTGCACACAAACCCTTACCAGCAGCTCGTCCGGCATAGGGCCGATATCGTAATTCTGTCGTAGATAGGTACATGCAACATGCTCAAAAACAGGCAAGTCAACATCTATAAACATAATAAACATCTCAAAGCATAAATAATTCTTTAGCACGTGCATTTCTTTGGTTAGAAAGCCCACCTGGATAGATTGATCTATTTATCCCGAGGCTTCGTCTCTTTCTTTCTTTGCTTCTATCTCTTTCTCAGCTGAACCTTACATTAATTAAAACATTTAAAGATAAGAAATCTTTCTCTTTTCTATGAAATCATAATTTCATAATCTCATTCTTCTTCTTATATTTTTCTTAATTATAAATTTGTATAACTGTAATTTCTTCGGCTATTGCATCCTTCTATTCTAACATCTCATTCATTACTTATCTTATCTATGTCATTATTTCACTTCTTTACCTACTAAACTAACAATTTCTAACTCTTATGTACTTGGCTAATACAATCTTATAAATCCACATTAGCCACCATATTCATCCTTTATCTTAACTACTTCATCAAACCAAACAAATATAATCTCTATATATATATTTCAATTATGCCCTTCTCCATGAAGATTTAAAATCTTAAGATAAGAGTGACTCTATTTTTAATTTCTTAATTCAACTATGCTTAATTAGCTCAATGAACTCTAATAGATCATTACTTAGTTCAAATAGCATCAACATGTACTTAAACTTAGAAACTCCATAACTAACTGAATTTTTAAAAATTCATTTCCAATGCTTGGAAAATTCTAAATAAATTAATCTAGTCATTAATCATACCCATAAGCTCAAATATGATATCAATTTAAACAAATAAAATCAAAATCTCATAGCTATTTATTTTATTAATTTTCGAAAATTTCATAAATTAAGTACCTAGATTTTTCATCAAATTTCTTTCTAATCATATGTTTAAAACATGCTCAATTACATGAATATCAACTTAATTTAAGCATAGCATATCAAATATTAACTTAATTTAATTTCAAACCCCAAAGACATATCTCCATCTATGTCATCTTATTTATACATATTCTTCCTCTTCCTACATGCTTTCCACCTTAAACATGCTTTAATCATGAAATAATAACTAATACTTCAAATTTAAACTCTCCATCATCATGCTTTAAAATCATGCTTCACCAAAATAAAACACCTAAAAGTATAATGAAAGAGCATCATTTACCTCTAATTTGCTAATTTTTATACTTGATTGAGCTTGGGAGAAGAAAAATTTTATGGTATGGAGAGGGGAAGGTTTTCGAAAATTAAGAGGAGAAGGAAGAAGATGATTTTCGATTTTATGTCTATCTTGAATAGTAATATGGTGATATTTATCTACACAATAATAATTTTATTTTGATTTAATTTAATTAGTGATTATTCATCACTTATAAAATATTCTAGAATATTTGAGAAATTTATTTATGATCATCTCTACATAATATACTAAGAACTCTTAAATCATGCTTAAGTAACACTTAGGTTACTTATCTTCACTAATCACAATTAAATACTTTAATTTTAAATTTTCTTATTTTTATTTCTTAAGGATGCAAAGACTCATTAATACTCAAATTAGCAATTAATTACTAATTAAAATTTGAGGGTATTACATTCCCTCCCCCTTAAAAAAAATTTCGTCCCGAAATTTAGTACCTTAATTAAAGATCTCGGGATATTTTTCTTTCATTCGATCTTCTAGTTCCCATGTTGCTTCTTCTAAACCATGATGCTTCCATTGTACTTTTACTAAAGGAATAGATTTATTCCTTAGTTTATGTTCTTTTCGATCTAGGATGCATTTAGGCTTTTCTTCATAGCTTAAATCTAGTTCAGGAACTATTTCTTCTTGGTGAACTATATGTTTTGGATCAAACACATACTTTCGCAATTGCGACACATGAAATACATTATGTACATTACCAAAATTTGGTGGTAATGCTAACTTGTAAGCTACAGGTCCTACTTTTTCTAGTATTTCATACGGTCCAATAAATCTCGGTTTTAGTTTTCCTTTTATACCAAATCGATGTACCCCTCGGGTAGGAGAAACTTTTAGGAAAACTTTATCTCCTATTTCGAAACTCAATTCGGTTCGACGGACATCTGCATACGATTTTTGACGATCTTGAGCTTCTTGTATTCTTTTCTTTATCTGCCATACGATTTTAATCATTTCTTCTATCGCTTCTGGTCCCAAAACTCTTCTTTCTCTGACTTCATCCAGGTATAGAGGTGATCTGCATTTCTTACCATAAAGAGCTTCATATGGCACCATGTTAATCGTTGCTTGATAGCTATTATTATATGAAAACTCTACCAACGGTAAGACTTGTTCCCATTGCTCACCTCGATCTAATACTACTGTTCTGAGCATGTCTTCTAGTGTTTGAATTGTTCTTTCCGTTTGACCATCCGTTTGTGGATGAAAAGCTGTGCTAAAATTCAAGCGCGTTCCCAACTCTTCTTGAAAGCTCGTCCAAAATCGAGAAGTAAATTTGGTATCTCGATCAGACGTAATGGATACAGGTACTCCATGCAGGCGAACGATTTCTCGAACGTATAGTTGTGCTAGCTTGTTAGCTCCATAATTAGCAAGGGATTGGGATGAAATGAGCGCTTTTGGTAAGTCGATCGATTATGACCCATATAACTATATTGCCTCGTCTCGATCTAGGTAAGCCAGTTACGAAATCCATAGCTATATGGTCCCATTTCTATTCAGGAATCTCTAAAGGTTGCAGCTTCCCATATGGTCGCTGATGTAATGCCTTGACCTGTTGACAAACTAGACACCGTTCTACAAATGAAGCTATTTCTTTCTTCATTCCGACCCACACAAACTTTTGCTTGAGATCTTGATACATTTTCGTGCTTCCCGGATGAGAGGTATAAAGTGAATTATGAGCTTCATCCATAATTTCATTCTTTATCCCCTCGTTATTAGGCACACATATTCTATCTCTAAACATGAATGCATTATCCTCCGCTTCATGATAATCTTGCAATTTCTCTATTCTAATTCTCACTCGTAGTTTCTCTAATTGTTCATCTTGTCGTTGAGCTTCTACAATTCTTGCTCTTAAATCAGGTACAACAACAAGAGTTGATATGATACTCTTTGTTGTTTCTGGTGGTAACACCACTTCTATTCTCATCTTATCGAATTCCCTATGAAATTCTTCTTTCTGAGTGAGAATAGCGCTTAAGGCACTTTGGCTTTTTTCGACTCAATGCGTCAGCTACTACATTTGCTTTTCCTGGAAGGTATTTGATTTCACAGTCATAGTCTTTAACAAGCTCAAGCCATCTCCTTCAATGAACCTTCGATAGTATCCTGCTAGACCCAAGAAACTTCGAATCTCGTTTGGCGTTGTAGGAGATTTCCATTTTTGGATAGCTTGTACTTTTGCAGGATCTACCTTTATTCCTTTTGCTGAAACTATGTGTCCAAGGAAATTTACTTCTCTCATCCAAAACTCGCACTTGCTAAATTTAGCATATAACTTTTCGGTTCTCAACGTTTCTAACACAATTCTTAAATGCTCTTCATGCTCCTGTTCATTCTTTGAATACACAAGAATATCATCAATAAATACGAGCACGAATTTATCGAGATATTCATGGAAAACACGATTCATCAAATCCATGAATACTACTGGGGCATTGGTTAGGCCAAAAGGCATCACTACAATTTCGTAGTGACCGTATCGTGTTCGAAAAGCGGTTTTAGGTATATCTTCTTGTCAAATTTTCAGCTGATGGTACCCTGATCTTAAATCAATCTTAGAGAAAACACTAGCTCCCTTCAATTGATCAAAAAGATCATCTATCCGAGGTAACAGATATTTATTCTTCAAGGTGAGCTTGTTTAATTCTCTATAATCTATACACATTCTTAAGGTACCATCTTTCTTCTTAACAAATAAAACTGGTGCTCCCCAAGGAGAAACACTGGGTCAAATAAATCCTAAGTCTAAAAACTCTTGTAATTGGACTTTAAATTCTTGTAATTCTTTTGGGGCCATTCTATAAGGTGCTTTTGAAATAGGTGCCGCTCCAGGTTCTAGATCAATTGTAAATTCTATTTGTCTATCTTGAGGTAATCCGGGTAACTTTTCTGGAAATACATCTTGATATTCTCTGACTATCGGTACCTCTTCTATCTTCTTCTCTTTCTTATTATCTTCATTTAAATATACCAAATAAATACGAGTATCGTTACTCTTCATCAACTTGGATGCTCGTAGGGCTGAAATTATTGGTATATCTCTTTTCTTCATTTCCATACCATAAAAATAGGTAGGTTCTTTTCTTGGAGGTTGAAATGAAATCTCTCGTTGCTCGCACCTAATTGTAGCGTGATTCTCTATCAACCAATCCATTTCCAAGATAACATCTACATCCCATATGGGTAGCAATTTCAAAGATTTCGCTTCTAGTTCGAGAAGTCCTAACTTAAATTCTAAGTTAGGGCATATGTGAGAAACTATGGAAGATTTACCAAAGGGAGTTACTACTTTTAAACTTTGATCACTTCTTTCTGTCTTAAGTTTAAAAGAATCAACGTATGCTGTTGAAATGAAGGAATGCGAAACTCCAGTATCAAAAAGAATTTTTATAGGTACATTATCTAAACTACCCATACCTGTAAGATTCTCAGCATTTCTTCCCCCTTGATTTTTGGTCAAGGCAAATGCTCTTTGATACTGTGGTTGTTGCTGCCATAGCTGAGGTGTCTGTTATAGTTGAGCTTGCGGTGGAACACCTCCACTTATTGCCTTCATCTGTAACGCTTGCTTCGAAGAGCCTTGCTTCATTCCGTTCCCAGACGTATTCTTCTTATTAGGGCAATTGTTGGAATAGTGACCCACCTGGCCACAAGTGTAACAACTATTGCTGCCCCACTTACAGACTCTCGCGTGTGCTCTATTACATCTGGGACATAAAGGTTTTCTGGTGGAATTTGGAGAGACCTGAGTCAAATTCTGGGATGATGATCAAAATTGAGTTGGTGTAGTCTGACTCAACTTCTGCCACGGTTTCTTGTTTGGAAAATCTTTCATTTCCCACTTCCTCTTTCCTTTAAATTTCTGATTCGAAGATGCCGCATTCGGTGGAATTTGCATTTGTGATGACGTTGGAGTAGATTCCATTACCATCTTTTCAGATTGCATCTCCAATTCCATGTCTAGCGCTCGATTTAACGTCTCAGTATACGATAAGGAGGGTTGGCTCGCCAATATAACTCTCATTTCTTGACGCAACCCTGATCGAAATAGTTCTGCTATCTTCTCATCTGTCTCGATTTTATAAGGAGCATATCGAGATAGACTGCAAAATTCTCGGTTGTACTCAGCCACCGACTTCCTCCCTTGCTTCAAATTTGTAAACTCTATTTCTTTCTGCTTCCGATAACTTCGTGTAATATACTTAGCAAACAATTCCTCCTTGAATTGTTCCCAAGTAAAGCTTTCCAACTGTTCTGGCGTAAGAGTTTTCTGACGCGCTTCCCACCAAAAATCGGCGGGACCCTTTAACTGAAACGAGATGCATAAAAGACACTCTCGATCTGAACACTCCAGAAACTTAAAGATTCGTTCTATAGTACGAACCCATTCCTCTGCCTCTACTGGACTACCTGTTCCGCTAAAAGTGGGAGGGTTTTGACGAAGAAAAATTTCAAAAAAAATCTTTCGGTTGGGTTAAGGAAGTTCAAGTGCAGAAGAATGTTGAGGAGCATTTTCACTTTCTTGTTCTACTTTTTCAGGTGTAGGGATACGACGTCGAGGTGGCATACTGCAATTACAATTTAATGAGAACAACATATGCAGTATGTACACAATCAATCTGAAAGGAATGCAGGTTTTTTTTTCTCAATAACAAATCAGACTCAACAAAAATAGTTTCTCATGTTTAAACAATAAGTTCAAGTAAGGAAGGATCAAAATGTTAATATGACAAGTTCAAGTTTGCATGTCAAAGGAGAAACTTCTTTTAAGGAAAACAAATTTTTATTTACCAAACAAAGTTTTGGTACATGGTAGTCTCCCACTTATCTATTTCACATTATCCCGTACTACACCACCCTATTTTACTACTTCCTTAACTATTTACATGTATACATCAGTAAACTTTCCCCTTGTTCCTCTTTCATAATGGAGAACTCCTCTCTATCTTTAATCTAGCCTTCGTGATAAATCAACGTTACTTTCATCTTGCTCCTGGTCGGTGTTGATTTTACTGTTTTTGGCATCGTTTGTTGCTTCATTAGATTTTAGCTCCTCCTCATCATTCTCTAACTCCGACTCTTCTTCTATGCTGTCTGACTCTGGTGGTGGTGGTGGTCCAAAAGAGCGACTAGTAAATGAGAGTGATGGTTCTAATTTAGAGGGATCTTTAATGAAAGACATTTGGCTAATTTGGAGGGGCTACTGCTTCGTAGTGCCAATACTGGGCAAAAATTCAGGTTCATATTTTTGAAAGATCTCTTAACTTTGGATGATCGAGAAGATCTTGCTTCTGACTGAAAAGATTCAACTGGAAGTGAACTCTGAGGTGAAAATGAGGTCTTAGATAGAAATTCATTTGGAATAGCTTGAAGTGGAGTAGCTGGAATTGAGGTGGTTTGAAATGATGGGGAAGCAAAAGGTTGATCATACCAATCCAAATCAATAAGAAACCTCTCAGAATCCAGATCAGAAAAGTCAGAAGCATTCTGGGAAAAATCATCATCAAAAGGATTTGGTGAAAATTCTGAAATGATCGTTTCATGATCCGAAGGAACAATGGAATCATTAGGCTCAACAAAAGGGGTTTCTTCAACAATTGGTTCTAAAACAATGGTTTCTCCAACCTCTGGATGAGAAGATTCATCTCGGGTACGAACACCGGATGAAATGATAGAATGAACAGCTGGAATAAACTCCTCCAAAGAAGGATAAGAACCAAGGGGTGGACTATAGGTATCTTGATATTGTCTAATGATAACCTCAAGAAATCCATTAAAATCAACAGGTTCATCAAGACCCTGGTTATCAGCAATAAAATCAAGTGCAAGAGAAGCAGCCCATTCTTGCCAATAAACAGGTAAAACATTCACTAGTTGAATTATACCATCAAACTCATTTACCCCAAACTCTCTGACCCGATACCACGTGCTCCGAAATTGCTCCAGAAATTCGATCAAGTCTTGTTGTTCTCCTCTTCTAAGTTCGTAGAAAATATTCGTTCTTTCCATAACGGTAGGTCTAGGCCTCGTACTCTTTCGTGGAGTAGTCACCCTTCTCACCATCCTATACAATACAACTTATGCGTTTATACCATAAATTCTTAGCTATCATACTATCTTCTCTTTCTATTATTCTGAAGATTCTTTATATCCTTCTCTTTCTATTCCTCTCTTTCTATTCTTTTCTTTCTATTCTTTTTAAGATTCATAATAACTTCACATAATTAAAATATCTAAACTCATACTTGGCAAGCATTCTCAAATCAAGTTCTATACATAAACACAAAACTTGCATGCTAAAATCATAATTCTCAATTCATTGGAAAATATCTTTATCTTCTTACCTGGTTGAGCTGTAAGAGATGGATTCTGAACACTGAACTCTTACTAACTCATAGACTCAAGAAAGAAAACCGCTCTGATACCAAACTGTCACAGCCTAATTACTTAACTAAGAAAGGGTTAAGAAATTGGGCTGTGACAACAATATAGCTCTAAGAGCAAGTTTTAAATATTTTTGGCATGTGTCCACTAAGTGCTTTATGTACTTATGCCCTGCATGTATTTCTAAACGTGTAGGTTGAGCTGGGAGATGGCAATGGAGATGAACACTGTAGCTTACTTTTTGATATGTAAATATTGAGTGGGATTTATGGTCATCTTGTTAAAACCTTGTTGAAAACATATTTTGTAAGCCCTGAGTTATATGTCGTCATACATATAGCTCATCCACTCTTCCCTATGCTGAACTCTTTTTCCTTTTTGTTGTTAACCTGAATGTTTGGTACAATTATGTCTTGCTACCTTATTAAATCCTTGTTAGTATTTTCCTTTGTGAATCATCATCTTCAACCACTTAACCATATTGTCTAAGTTTTTTTTTGGTGAATTGAAACTTGAGTTCATAACTTGTCTGAATTTATTTTTGCTAGAAACAGGGCAGCGTGTTGGAATCCCTTTTTCGTTCATCTCATCTATCCAAATTCTTTCAAAATTGGTACCACTTTAAAGATATTCTTGATACCTTTCTAACGGTTCCTTCGGATATAAATTCGGAGTCCAGATGAATAAGTTATGATCCTTTGAAGTTAGGGTGTCAAATCTGCCCTGAGGATCCCTGCGAAAATTTCGATTCAATTTATCCATTAGATTAAATTTCATTTCCTAGAGTTTCTTTTTTTGTAACCGAGTCATGGTCTAATTACTTAACTAAGATATAGTTAAGAAATTGGGCTGTGACATAAGTCATCTCTACAATTTATCCTATTAGGCACGATCTGATGGTGCGGGCACTGCTGTTGGAGCTCTCTGAATCTGTCTAGGGCCTCGTGAAAAGGCTCGTCATGCTCTTGAGTGCACTGCATTATCTGAAGTCCGATCTGCTGAGTCTTATGGTTCGGATAGTACTTGAGCAGAAACGTAGTACTCATCGCCTTCCAATTAGGTAACGATCTTGCTGGAAGGGAGAGATACCACGACTTCGCCCTATCCTTAAGTGAATAGGGGAAACACTTCCTGAGCAGCTCATCCTCGGTGATAGTCTAGAGTGGAATAGACTGGACAGCTGTGCAGAATTCCCTGATGAATAGGAGTGTGTCTTCATTAGGCAGCCCGTAGAACGATGAAAGCAAGTTGATGTGGTTATGCTTCAACTCATAATTCCTCCCCGCAGCAGAGAGTATGATAATTCCATATGTTGGCCTGACAAAGTCTCCGAGCTTCCTAGGGGCTTCGTCTTCCTCGGCGATTATTACTAGTTTTTCTTCGAATAATGACACAAGGTTAACAACGTCCCTAAATCGCTCCTCAAGCACGAATTCTCTTATATTAATGTTGTCAACGTAGGGCAGCAACTCTTGTCTCAAGCTTCGGCGACCTAACATACAAAAACCAAAAGAGGATCAAACGCACCTTGCGGGAGCAAAAGAATAAACAAAATAAAATAAAAATAAAAATAAAATAAAAAGCAACAAAAATAAATGCTTAAAGCTTTCACCGGCAACGGCGCCAAAATTTGTTAGGTAATAATTAAATCTTCAGTACGTGGCGTTGTTTAGACCAGACCCACTGTCCGATAAAGGGACTCAGTAACGGGCACGAGGAATATTTCCAGCCGATATACTTCCAAATTATTTTATTAAATTGCTCGCAAGAGAACGAGTTCATTATAGATTAATAAGTTAACCCTAAGTCGTATTCTCAAGGAAGGCTAAGCAGGGCTTTATCTATGTTGCAGAACAAAAAGCAATTGAAAAGAAAGGGTTTTGATATTTTAACTAATTTAATTATTCTACCTAAGCGAATGAATTTAGAGAATTTAAAATACGAATTACCTAAGCGAATATTAATAAAGCGATTAAATCCTAAATCTAAGAACGAAGAATGAAAGGAACTGAATTTAAACATGCCTTGAATTGATTAATTAACATGATTGAAAAGTTTGTATTAATGAACTGTTAATTAATCAAGAAAAGAGCAGGAAGAAAAGAAATCATAAAGTAATAAGGAAAGCAGTAAAAAACTCATGGATTGAAAGAAAAAATAATGCGTTAAGAACTACAGGTTTGAATCACGAACAAATCCACAACGAAATTGAAGAATGAACAACAGAATAAAAATCTAGAGTAATAATATTTTCTCTCGTGGTCTAAACCCCAGACTAGAATAAAGAATGTGAAGTAGAAGTAGTCTCGTATATCGCGCGTGGAGGTTTAAATAGAAAAAGGAAAATCCGCCTGGCTAGCGACCGCTAGGGGGTAGCGTTCGCTACCTCCACGTTCTATTCTTCCAAGAGCTGAAGAGGGGTAGCGGGCGCTAGGGGGGTAGCGCTCGCTACCCCAACGTTCTGTTCTGGTTCAATGTGCACGGGACCAGCGATCGCTAGCCCCCTAGTTCTGCCTGATTCAGATTCTGGACCTAGCGAGCGCTTGGGGCTAGCGCCCACTAGCTCAACTCTCGGCCAAGTATGCAATTTTCTTCATCGTTTGGTTTCGTTTCTCTTGTCAAGGCTCGTTAACCATTTTTGTCGATTTTCACCTACAATGTAGCATATAGAAAACCAAAACATCAACTTGAACAACAAACATAAGATTATGAGACCATAAACACAATGGAAACGAGACCAAAAACGTATAAAACACGAAGGATCTGAGGAAATCAAGGAGAACAAATTAACCCTTGAATGTCAAAAGTTTGATGCTTTCTTGCAGTTGCCAGGTGAATTCATCAGTGAGCTAGAACTGAGGATTATGCAAATATTGACGGCAATCAAGGCACTGAACAGTTAGAAATATTCCCAAAGGGAAATAAACCTCAAGATTGTATGGTGTCTTCGACATGAAGACTGTGTGCGATACCAAATCCAAATCAACGGGCGTTCAGACTTCAACACGCTCACAACAGTTGGTCTCTTCAGCATACTGAAGAACCATGAAGCCATACAAAGAATACCAGAGAAAACCAATCCAGTCTGTGAAATTGTTCCCATCTCATCCGCTCAGGACTTAGTCGCATTCAAAGCCGACAAAAGTCCAGCCAAAGAGTCCAAGCCTGAAGGATTGGACTTCGAAGGTATGTCTAAAGTTGAACTAATGGAACATATGTACTAATGGCCAAAAGTCTTGAACGTGCTGATCTCAGGATTGGTTGTTACAAGAAAATGTACAGGGACAAATCGTACAAGAAGGGCCACACCACCATCCACTGAAGCGACTACTTCCACTTAGGAAGGGACTATCTCTTAGTCCAAGCCTGAAAGACCACATAGCAAAGGAGTCTTCTACGAGTGTGGGTCTCCAGATCACTTCAAACCGGACTCCCCAGAGCTCAGTTAAAAGGAAAGGGAAGAACATAGGTTGCGAAGGGGTCAACGCAATGCAAAAAGGAAGGAAATGATTGTTGAGGATAATCCAGATCAAATCAACACACCTTCCAAAGTTGTGCATGAGAAGCATTTCTCATATTCTTCATATGATGAAGACTTTGGCTTGATGGCCACTGTGGACAACGAAGAGTACATTGAAGAGCATTGCTTGATGGCAATCACTCAGGCGACTTCATACCACAGGTAATCTATGCTCATGTAAAGCCTGAAGGATATGTTGATCATAAATCTATAAATTCCATTGCATCTGCATCCATCTCATCATCATATCCTGAAGAACAATCCAAAACTGAGATTATCACAATTGAGGATTGTGAGAACACTGAAGGGACAATCTCCCTAGAAGAATATGAGACATTAGTTGAAGACTTTCGTAATCTTCAAGCTATCTTAGTGATCACCAAAGATGAAAATGAAGAGCTAACCTCTAAGTAGGTTAAAAGACCTTAGAACATATTTCATAACATACCAAATGACATCCAAAAGGAGGAACTTGTTGAAAGAGTTTGTAAAGAGCTCAATGAAATTACTCTCAACACTCAGGAACACGAGATTACTATCTCTAGCCTGAACAAAGACCTTGGTACCAAGACTGAGGAGATCATGTTTCAAAGATCTCAAATCAAGGAATTAATTGAATGCAATGAACTTCTATCTGAAAGTATAGACTATTACAAAGAAAAGGTCGAGACATGGACCAAATCTGGATACACCAACCATACTTGGAGTCAATCTCAAAGGCCTAATGGTAAACGACTTGGCTTTGCTCAAGATAGAGCAAATGTACCATTTTTTAGTACACCTAAACCTTCATTTCCTATCATATCATTTGTACAAGGACTGAATCACAATGAAGAGGAAATGACTGAAACTTAAAAGATCAATGAGAATCTTTCTAAGTCTTAAGGGAAGAAACCAATCTCTGAAAGTGTTCCTAATCTAAAAGTCAAAAGAGTAATCACTAATACTGAAGTGAGAACCCTGCTGGACAAAGAAAAGACAAAGAAAGTTGCCACTGAGAACTAAACAAAAGTTCAAGAAGAATACAACTTCTGGAACTGAGAAGCAAACTTTCAGGAAGCAAAAATTTTCTGAAAATCAAAAGTCTTCTAAGAACCAAGTACATATGAAAAATGCTATTGAAAGGCATGACACTTTCAGTCCACTTAACGACGAACATATCAGAGAAATTACAAGGAACAAAGTCCTAAATCAAGATGTTCTCATTGTACATGTTCATCAAGTGGATCAAGTCCACGGAGCTATAACTCATGTAGCTCAAATTCTAGACGTTGGGACTCACCACCCAATTTTAGCCAGAATGAATATGAACACAGGACTTCATCACCTAGTTCAAAATCTAGTGGCTCAAAGCGAAAAAATTCTCGCTATGCTCCCCCAGTTCACTCTCAAAGACCCAAAGGGTCAGTGAACACTAAAAGACATTGGACTCAGTGCCAACAAAGTACTAAAGCAAATTTCAGGGCTGTATCCAAGCCTGAAGTCAACAAGAAATATGTACCAAAGAAGAAACAAGTCAAACCTTAAAAGAAGACTATTTATGTCGACTTTCAGGGGAGACAAATCAAAATTGATACAAACATTCGCATCATAAGGCAACAATGGGTGCTAAAGCATAGCATGCATACAGAATCTGGATCTAGTTCTCAACTGGATCCAAAGACTCAGTAATTTTAGGAGCAAGTTACAAGGAGAGGTGCACAAAAGGAGCATTCAAGCTAGATAATAGACAGTGGATGCTTAAGGCACATGACATTTCAAAAAGAAGCTCTCTCCAACTATACTGAGAAAGATGGTCATCAGGTAACCTTTGGTGATAACTCAAAAGGTTTCACTAAAGGGTATGGTACTCTTATTATAGGGAATGTTTCAATTGATAACATTTCTTATGTTTCTGGCCTGAAACACAATTTGCTCTCAGTGAGTCAATTGTGTGATAAAGGTTTTAATGTTGTATTTAGTTCTGAAGAATGCAGGATTACCAGGAAATCTGATGAGACAACTGTAATGAAAGGACTCAAGGTGGGAAATATTTATGCTGCAGACTGGAAAGCCACCTCCCCTGAAACTTGCCTAATCTCAAAGAGCACTACAGAACAAAGCTGGTTATGGCACAATAGACTCAGTCACCTGAACTTCAAAGTCATCAACAGACTTTCAAAACACAGTCTAGTACGAGGAATGCCTAACCTGATCTTCGACAAAGACCACGTTTGCGGAGCATGCCAGAGTGGAAAGCAAATCAAAGCTTCTTTCAAATCTAAAGAAGCACCATCAACTGAAAAGATTCTTCAACTCTTACATATGGACCTATTTGGCCCTATGACTCCACTCAGTGTCAATGGTAGAAAATATTGTCTTGTTATTACTGATGATTTTTCTCGTTATACTAGGACAATGTTTCTTTTCCACAAAAATGAGACAATGGAATGCATACCAGCTCTGATAACAAAGATGAAGAATCAGAAGTCTACAAACGTCATCACCATACGCACTGACCGAGGAACAAAATTCCACAACTCAAAGATATGAGAATTTTGTGCTCAAATGGGGATTGAACATCAGACTTCAGCTACAAGAACTCCACAACAAAATGGCTGCAGAAAGGAGAAATAGATACCTGAAGGAAGCTGCAAGGACTATGCTAAATAGTTTAGGTATACCAAAGAAGTTATGGGCTGAAGCTATCAACACTGTCTGCCACACTCAGAACAGATCACTCCTAACTAAACGCCAAGGAAAAACTCTATACGAACTATGGAATGACAGGAAGCCTACTCTCAAATATTTTCGCGCTTTTGGTTGTATGTGTTATATACACAATAATGGCAAAACACAATTAAAAACTTTTGATGGCAAGTCTGATCCAAGATTTTTCCTTGGATACTCAGATGAGAGTGCTGCCTAGAGTTTTTAATAAACATAAACTTATGGTGGAAGTAACACCTCAAAGATTTTAGAATCTGAACTTACAGCCTTTAGTACAAAGCACAAAAGATGTTCTCATCTGGAATATTGAAGATGATGAAGAGAACATTCCAAACGAAAGCTCAACATTCAAATTGGAACAAGAGAAGGAGTCTACTGAAGTTAGAACTCCAACACCTGAATCTGAAAGTCTCCCTCAAACTCAAACTGAAAATCTATCCACTGAGATTTCATCTAATGAGGAGGCTACCCAATCTGAAGTCCCACCTGAAGTACCAGCACAATCTGAAAATCTCACCACTAAAATTTCATCACCTACTTCAGAGAGTAGCAATTCTAACTCTAATAATCTTCAAATTATTATTGCTACTAACGACATCTTGGTCAGTTCAGATAAGCTTATTTTGCAGGAAATTGAACAACAAACTGAATATGTAAAAGCCAACAATCAAGGGGGAACAAACCCTCAGAATATAGAAGAAGATGATTCATTCCATGTTCAAACCCCAGTAACATCTACTCCTCAAAGACTTGACTTGATTATTATCATAGAAGAAGATCAGAAGAGGAGAAGAAGATGGATTGAAGATCATCCCTCTGATTCAGTGATTGGAAGTCTTGAGAATGGTGTTCAAATGAATAATCAGATCCAAGCTGAAGTGGTCCAGCCACTAGCAACCATTGAACCCCCCACTGACTCTGCCACTGACGAACAACTATGGATAAAAGCAGACCTCGCGTTATTTTCGGATGAAAATTTCCTATATAGCTGCTATATCTCCAACATTGAACCCAAAGACGCTCAGGAAGCCCCAAGAAATGAATTGGGTGTTCGGAAAGCAAGAAGAACTGAAAGAATTCACAAGAAACCATGTATGGGAACTTGTTGATCGTCTTACGCATCAGGGTGTTACTGGTGTGAAATGGGTCTTTAAGAACAAGAAAGACGAATTAGGAGAAGTTGTTCGAAATAAAGCTAGATTGGTAGCTAAAGGTTATTGTCAAGAAGAAGGAATAGACTTTGATGAAACCTTTACTCCAATAGCTAGATTAGAGGCTACTCACATGAAGTTCAAGGTCAATCAAATGGACGTGAAGAATGCATTCTTGAACGGCATCCTGAAGGAAGAAGTTTAGGTAGAGCAACCACCAGGCTTTGAAGCTGACTACTCCAAAGTGTATAAGCTACACAAAACTCTTTATGGGCTGAAACAAGCTCCTAGAGCTTGGTATGACACTTTATCTGTTTTTCTTATTAATTCAGGTTTCAAGCGAGGATCGGTGGACAGGACTCTATTTACAATTAAATATAAAGGAGACATTTTAATCATTCAGATTTATGTCGATGATATTATATTTGGTTCAAAGTCTCAGATGCTTTGTGACAAATTTGCCAAGTTGATGAAGACTGAGTATCAAATGTCTATGATTGGAGAAATGAGATTCTTTCTAGGATTTCAGATCAAGCAGTCCCCTGAAGGCATCTTCATCAACCAAGCCAAATACACGAAGGAACGGATTAACAAATTTGGCGTTCTAAATAGCCAGGCCGTGAAGATTCCAATGAACACCAACGGTAGAATTGAACCTGATCCTGAAGGGAAACCAGTCAGCCAAACTGAGTATAGAGGGATTATCGGGTCTCTTCTATATCTCACTGCCAGTAGGCCAGATATCACTTTCGCTGTAGGAGTGTGTGCACCCTACCAAGCTAGTCCAAAGGAGTCATACATGGAAGCTGCACAGAAGATTCTGCGCTACGTGAAGGGCACACCCAATCTTGGTCTATGGTATCTTTCAAATGATAACTTAGTTCTAACTGGTTATTATGATGCTGATTTTGCAGGTTGTAAACTAGATAGGAAGTCAACTTTAAGAACGTGTCAATTCTTGGGCAACAAGCTAATTAGTTGGTTTTTCAAGAAAAAAACTTTCGTTGCTACCTCCACCACTGAAGCTGAATACATGGCTGCGGGAAGTTACTGCTCTCAGATTCTCTGGCTAAAGCAACAGCTTAAGGATTATGAAGTGCCTACCACTCAGGTTGCAATTTATTGTGGCAGTTCCAGTGCAATTGCAATCACTCAGAACCCAGTTCAACACACAAGGTGCAAGCACGTGGACATTAGGCATCACTTCATCAGATATCATGTTGAAAAGAAGGATGTTTCCATCGAGAAGATCCACACTAACAATTAACGAGCAGACATTTTCAAAAAACCACTGGAGGAAGCAAGAGTGGAAGACTTGGTTTACTGAATTCGGACCACACCTGAAGGTACAAACTGAACCTCATCAATGTAATGTTGTCTTAAAGATCACTTGATTTAGTACCATTAATGTACTGAAATCACGATCTAAAAAGACAAAAGAATGTGATGGTTTTAGCCCCTGAGTAACTCTATATAGTCACTCAGTCATAAACCATCATACATTCCATATATATTATACACTAACATATTGCAGGTACATGGAGACTGGAGTAGCTAACCTGAAAGCTCCCTCCTGAAGTCATAGACTACAATGGCACCTGAACGCCTTGCCTTCCTGAAAGAGTTCAGACTGCTATGAATTCTGAAGTTTATGTCTGAAAGCACCACTGAGAATAAGTTGCTTAGTTGCTAGTATCAGCAACTTACATTCTACATCATTTATTGCAATTTATTTCTCTAAGTATTTTGCATTTGAATTCTCCGAGTGTTATTGTTGTAAATTAGTCTTCATCGTACATTGAAATCGCTGACTTACTGAGAATGCAATCGCTTTCATCAGTACTTTCTGACACAAACATTAAAAGCAACAGTACTTATTGTCTAGAAAATCTCAAATGTCGCGCGTGAGTATCACCGCCTTTTACTTTCCCGCCTGGACGACGTTTCAGTAATGTGGTTGCTACCTAACCGTCGATTTCTAAAGCTCGGAGCAAGATCTAACCGTCTATTTCCATTTCAATTCCTTTATTCTCCGACCTTTCAAACCTTTCGCAACCATTTTCTCCTATAGCCTTACGCTTCAAAATTTTCAAAGAGTTCATTGTTGTTATATGATTCTCTGAGCATTCTTGTTCCGTTGATAACTCCTTAATCCAGTCTTCCTACTTCTTACGTATGTTCACTGTTACATAATCTATCTATTTTTACTACTTGAATATATCACAATATGAAGAACTAATATGATTTAGGTTTTACAGGTTATCAACACTATGGGCAAGAAAGCAATCCTCGAACCAACAATGAAGATGTCTCAACTCCGCACTCATATCTATGCGGAGCCCACAGCCGTCTATACCCAAACTGACATAGATCAAGCCAAGACGATGTTTGAGGTCATCAAGGCGAATAGACTGGAAACACTCACTACTCTTCGCCCAATGAATCTCTACCCTGACCAAGTGGTTCAGTTTTATGTCAATCTTGGTTATGATGGTTCCACTATGAAGTCCACCATCGAGATTTCGGTACGTGAGGCAGGTTTTGGAGCACTTAAGGTTCAGAAACTGAACTTCAATATCACTGAGTTGCTGCAATCGGTATTTAAGCTGAGGAACAATGGTATCAAGAACCCTATCCAGTACATGAAGAACAAGACTGAGATCCAGTCTTTCTTTGAGGAAATTCAGGTTGCAGATCATCCCCATCAGTTCTCCACTGCTAACAACAACAAAGGGTTGCTACGCCCTGAATTTAGGATTCTGTTGGATGTGGTCCAGCATTGCCTGCTTGGGAAGAAGTTTTCCCATGAGCAACTGAATTGGCAGAAACTCAGTTTGATGAAGAGGATTTTCGCCATTGATGGAGCCAACTAGGTGGCTGTCATGGAGGATTTACTGATGACCGAGGCCAATAAGCTGAAGGAGGTGCCCAACGGTGTCACCATGAGTGGTACTGATACCTTGAATTTGGCAAGCAAGGTTTCAATTTTGATTGAAGAGTCATACCAGTCTGCTGAAACGGCATTTCCCACTCACGTCCCTTACAATGAGAAGTGGTTGTTTGCCACGGATTTTGATGTGTAGTCCTGCATGTTGGGTAGAGTCCAGGCACTTCACCTAGAGTCACTTAAGGAGAATGCCAAGAAAGTGGACTATGAAGATGAGGATGTTAATCCTCTTCACGTTGTTGATGAATATGATGAAGATGAGGCAGAGGCTGCTTCTACTAAATTGCCTCCTCCTCCGAAGATTGCTAAACACAAGAGAAATCCTTCTAAGCGCCCTTCAGGGTTTCTGAAGATTCCACCTCAGGCGAGAGAGCACTCTAACCCTACCACGGTTGAGGATATCCTAGATTCATCTACTGATGAGGATGTCCAAGATCAATACAAACTCTCCAAATGCCCCCGCAAACCTGTTACCCAACCTTCAGATATTCCTGATCTTGAACCCATTACAATCATCTTGAAGCAAGGGAAAAGCTTCAGAAGATTAAGGATACTTTCAATGCCAAGATGATTGAAAGAAGAAAAATTGATACTCATCGCGCTGTAAATCTCTATGCCATTCGAGTATAAGGAAAGAAGAAGAGAACCACACAATTAGATCCTCCCACTCGTGCTCACACTGATTCATTGGTTCGCCCTATCCTAAGCGATGAATGGGAAGAGATCAAAGATGACTTTGTGAAGATGCTTGACCACTGGATAATGTATGGTGCTTCAGAAGAAACTGATAGAGATCAGTTGTTCTTAAATTTTCTAGATGATTACCCTGATTCAGAATTCATCAAGTTGATCAAGGAAGATGCTGCTAAAACAAATATCTCGATCACTGCTCCTTCAAGGAAGCAATTTGAATGACCAACTCTGCCAAGAGGCATTTATCTTGACAAGAGACCTATTGAATTTGAGGCCATTGTTGTTGCTCAGGTTGTTGGTCATGCTTTGAACCTGGAAGGACCATATGGGACGATCAGAAATGCCACGTACCTAATGTTCAATGTTGTGTCCCATGAAGCTCAGAAGGAAATAGTTCATAACTCATGAGAAGAGAAACAGAAGACCTCTTCATGATCATCCATCTTGTATTTCATACTACATTCTAAAACTCTCATGTACTGAAACCCATTATAAATGAAATACATATTTTGTATATCTTTTGATCTCAAACTGATAACAATATTCTAGTTGTTCAGGCTCTAATTATATTTTCTTCTTTTGGTTTGCCATTAACTGTTTAACTAACCCATCTTATCTTATAGATTAGGTGTTCTCCAGTTTAGGGGGAATTATTTATCTTAGATAGATGTTTCCAGAATGGTTTTGGCATCATCAAAAAGGGAGAAATTATTGGGAAATATTTATAATGGTTTTGATTTAGATGCCAAAACCTCCCCTGAAAGATGTATTAAGTCCAAACTGAAATCTGGTTCTTAGTATTGTTTTAAGAACTCACTTGTTAAGAAGTTCAGTTTTACAAGTACACACACAACCTGAAGGACTCAAGACTGAAACTCAAGACCAGTACTGAAGTTTTCTTAAATTCAGTTTACTACCAAAACTAAAGGACCATGCCACTGAAGATATGGCCTGAAGTTTTTAAGTTAAAGTTATTTGAAGCATGAATTCAACGCACTGAAGCTTTGCACTGAAATTATGCTAGCCACTGAGTACCATGCTATTTCTATAGGCATTACCACTTCTGGAAAAAATCTCAGTAGGTGAAGCAAATCTTAGTTGCAGACACCAAAAGTGGTATAAAGGACGGCGACTCCAACGGGAAGAATTTCAAATGCTACGGACGAATCTCTCTCTCACAACAGATATATCCTTGAGAGTGTCATATAAATACCCCGCTGCTTTAAACGCTTCAAACACCGGTTACCAAGCTCTCATATGCTCAAACTTTCTATCGCTCTCAAACTTTCTCTCTCAGGCAAGCTTTTAGATTCAGAACACCTTAGCACTCAATATACATTCTAGTGTGTTCTTAGCGATACTACTCTGTAACCAAAGAATAGATCTAACTTAGATTTAGTTCATAGCTAGAAGTAATCAGACACCAATTTATCTAATCTTCAAGTTTGATCACTGTAAGACACCTCTCCAATTATTTAGAAACCCTCGACTCACATCGAGACACGTGGACATAGGAGTTTTTATCTTCGAACCACGCAAACCAACTCTTGTGTCTTCTCTATTTACTTTCAGTATTTATTCTCTAACTCTATTCATAAATTGAATACTGATTAATTGTAAACTGAAACTATAACATTAAGTTTTTTGATACGAGTAAGCTTTTAAACCACCACTTCCGAACGTATACTTAAGATATTAGTCCATCAGTCAAACACTAAGTGTAGACTGAAGGATTGCTATCAAAAGTTAACCACTCTACTGAAGTTACTTCCCTTCAGATTTGAGACTTCACTGAAAACTTGTCTTAATCTAAAAAATTTTAAATTGGTGTATTCCCCCCATACACTCAATATACTTGTCACGGGACCAACATCTGTAATATGAACTACAATAAAAGTTCGTTAATAAAAAATAGCTGGATGAGATGTTAAGGAAAAATAGCTTTATAAGTTAATGGAATAGAAAATGCGATGACGGCTTTAATCCAAGTCTTATAAATAAAATAGGTAATTAAATTAGAGTTTCGCACTCCAACTAATGACCAATTTCCTCGAAATAGGTAAGCTTTATGATGCATGCTTACCTATACAAAATAATATACTCCCTCCGTTCATGAAAATGGTTTACGCTTTGACTCAACACGGGTTTTAATAATGTATATTGACTTTAATAGAAATGTGTAGTTAGTGAAGTTTGAGTCCCACTTAATATATTGTTTTAAATTGGATTGTGTGTAGTTAGTGGTGGGGTCTCTTTACTATAAATGAAACGTTTCAAATGTAAACCATTTTCGTGAACGTCCCAAAATGGCAAAATGTAAACCATTTTGGTGGACGGTATATTTTATAAAATCTTTAATAATGATAAGGGTTTTGGTAAAATTAAAACAAAAACTTATTATTTTTATTTTTGTAATTAACACCATATTTTTAAATCTCTAGCTGTGAATCACGAATTTGCTAACTTTTTTCTCAAAATTTTTTGGTGTATGCATGTGATGTGGCCACCTACATGCATAAAAATTGATGATATATATTGCGAATACAAGTACATAAAAATTGAAGGCAAAAGTAGCATATACGCCCTTAGATAGAGGCCCCTATGGCGGATCATCCTTTATTGTTCGATTTTGTTCAAATGGACCCCTAAAGTCGATATTTTGCTACAACTTAACCCTCCCTTCTAACGGTCGTTTAACGTCGTTAAATAAATTTATTTTTAGTGAAAATGAACATATAATATAATATACATGATATTTAAAACATGAGAAAAGTAGCATATCTGTCCTTAGGGTAGAGGCCCCTATGGCAGATCACGCCTTATGCTCCAATTTTTATTCAAATGGGCACATGAATTCGATAAGTTGATAAAATAAAAAATTAATTTACTTAACGACGTTAAACGGCCGTTAGAAGGGAAAGTTAAGTTGCAGCAACTTATCGAGTTCAGGGGCTCATTTGAACAAAACTGGATCATAAGGGGTGATCCGCCATAGGGACCTTTACCCTATGGGCGAATATGCTACTTTTCCCAAAATTAAAACAACTTATCAGTTTTTTAAAGTCATTGAAACACCTGATAAATGACCACATCATATAAAAGAAAAATATATTCTAGAAAAAAAAAATTTAACTATAGCTTAATAACTAAGCTCGTGAAAATGTAATAATTTCTTTTTAATAGTAAATAAATTACTGTTTTTACGTGTATGACCGGTAACACATGTGACCAATTAGATTCATTGTAATTGTAATATATTCAATATTTTGACATACAATAAATTTTGTAGCTCAGAAAGAGAAAAAAAATTCTTTTTTTCCTTTTAATTTCAACTATACATATGATAAGTATTAATCGATTCGAGAATTCATATGCGAGTATTTTGTTAGGAGAGGAGACCTTATTTTTGAATTTTTATGAATGCTCTCTTAGCGAGGAGTGTTGGGTTTGAGTTTAATTTATTAATATGCGGAGTAAAATTTCACATTTACTTAGGAGTATTTCTCATTTATAAGAATAGAATATAATTAATTATATTCAAATGGTAACATCGATAGAGCATGATTTGGGGGGTTTTGTTGATTTAGTGGGTGAAATTGAAATTTGTTTGGATTGGATGGAAGAGGATGTGAAAAATGGTGAATCCAAAAAATTGGAGTGAAAGGACGAGTATGGGAAGAGAAATTGAAAGAGGAAGATTTGAGGGAGGGTTGGGGTTTGGGCAATTTGGGGAAAAGGGAGAGGTGCTCTCAGGGTGGGTATTAGTACTAAAAGGATTTTACGAGAGGAGCGGTCAGCGACCGCTGACTTGAGGAGTGTGTGCCACTGGGCGCTAGGATGGTCAATGGTGCGGGCGCTGGCGCTGGGTCAGCGGCCGCTGACCATGTCTCACGTAAATTTCCTTCGTGCTCTTCTCCACGAGCGCTGAGGTCCTGCGCCCGCTGAATTGGCTTCTCGTCGGGTCTTTTTCGGACTATGGTTTTTCTTATCATTTCGTTTCTCACATTGGTTTTCTCCTAACTTGGTAACGCCTACGAACAAAGAAAAAGACAAAAATTTAAATCTAACGAAACAAAGAAGATGAAATTGAAAGAATGAAAATACAGGAAAAAGAGCGTGGGTTGCCTCCCAAGAAGCGCTTGTTTCACGTCGTTAGCTTGACGAGATGGAATCAATTCAACGGGGGATCGGAGATGGGCGATGACTCCAGAACTTTGGGCATGGAGTCGCCTTCAATGTAAGGTTTTACTTAATGTTCATTTACTCGAAAAATGTCTTCTCCTTCATTGCTATAAAGTTCAACAGTCTCGGATAGTAGTATGTCTTTGATCACAAACGGGCCGCTCCATCTAGATTTGAGTTTTCTCGGGAATAATCAAAGTCTAGAATTGAAGAATAGAACTTTAATTCCGGGTTTTAATTCCTTGTGCAAAATTCGGCGGTCTTGGATCCACTTCACTTTGTACTTGTAGATTCGTGCACTCTCATACGCCTTGTTCTTAAGCTCATCTAGCTCGGATATTTAGAGTGATCTCTTCTCGGCGGCATTGTCGAGTTCTTATGTTGCTGCCTTGATTGTTCATTATGCTTTGTATTCTACTTCGACCGACAAGTGCCACGCCTTCCCGTACACAAGACTGTATGGGCATAAGGCATCATTTAGCTTGACTACCCAATCTTTCCGGGATGGTGTTCAATTTAAAACGTGTGTTCAAGTTCTCGCAATTAAACGAGTCCTATAGCATGTAATAAGATAACCCTAGTCGTATCTCAAGGAAGGTGTTAGGTAATAATTAAATCTTCCAGTACGTGGCGTTGTTTAGACCAGACCCACTGTCCGATAAAGAGACTCAGTAACGGGCACGAGGAATATCTTCCAGCACGCTCTGTTGTGGGAAAATCCATGGGGGTAGTGACCACTACCCCCTTGTTTTGCCTAAGAGACCTAGTGATCACTAGGGGGTAGTGATCACTACCCCAACGCAATGTCTTCACTCCTTCTTTTTCACGCCTTTTCATTTCGTTTCTCTTTTCGAGTCTTGCTACTCCGTTTTTGTCGATCATAACCTACAATGAAACATATAGAAGACCAAAGAATCAATCCGAACAACAATAATCAACATTATGAATCTAAAATGCGAGAGAAACGAGACCAAAAATGGATAAAACAATCTCCCCACACACAACACCTTGCTTGTCCTCAAGCAAGTCTAAGCTCAACACAATACGGGGATTTCAAAATAAGAAACAAGTTTAATCACGCGACAATACTCCTATTTATTACGAATGCTTCAATAAAGATCATAAGACTAAGCATTATCACTAACACATGTTTTCCTCATAATTGCAACTTCAATCCGATCAAACTCAATTTATCAATCAACGATCCAGTTTTCAATCACCCGAGGCTAGACTTTATAACAATTAATCAATTCAATCCCATATTTTTTTGTAGTGATATATAGAACAATAGTCACTAGGTGTGAACATCGGTATAATCCGAGTATCCTAGTGTGGTTTCCCATACCCATTCCTCGAATTCACAATTTCTTTAGATTTCGTAGAAGAAGAGGGGTAGAGTTCTTATCACTTATTCAAAACAATTCAATTGATTCAATGTTAAGGCCATTCGAGCCAATTTCGGAAAGAGTGGGTTATATGGCCAAAAGTCACGAGATATGAACATTTAGAGGTCATCTAAAGTGTTCTCGTGTGGTTTCCCATGCTCATGGTTACCAGAAGAGCAGAAGCCTCACAACTCAATATCATAATTTATACAATTTAAACACGAGTCTAGTACCTCAAGCAACCTTATACCAAATCAAAGATGCCGAGAGTTATCACATCAATCCATCACAACAGATTACCCCACGACAGTCATGATCAAACGCAAAGTTCATCACTAAATCAAGGACTTACATCGATTTTTCATGATCATATTGAAGCATAATCAAAAATGCTCTTTCATCAAAATCAATCACTAATCACATCGAGCTTAGACACACAATTGGATAAGCATGCATTAACAACTAGCACATCTAAAAATACGCCGCATACTAAAGAAATACATGCACACCCCCCCTGTCACGACCCGCTTACTTAACT
The DNA here is from genome assembly GCA_026898415.1 of Leonotis leonurus. Classification (NCBI taxonomy): domain Eukaryota; kingdom Viridiplantae; phylum Streptophyta; class Magnoliopsida; order Lamiales; family Lamiaceae; genus Leonotis; species Leonotis leonurus. The sequence goes on from JAPKLX010000241.1 coordinate 322,831, forward strand.
AATACAATAGTTAAGTAAGCAGGTCGTGATAGAGTGGTATCAGAGCGGTTCGCTCTGTACCTGTGAGTCTTCTTTAAGTCAGCTTATCTCTGAAATGTAATACTTTAAGTAAGCCCAGCATCCTCAGCCATCAGTCCATCACCGCTCGCTCGATCAGGTAAGAGTTAAAGAGAAATTAGTTGAAGTTGAATGTTTTATTTGGTTGAAATGCCCAATGTGCTTACTAAGCAAAGTTGTTTGGGTTAGGATATGATTTTAAGAATATGTAATGTTTGAAGATAGATGATTATTGACCTTTAATGAGTTAGTATGGAATATGGATTCATATTGATAATTATTCTATTTAGGATGCCGAAAATTTATAATCCGCGACAGAAGAAGATTGCGTTTAGACCCTCTTTGGTAGATCGGAAGAGGAGATTCTATGACCATCGTCTTGACGACCATCGAGGACTAGATGATTTTCTAACCGATTTTGAGACTCGGTGGGAACAGGCGAGGTGTCATGATGTGACTGCTAAAGACGGAATGCTCCAGCTCGTTCGTGTATTACCAGCAATATGGCAAGGTTGGGCATCTTCGTTAGTTCTCGAGTATCTCGATTACGGAGGAAAAGAAATCTATGGAGCACAGTTTCTTCGGGAGATTATTTCTATTATTCGAGAACGGTTCCAGAGGGCTCCAGCTCCACCTCCTGGTGATTTTCCCACATATGATAGATTTTGTTTGATTGTTCACCTGTTTGGTTCAGATGGAAATAATAATCAGTCTCCTCTCCGTTCTGAAATACCTGATTTGAATTTGCCTATCGTTGAACCTAACCTTGAGCTCAATAAATTGAATATGCCTATTGTTGACCCTGATCCCGTTATTGAAGAATCTGTGGGATCTAATTCAACCTTTGTGGAAGAAGCTGAATCGTTGCTGGCATCGGCTGATTCTGGTGATCTTTCGTCAACCTCTGCTTTAATTCCTGTGAGATCTACCACTGGTTTGAATCTTTATGGCCAGCCGTCTGCCCTTGAGTATAGTTCACTCCGAGTTATTTCTTATCCTCCAATTTCAACACCTTTATATGAACCTTTCAATCACTTTGGGTCGTCAGATGATCAAGAGTTGATCAGTCCTCATATGTCTTCGTTTTTGGAACTAAATGATATTCAGGAGGAGTATGGGCCACTGGAACCAGTTGCACCTGGTGAAGACGTAAATGAGGAAGAATCAGAACCAGAGGAAGAAGAGATCGAGCCTGAGGAGGAAGAAGAAATCGAACCTCCAGAGGAGAAAGAGAGTAGTATAAGTAAATTTTAAGTAACAATAGAAGTATAATGATGATAATATATAATTAGATTAATTAGAGTAATGACGTAGTAGGTGTGTATGTGTATATGATAGGAACGTTGGAATATCACCATATGCCCGAAACTTTCTTCGGCAAATTTTGATAAAAGTCCTCTATGAGGCAATTTTCCTTGATGAATGTGAATATGAATGTTATGATAACCAAAGTGCATTACTTGCTTATTTGAAAACCTTTTTGTCCTTTCTTTGCAAAAGATATATTTTCTTAATTGATTACATGAACTTGTTTATTAATTGCAAACATATTTTGCTTCTAATTAAACCTGTGATATTTTTCCCAAACTCCTAATTATCTTTTATGCAGTATGCCGCCAAGACATAGAGTTTCTACCCCAGTTGAAGCCCAAGAAAGCCATGCTACCCCTCAGAATTCACCTGTTCAATCCCCTCCTAAACCTGACAGAAAAATAGCCGAACTCTTTCTTCGTCAGAACCCACCTACATTCTCCGGAACCGGTGATCCATTAGAAGCTGAAGAATGGGTTAGGGATATAGATCGAATCTTTAAGTTCTTGGAGTGAAGTGATAAAGAATGTCTGTTGTGTATATCATTCCAGCTGAAAGGACTTGCCGATTTCTGGTGGGAATCTTGTCAACGGACCTTGACTCTTGAACAGAGAGAAAATTTTACGTTGGAGAAGTTTAAAGAAGAGCTTTATGCTAAGTACATACCAAGGAGTTACCGTAAACAGAAGGAAATAGAATTGCTAATCTGAAACAGGGTAAAAGGTCAGTGGCTAAATATGATCGAGATTTTTGCATGTTAGCTCGGTATGCGCCGTATAAAGTTGATACAGAGGAGAGGATGGCCGATTTGTTTCGCGCCGGGCTGAATTGAGAAATGAGGGTGATATTAGCCAGCCAACCTCCTATGTCTTATGCTGAGTCTTTGAATCGAGCCTTAGATATGGAGATGGAAATGAAAGTGGAGAAAACTGCTTCAGAAACCAATCCTAGTTCAGATCAGACTCAATCAAAACAGTTGTTTATTGATAAAAGGTTCAAAGGAAAAAGAAAGTGGGAAGGTAGAAATTTCCCAAACAAGAAACAGTGGCAACACCCAACTCAGACCTCTCAAAACCAACCACGTTTGCCTGCCCAGGGTCAGCCCTCACAATCAAGTCAAGCTAGAAAGATAATCTGCCCAACTTGTAACCGATCGCATTCAGGGAAATTTAAATGGGGTAGTAATGCTTGTTATGTGTGTGCGCAAGTAGGGCACTACGCTAAAAATTGCCCAAATCGAGCTAAGACTTCCGGCACTGGAAGTAAACCAAATTTACCTAGGCAAACTCAGTTGATGAAAGCCATAGTGGGGAGTTCACAGCCACCGATTCAACAAAATGTTGATTTTCCATATCAGATGGCAGTACCTCCCCAAACACCCCAAATGCCACCGCAACAACAGTCTCCACAACATATGCCTCAGTATCAAGCAGAGAAGAAAGCGAGCAATCTTACAAGTATGGGTACATTGAAAGGTGTACCTGTAATAATTATTTTTGATACCGGAGCTTCACATTCATTTATTTCCTCAGTTTGCGTAGAAACTCTTAAACTTAAGGTAGAAAGAACAGATCAAAACTTAAGAGTTACTACTCCACTAGGAAAATCTGAAGTAATCTCTTATGTATGTCCTAACTTGGAATTTGAGTTAGGATCCCTTATGTTAAGAGCCGAATCGTTACGATTGTTACCAATGTGGGATACTGATATTATCCTAGGAATGGATTGGTTAATCCAAAATTTCGCGACGATTCGATGTGAGCAACGTGAAATATCTTTCCAACCACCAAGAAAGGAACCTACTTGCTTTTATGGAATCGATGAGAGAAGAAAATGAGTTTCCATAATTTCTACTTTGCAAGTAGAAAGGATGATAAAAGATAGTGAAACCCGTGCTTACCTAGTACATTTAACTGAGGAAGATCAACCTAAGAAGAAGGCTGAAGATGTACCAGTAGTAAGGGAATACCCAGATATTTTTCCGGAATCTTTGCCCGGATTGCCTACAGATAGGCAATTAGAGTTTACTATTGACCTTGAACCTGGAGCAGCTCCAATTTCAAAAGCACCCTATAGAATGGCCCCAAGAGAATTGCAAGAGTTAAAGATGCAGTTGCAGGAACTTTTAGATCTTGGTTTCATTAGACCAAGCGTATCACCTTGGGGAGCCCCAGTGCTATATGTCAAGAAGAAAGATGAGACTTTAAGAATGTGTATTGATTATAGGGAACTGAATAAGTTAACCCTAAAGAATAAATACCTGTTACCTCGAATAGACGACCTATTTGACCAACTTCGAGGAGTCGGCATTTTCTCCAAAATTGACTTGAAATCTGGGTATCATCAGTTAAAGATTAGATAAGAGGATATACCCAAGACGGCTTTTAGAACAAGATATGGGCACTACGAGTTTATAGTGATGTCATTTGGTTTAACTAATGCTCCAGCCGTGTTTATGGATTTGATGAATCGAATTTTCCACGAATATCTCGATAAGTTTGTCCTAGTGTTCATTGATGACATTTTGATATATTCAATGGACAAATTGGAACACGAGACTCATTTGAGAATTATCCTAGACAAATTGAGAGCTGAAAAGTTGTACGCCAAGTTTAGTAAGTGCGAATTTTGGCTAAAAGAAGTGAATTTTCTTGGACATATAGTTTCAGCAGAGGGAATCAAGGTTGATCCATCTAAGGTCCGAGCTGTTCAAGAATGGAAGTCTCCAACCACACCAAATGAGATACGGAGTTTTCTAGGTTTGGCCGGATACTATAGGAGATTCATTGAGGGATTCTCCAAGATAGCTAGGCCAATGACTCAATTACTTCAAAAAGGAGTAAAATTTCAGTGGACCAAGGAGTGTGAGGAAAGTTTCCAAGAGCTTAAGGATCGTTTAACCACAGCACCTGTATTGACTGTACCAGAACCCGATAAGGTATATACATTGTATACAGATGCATCGAAAAATGGTTTAGGGTGCGTTTTGATGCAAGAGTGATTGCTTATGCATCGCGACAGTTGAGACCTCATGAATTTAACTACCCTACCCACCCATGACTTAGAGTTAGCTGCTGTTGTTCACGCGCTGAAAATCTGGAGACATTACTTATACGGATCAAAATGTGAGATCTACACCGACCACAAGAGTTTGAAGTACTTCTTCGAACAAAAAGGATCTCAACATGCGACAAAGGAGATGGCTTGAGCTTGTTAAGGATTACAATTGTGAAATTAAGTACCATCCAGGTAAAGCTAACGTTGTAGCAGATGCATTGAGCAGGAAGAATCAAACGATGATGGGGATTTCTCTTACGCAAGAAAGAGAATTGATCAAAGAGTTGGAGAAGATGAAGTTAGAAGTGGTGCTACCACCAGAAACCACGTAAGACATTATTGCGTCTTTAGTTGTTGAACCCGACTTGAGAATCAGAATAGTGGCAGCACAACGGCAAGATGAGCAACTAGAAAAGCTAAGAATGAAGATTAGAACCGAAGGTCTCGTTGACAACCACGAAGCTGAAGATAATGCCATCATGTTCGGAGATAGAATATGTGTCCCTAACAACGAAAAGCTTAAAGAAGAAATTATGAGTGAAGTTCATAGCACACCTTATACAGCTCATCCCGGAAGTATGAAGATGTACCGAGATCTTAAACAGAAATTCGTATGGGTTGGAATGAAGCAAGATATAGCGTCATTCGTAGAACGATGCTTAGCTTGCCAACAGGTTAAAGCGTTGCATCAAAGGCCATATGGAAAGTTGCAACCTTTAGAAATACCTGAGTGGAAATGGGATCATATCGCCATGGATTTTGTGATCGGATTACCTAGATCAAAACGTGGATGTACAACCATTTGGGTAATAGTAGACCGACTTACCAAGAGCGCTCATTTCATTCCAATTTCCGTTACGTATGGTGCAGATAAACTCGCTCAGCTATATTTTCGTGAGATAGTACGTCTTCATGGAATTCCGATTTCTATCACTTCGGATAGGGATTCCAAGTTTACCTTGCAATTTTGGGAGAGTTTTCAGAAAGAGCTAGGCACCAGACTGAACTTCAGTACAGCCTTTCATCCGCAAACAGACGGACAAACGGAGAGAACAATCCAAACGTTAGAAGACATGATTCAAACAATAGTATTGGATCGAGGAGACCAATGGGAGCACGCTTTGCCATTGATCGAGTTCGCTTACAACAACAGTTATCAAGCAACAATCGACATGGCTCCTTACGAAGCTTTATACGGTAGGAAATGTAGATCTCCGTTATACTGGGACGAAGTTAGAGAAAGAAAAGTACTCGGACCAGAAGCGATTGAAGAAATGATCGAGATTGTACGCCAAATTAGGAAGAGAATTCAGGAAGCTCAAGATCGTCAAAAATCTTACGCCGACACACGTCGAACGGAATTAAACTTTGTGATCGGAGATAAGGTCTTCCTGAAGGTTTCTCCTAGCAAAGGGATACATCGATTCAAAATTAAGGGAAAGCTTAAACCTAAATTCATCGGACCGTATGAAGTGCTAGGAAGAATTGGACCTGTTGCCTACAGATTGGCATTGCCGCCTAATTTTGGCAATGTACATAATGTGTTTCACGTGTCCCAACTCTGGAAATATGTGTTTGATCCAAAACACATTATCCATCAAGAGGAAATAATTCCTGAGTCCAACCTAAGCTATGAAGAAAGGCCAGAATGTATATTAGACCGTAAAGAACAACAATTAAGGAATAAATCTATTCTTTTAGTTAAAGTTCAGTGGAGGCATCATGGTTTGGAAGAAGCAACTTGGGAATTAGAAGATCAAATGAAAGAAAAGTATCCCGAATTATTCTCAGAGGTACTAAAATTTCGGGACGAAATTTCATTTAAGGGAGAGGGAATGTAGTATCCCGAAATACTGTAGCAGTAATTAGAGTTTGATTAAATATTAATTAGGGCATTGCATCCTTAAGAAATACTCCCTCCGTCCACGAAGTACGTTCCCACTTTGACCGGGCACGAGTTTTAATGTATTGTTTGACTTTAGTAGATAGTGTGTAAATGTATTGAGTGTTGTGTAGATAGTGGAGAATGGGGTCCACTTAATTGATGATGTGTTGAGTAGTGAGTGGAGTAATGTGTAGTTAGTGGAGAATGGGGCCCACATTATTGATGATGTGTTGAGTAGTGAGTGGAGTATGAGGTTTCCAAAAAATAGAAAGTAAAGTGGGAAGCTACTTCGTGGACGGACCGATAAGAAAATATGGGAAGCTACTTCGTGGACGGAGGGAGTAATATTTATGAGATTAAGAAGAGCTTGAAAAATTTATTATATAATTTAGAAGAAAGAATTTTAATTATTTAGTTAAGAAAGAAAATGGAATTTATTAATTCCATATTAATAATAAAAGAAAGGGGTTTGAGGCAAAATAAATTCAGACGAAGCATACCCCTCAGATGAGAAAAATTTTATCTATTAGATAATATAGAAAAATGGAATTAGAAATTTTATTAAGGCAGTAAAAAGACGATACAGAGAATAATAATTAATTATTGCAATTTTAGCAATAATTAAATAAGTTTTCGTTTAAAATCCAGTTTGAAAATTCGACAGCTGTAGTAATATCTATAAGTTATGACTAATTTTATAATATATATAGAAGAGATTATTATGAAGATTTTAATAGAAAAATATTATTTTTAAAGAGAATTTATTCAGTTAAATTTATTCGGTATTTTAAAGTTTGAATAAGTTATTCAAACGAACTCCAAATCACGAACGGTCTGAACCATTGAATTCTATGTGTTGAGACGAATAATCCAGTATCAATATCTCGAAACCCGAAAAATGAAGAATCGGGAAGCTTCTAGAAGCCCCTAGAGAAATGTGGAAAAGTAGAGAAATTAATTATTAAACTAGAAAAATCACTTAACTTAACTTATAAGTAAGACTTTCAACTACTATTCATCATCTTCCAACATCTCCACCCAAATTTTCGTCACTATTCACACACACTACACACGCTAAACAAATTTTTCTTCAAATCTCAAGAATTAAGCCAAAAATCAATACCAAATTGTGAGAAAACCATCCAATCAAGGTAAATATCCAATTTCTTCATGTTTTAGCTTGAAAAATGATGAAGAATTCCCTCTTTTTAAAGCATGAAAATTTCGTGCCCTATAGCTTGTTCATGTATGGTTTTGATTTTTAATTATGTTGTAGTAAATGGATAGAAATGCATGCTTTAAACAAGAATATGCAAAGAATTCCAACAAATTATGGTTAGTTTGATTTTTCCTAAAATCTCTACATGACCCTAATTTGAATCATTAGAATTTGTGTGAATTTTCTTGAATGGAGCATGAATAAGTATCATTAGACATCAATAAACATGATTAGAAAACGAAATTAAATCAAAATCAAACTTTCTAACTTTTACTATAAGGGCCGAAATTTCACCCTACTTATACTATGAGATTTTGATTTTATTTGTTTAAATTAATATCATATTTGAGTTTATTGGCATGAATAATGTCTAGAATAATTTATTTAGAATTTTTCAAGCATTAGAAATGAACTTTCAAAATTTAGTTAGTTTATGGAGTTTCTAAGTTTACATGTATGTTGATAATATTTAGATTGAGTGATGATGCATTGGAGTTTATTAAGAAATACTAAGCATGGTTAAATCAAGAGATTAAAGATAGAATCATTCTTACATTAAGATCTTTAATTTTCAAGAAAAAGGGCATGATTAAAACTTATACATAGATATTTTTTTTTGTTGAGTTAATGTGATATTTGAGATAAGGAAGGAATATAATTGCTAATGTGAATTTATTGGATTTTATTAGCCAAGTATGTAAAATTTAAAATTTGTTAGTTTAGTATGTAAAGAAGGAAGTATTATAATTATATAAGTTAATTAAAGTTTAAGAGCAGATAATGATTTATAAGTACTAATAGTTGAATAATCAAGCTTGATTGATATTAATAAGATAATTATGCATAAGTTAGTATTTTGACATAAACCAAGAATATGCATAATTACTAAGTATAAGGTTAAATATTATGAGTAAGCTTATAAATAAGCTTAAAATACATAATTGAGTATATTTATAAAGTTAAGAATAATTAAATCAGTTAAGGATGCAATGACCCGAAAGAAGGTCAAAACCCCTAGCAACCCAAGTTGAGATGCTAGACTATAATTAAGTAAGTATAATTGAGAATTAGTGAAATAATATTTTTTTTTCCTAATATACTCCCTATTTATATATTTAAGGTGCAAGCGGAGTAGGGAGAAAGGGAACGGAGCTGAAGGAAGAAGAACTGAGATTTTCAGACAAAGCTGTTAGTGAGGTGGGCATTTCTTAACTAAAAATGTGCATGCTATTATGTCATATTTTGATATGCATATTATTTGAAAGATTTTGTGTGACTTGCCTGTTTTAAGCATGCTGCATGATGCCTATCTACGAGAGAATTACGGCGTCGGCCCTATGCTGGACGAGCTGCCAGTAAGGGTTTGTGTACACATTTATGGCCGTGAGTCAGCGAGCGGGTTGGCCGGTCATAGTGTTGAAGGGGAGGCCTACCTTTCAACACAAGAGTGCGTAGATATGGTGTATTTAGATGCATTTTCAGCAGACACAAGTCATGGTTAGATTAAGATACAGCATGAGCATGAAAATTTTTAAAAGAACAAAACATACACAGGTTATTTCTTTTATAGTTAAAACCCTGTGTATTGCTTTAGTTGGCAAGTAATAAAAGTATGTTTTAAAAGTTTTCGGCAATGTGCCCACTGAGTACATATAGTACTCATGCCCTACATATTTTTCTGAATGTGCAGGTTGAGCAGCGGAGTTGGCGATGGTGAGGGATGCTGATTCGAGCTTGCTTTCCTTTTTGCTTGTTAATATGTGTATCTAGTTGCCCCGAGGTTATGTCGTCACACATAATTCTCAACCACCCTATCTGTTGCCAAAACTCTGAATTATCTTTTGAAATGTTGATCATGTATAGTAGTTGCTAACTCACTATCCTTTGTTGGTTATGTTTAGAAATCTGAATTTATTCAACTTGTTGTCGTTGAAACTTGATATCGCACATATCATCTTCAGTTGGTTTGGATGTTCCTAACCATTTGTGATATATGATTTGACTTATTATATCCTGCTTTGGGTTTTCTGTTTGTACGGAATTAACCTATTTACAAAGGAGATGCTGCCCAAATTATTCTGAAAATCGATACCCTTTTACCCCGATTTCCCCTTTTGGATTCGTTCACTTATCAATTGAATCCTTGATATTGCGTCACTTAATTGTCATTCAACCTTCTTCGTATTTGATATTAATCTAAGTGTAATTAATTTAGAATTAAGTTCATTCCTTCAGTAAACGTAGTCGCGATCCGTTTACATAGCTAATACAATAGTTAAGTAAGCGGGTCGTGACACCCCCCCCCCCACAAAGAAAGAAACAATGTCCTCATTGCGACAAGAAGATCAAGAGGGAGGAAGGAAACTACCCGAGTCGGGGTGATGCGGCGGCAATGACGTGTGATCATCAAAGATAGAGATCCAATCAAGCAAAAATAGAAATCGAAACCTGAAAGAGAAACACCACAAGCAAACAAAACAACAACAAAAGGGAAATGATGAAAATGAAACAACCCGGACAAAACAAAAATAAAGGAGAAGAAAGCATACTAAACAGCAGTGAGAGGTCACTGCTGATCCGGTGGAGGTGGAGGTGGATCATCATAGAACGCCCAGCTCGACCACTGATCATTTAGCTCGGCAATCCGGCGGTTGTTCTCGACAACCTGCTGCTCTATCCTCCACTGACTCGCCATCATCGAGGTGTTGTACCCTCCAAAATCACGGTAGAAAGTACGAGCCGTGGAGGGTGAATAATGTCGAATGGGGTGTGTTGGAAATTTCGCCGAAACATAGCGGCAGCGGCAGCGAGTAGGTGGCGTCCGACGGTGGTGGAAAGAGTCTCCGGTAGGTGGAGATGGGTGGTTGTGGAATGGGGTGAGAGAGATGGTGGATGGAAAAATTAAGGGAGAAAAAGTGGAGATGAAGAATTTTGATGGAGGTTTTGGAAGAGGTGTGCGTCGTGGGAGAGGGAAGAAAAGGGGAAGAAGAAATTTGTGATAAGATTTGCGTGGAGGACGAGAGAGAGAGAGAGATGTGGGATAAAAGATGGACATGTGTGATTTCGTAGAAGGTGGCGGTTGCTAGGTAGGCCGAGCTGAGGGCTAGTGACTGCTCCTACTTCGACGTCCGATCTGAGGCTCTCTTCCAAGATTTCTGCTCCTTCAAATGCTTCCTCTACACTGGAATCCTGCACAACAGAGGTCTCGGCCAAGGTATCAATAGAATCAATAAATGCACAATCCTCAGTGGAACTAACAGAGGTCATAGCATTTTGCTTATGCACAGAAAATGAAATTGACTCTTCTAACACTGACATCTTTATATTACCATTCTTAACATCAATCGAAGTGTTAGTAGTCGCCATAAAAGGTCTACCTAGCAGTAAAGTATGATCACACTCATTCTCATGCACATCACCTATCTCTAGAACAACGAAATCCATAGGAACAATCAATCCACCAACACTAACTAGAATATTCTCAATAATACCTCTAAGATATCTACCAGAACGATCAGTTAACTGCAAACTCATACGAGTGGGTTTCAACTCTCCTAACTCTAATTCTTTAAAAATTGAGTAAGGCATGAGATTGATACCAGCACCTGAATCGAGCATACCTGTCACAGTTTTACCATTTCCTAAAGTGATGGGGATGACGAAACTACCTGGATCTTGCAGCTTTTGAGGGAGAGGTTGTTGCATGATAGAGCTGGCTACCTCGGACACCATCACAGACTCGTCATCAGCAAATCTTCTCTTCTTGGAGGCAAGCTCCTTGAAGAACTTGAGGTATGATGGAACATTTCGAATGACCTTCAATAGGGGCAGATTCACACGCACTTGAGAAAGCATTTTGTAGAAGTCCTTGAATTGTTGTTCCTGCTTCTCATTCCTCAGTCTGCTCGGGAAGAGAATTGGTGTCTTGTACGGGTTAGTAGTCTTGTGCAACTGAATAGTTGGTTGCTCTGGTTCCTTCTCCTTTTCTTTCTCTTTCTTCTCCGCCACTTTGTCTTCCTCAGCTTTCGGGAGCTCCACTTTGTTATCCACGTGCTTGCCACTACGTAGAACAGTAATAGCTTGCACTTGGTGTGGTGTATGTCCTTGTCCCGTTATCCTTCCTGTCTGTTGCTGCTGTTGCATCTGATTAACAGCTCCAGAGATCTGCCCGACTTGGCTCTCGAGGCGTTTGATTGTGGCCTCTTGAGCCTCTCTAGCTAGTTTGCTTTCTTGCATGAAAGCTGCCAGACCGTCCTCTAAAGATTATTTACGCTATGCTGATCGTGGTGCAGATGGGAACTGCGACTGGAATTGAGGCGGCGGCGGCGGCTGCTGGTAAGGAGGTGGCGGCTGCTGATAATGTGGAGGAGGTGGATAATACCTTGACTGAGGTGGGTAATAAGACTGCTGCGGTGGGTAGTACTGCTGTGGGGCTGCTCGACGGACAGGAAAATTTGAATACTGCCCTTGACTCGGCCCCTTCCACGTAGAGTTGTTCTAGGCTCTCCATCCCGAAGTCTGCTGAGCTGGATGCTGCTCGAATGGCGGGCGCGGCGGGAAGCCTTGTGCAGCATAGACTTTCGCCTCTCCTTCATAAGTCATCTCCGCCATTCTGGTGCAGTGATTCTCGTCATGAGTGTGATCACCACAAATCGGGCACGGCTCAGATGCCAGCTCATGTTTGGTTACTGCAGAGGCCTTGCTCATCTTCAACTCTTGCAATTCTCGCATCATATCGGCCATCTGTTTCTTCAAGTCTGGGCTAACTCCAATCTCTCGGACTTCCACTCTCTTGGATCGGGAGATTTTCTGCTGCGAATTAGTGGCTAACATCTCGAAGATCTCAATTGCTTCCTTAGCCGTCTTCTCAAATATATTTCCCCCAACTACCGTATCCACCATGAACTGGTAAGTGTGCTACAACCCATTGTAGAAAATCTGTCAAAGGAGTTCTAGCACAATTTGATGTTGCGGGCACTACTGCTGGAGCTCTTTGAATCTGTCTAGGGCCTCGTGAAAAGGCTCGTCAGTCACCTGAGCAAACTGCATGATCTGAGGTCGGATCTGCTGCATCTTATGGTTCAGATAGTACTTGAGCAGGAATGTAGTACTCACCACCTTCCAATTAGGTAACGATCTTGCTGGAAGGGAGAGATACCACGACTTCGCCCTATCCTTAAGTGAATAGGGGAAACACTTCCTGAGCAGCTCATCCTCGGTGATAGTCTGGACTGGAATAGACTGGACAGCTGTGCAGAATTCCCTGATGAATAGGAGTGCATCTTCATTAGGCAGCCCGTAGAACGATGGAAGCAAGTTGATGTGGTTATGCTTCAACTCATAATTCCTCCCCGCAGCAGAGAGTATGATAGCGGATGCGGTAATGCCATATGTTGGCCTGACAAAGTCTCCGAGCTTCCTAGGGGCTTCGTCTTCCTCGGCGATTATTACTAGTTTTTCTTCGAATAATGACACAAGGTTGACAATGTCCCTAAATCGCTCCTCAAGCACGACTTCTCTTCTATTGATGTTGTCAACGTTGGGTACCAACTCTTGTCTCAAGCTTCGGCGACCTAGCATATACAAACCAAAAGAAGATCAAACGCACCTTGCGTGAGCAAAAGAATAAACAAATATAAAACAAAAATAATTAAATCTTCCCCGGCAACGGCGCCAAAATTTGTTATGTAATAATTAAATCTTCAATACGTGGCGTTGTTTAGACCAGACCCACTGTCCGATAAAGGGACTCAGTAACGGGCACGAGGAATATTTCCAGCCGATATACTTCCAACTTATTTTATTAAATTGCTCGCAAGAGAACGAGTTCGTATGTTGCTGCCTTGATTATTCATTATGCTTTGTATTCTACTTCTACCGACAAGTGCCACGCCTTCCCGTACACAAGACTGTATGGGCATAAGGCATCATATAACTTGACTGCTCAATCTTTCCGGGATGGTTTTCAACTTAAAACGTGTGTTCAAGTTCTCGAAATTAAACGAGTCCTATATCATGTAATAAGCTAACCCTAGTAGTATCTCAAGGAAGGTGTTAGGTAATAATTAAATCTTCAGTACGTGGCGTTGTTTAGACCAGACCCACTGTCTGATAAAGGGACTCAGTAACAGGCACGAGGAATATTTCCAGCCGATATACTTCCAACTTATTTTATTAAATTGCTCGCAAGAGAACGAGTTCGTTATAGATTAATAAGTTGACCCTAAGTCGTATTCTTAAGGAAGGCTAAGCAGGGCTTTATCTATGTTGCAGAACAGAAAGCAATTGAAAAGAAAGGGGTTTTGATATTTTAACTAATTTAATTAATCTATCTAAGCGAATGAATTTAAAGAATTTAAAATACGAATTACCTATGCGAAAATTAATAAAGCGATTAAATCCTAAATCTAAGAACGAAGAATGAAAGGAACTGAATTTAAACATGCCTTGAATTGATTAATTAACATGATTGAAAAGTTTGTATTAATGAACTGTGAATTAATCAAGAAAGAGTAGGAAGAAAAGAAATCATAAAGCAATAAGGAAAGCAGTAAAAAAAACTCACGGATTGAAAGGAAAAATAATGCATTAAGAACTCCAGGTTTGAATCACAAACGAATCCGCAACGAAATTGAAGAACGAACAACGGAATAAAAATCTAGACTAATAATATTTTCTCTCGTGGTCTAAACCCTAAAAAGAAGAGCGAAGGAAGTCTTTTTTAAGAAGAAGACGATGCTGGTTTAAATAAGGGCTTAGAATTCCCACCAGGGTAGCGCTCACTAGGGGCCAGCGCTCGCTACCCTGGCTCTCTGTTCAATCTTCACGCGTAGGGGGCCAGCGGCCGCTAGGGGGGTAGCGGTCGCTAGCCCCCCTCTTTGTCTGTCCAACGTATTGCAGGGGGTAGTGAGGGCTAGGGGGCGCTCGCTACCCCCCCGCTCTATTGTGGGAAAATCCATGGGGGTAGTGATCACTAAGGGGTAGTGACCGCTACCCCCTTGTTCTGCCTAGGAGACCTAGTGATCACTAGGGGGTAGTGATCACTACCCTTACGCAATGTCTTCACTCCTTCTTTTTCACGCCATTTGGTCTCGTTTCTCTTTTCGAGTCTTGCTACTCAGATCTTGTCGATCATAACCTACAATGCAACATATAGAAGACCAAAGCATCAATTCGAACAACAATAATCAACATTATGAATCTAAAATGCGAGAAAACGAGACCAAAAACGGATAAAACAAAAGGCTTAGTAGGGCTTCCTAATTCAAGTGCTACAAATTAAAAAACAAAAAGTGGTCCTAAACATTCTATCCAAATGCAGTACATAAGATTAACTAAACTTAAATAACCAAAAGATAAGTTAAATAACGGGAATCCGGAATAAATGGTCTAGACTTCAAATATCTTCATCAATCTTCTCATGTCAATATTAATTCATGCATCCATTTACTATTCAAGAATTCCTAATGGTTGTCTAATTAATAGCCTCCGAATTTATAATTAGACTGTGCCTATAACTCACATATTTTAGTCACACAGTTAAAAATTCAAAGATAAATAAATGAACACTTAGTTTGTACGCTTCCGATTCAAACCGATATTGATTAGATCTAGATCTGACACTAGAATTATCTCTCGATCTCAACCAGTGTCTAGGGAATTGAAACGGTGATCAATCGGTCCAATTAAACAAGCACAATCCAATCAATAAGCATGAATAATTCTATATATCTTCAATCAAATGAGAAATCCAAAACATAGTGAGAATCAACTACTCAAATCCTTTCACATAATCATATAATAAGAAATCAACGGGAAATATTTACTAATAATTAAAATTCGGGAATCGAGTAGTCGATCTCCCCCGTTAATCCATCTTCCCAAAAGTTAAGTACAAGCTACTGTTTTTTAGAAAGTTATAATGTCTAAGAATGTTAATCTATTGAGTTTGCAGGTCTCTCCCCCTCAAATGCCCCGTTTTCCCTCTTAAAATTGCGTCAAAACCATCAAATTAACGGGGCCAAGGACTGCTGGGTGGTAGCTGGGGTGCACTCCCTGAATTTTTGAAATTCTGCACTCTAGCGACCGCTGGCTTGTGCAAATGCGAAATTCGTATATGGTCATGCTCTCGCGTTCTTTCTCCTCTCATCTTCTGCCCGTAACTTCTAGCAAGCTCCTGTCTGGTTCCTCGGCTTTGTTCGGCTCTTATTCGTCCTTCATTTCACAATCCTACACCAAACACGAAAACAACAAAAATCGGCGTAATACGAAATAAAAAGACACGAAAACAAAATAAACAAAAACCTAGACACCTCACGGTTTTCTCCAATATGACCTTCACTTGTCTATTGCTCATTTCGGCTTGCCCCGAGGTTTGTGGGTGATATGGGGTTGCAACTTTGTGTGTGATCCCGTTCTTCTTCATCAATCTTTCGAATATATAAGATGTTTTCCTGCACAAACTTGAGAACAACATTAGTATCGCAAGTCCTACTGGGGATGGCTTCAACCCACTTGGACATAAAATCAACGGCTAATAAAATGTACTCATATCCAAAAGATTTAGGGAAAGGACCCATGAAATCTATACCCACAAATCGAAGATTTCGACTGTCAAGATGTTCTGGAGAGGAATCTCGTTGCGGCGGCTTGTGGCTCCAACTCGTTGGCATCTATCGCATGCCAAATAAAATGCTTGAGAGTCCTTGAAGAGAGTTGGCCGAAAGACCCCGCTTTGCAAAAATTTGTGTGCCATCTTTTGTCCTCCGAAATGGCCTCCACATGGAGATTTGTGGCAGAAACGGAGCACTTTCTCTAGCTCAAAATCCGGAATGCAAAGTCGGATTACGCTATCTTTACGAATCTTGAAAAAGTAAGGTTCGTCCCAAAAATATTGTCTGCACACATGCAAAAAGCGTTTCTCCTCTTGGGAGGTTAGACCGGGTCTAAGTAGATTGCATGCTAGGTAATTAACAAAGTCGGCATACCAAGGAGTGATTACAATTTCAAAATATTCTCATATGGAAAACTGTGAGAAACACAAGATGTATCAACATGAGAATGTTCAAGTCGAGAAAGATGGTTGGCCACAAAATTTTCACTTCATTTCCTATCATTTATCTCCACATCAAATTCTTGCAAAAGTAATACCCGTCTAATTAATCTAGGTTTAGCTTGGGGTTTGGTCAACAAATATATCAAGGCCGCATGATCGCTATGAATAATTACCTTAGATCCTAGAATATAAGATTGAAATTTGTCTAAGTAAATATCACGTCAAACATCTCTTTTTCGTTGGTGGTGTAATTTACTTGATCTGAGTTCAAAGTTAAATTGACGTAGTAAATCACACGAATCATATTATCAACTCGTTTCCCCAAAACAGCTCCGACTGCAAAATTAGAGGCATCACACATGAAATTTGTCCCATAGCAGTTTTGAGGCATTTTATGGTAGCGTCTTGTGCCTCTCGAACTTGTTTAGTTTATTGCATGAAAGCGGCAAAACTATCCTCAATAGATGATTTTTGAGGAGGCATAGTTTGACGTGGAAACTGCTACGTATGATATTAGTGCTGCTGATGCGGAGGTTGATAAAACTGTTGCTCTTGCGGTGGAAAAAATTGTTGTTGCGGTTGTGGTGGGAAATAAAGTTTGCAACTGACGCTGATACAGATGCTAGAAATTCAGAGCTTAGTGTCGTCGATTTTGGAAATTTTGTGCTCCTTACCCTTGAAATATTGGTTTCCACCCCGTGTTTTGCTGATTTCTCCATGTATTTTGTTGAGGGAATGGCTGAGGCATGAATCCTTGTGCGGCATAGATTTCCGCTTCCCCTTCGACAGTCATCTTCGCCATTTGTTGGCACTCCTCCACCACGTGGCCATAGTCGCCACAAATTCCACATGGCTCAGGTACAACTTGTTGGAAAAATGGGTATGGAGGTCGGTTCATCTTTAATTCTTATAACTCTCGCATCATCTCCGCCATTTGTTTCTTGAGATCGAGACTAGTTGTCATTTCATTGGCCTCCATTTGTCGTGTCGAGGGGATTTTTGTTGAGAACTTGCAGCTAGGGTCTCGAAAATATTATTCATCTCCTCTGTCGTCTTGATTGCAATGTTTAATCCCGTGAAACTATCCACCATGAATTGAGTGATCTGAAGCAAACCATCGTTGACATAACATCTCCGATGCCATCTAATGATGGGGACATTGTTGTAGCAGCTTTTGAAATCTCTCTCACGCTTCATGGAATGGCTCGTCGTGGGCTTGGGCGAAATTCATTATTTTAATACGTATTGCTTAAGTTTTATGATGAGGGTAGTACTTCAACATGAATATCTCGCACATCAATGTCCAATTGGTTAGTGATCCTGGTTTAAGAGATACGAACCAAGATTTGGCCCTATCCTTCAAAGTGTATGGGAAACACTTCAATTTGAGTTATTCCTCGGTCAGTGAGAGTAGTGGGAAAGTTTGCACCACCGTGCAATATTCTCAAATGAAAGTCAGAGCATCTTCACTTGGGAATCTGTGGTAAGTTGGTAGTAGGGATTGATGGTTCGGTTTCAACTTGTAATTCCTGATTGCAGTTGACAGGACAATGGCTGAAGTAATGATATTGCTGAACTTGGGCCTAGTGAAATCGCCCATGTAGCGCGGTCTATCCTCAACGGTCTCATCGGCCATCTCTTCGAATAATCGTGGTAGTGAGAATTCATCAATGCATTCTTAAAATTTTTATATTATTAAGATATTTTCTTTACTTTAAAATTAAAAGTTAGAATATAGAGATAATCTTTAATTTCTAATATATTTTCTTCAATTTCCAAGTTAATTATTATAACAATATATATATCTACTATTGTAACGGTTCTATATACTGCAAAGACCTCTAGGGTCCTCATATATATACAACATCTGAAACATGCCTCCACGAGGACTTCAATACAATTGTATCCAAAAGATGTACTATTCAAGTACATGTCATGATGTTCATCATCCTACGTGTCATCACAAAAGTACTTAGTCACGGTACACTGTCACGCCCCAAATCCCGAGGGACGGCGCACGCGCCAAGGGCATGACTGGGCGGGGATAAAAGAAGCGGGGAAAAAATGGGGCATTGTGTTCGTGTGCATTATAAGAGAGAGTTGTCCTTGAAAATCGGACATCATCTCCTCTATAACTTTGACTATGCTATTTTACAACCCAAACAGCTAAACAATGCAAAGACAATGTCTATAATAATTGAGCTAAAATGAATCATATGCAATTTGGAGATAATACAACTCGATTCATGGGAGCAGTAATCCAGAATCCCAAGCAGCCGAATCATCCAAGATGAAATGAATTGGAGATAATACAACTCGATACATGGGAACGATAATCCTGAATCCCAAGCGGCCGAATCATCCAATATGAAAGACGGGGTTGTAGATAATACAGCTCATCACGTAGGAACGGTAATCCAGAATCCTCGAAAGGCCGAATCGTCCAATAAGAACCGTCGATCAAAGGCGGAGGTTAGTGAGCCTAGCTCGCCAAAAGGAGTCACTCACCCAGCTCACCAAGTGTGGTCGGCATTCGCTCGAACACTACACAAGGGGCCGAGGAGTTGAGCGTCCAAGAGGGGCCGACTACTTCTAAACTCTCCTATGCATGTGTATGCATGTAATGGACAATGATAATATGACAACATGAACTTTTAATAATAATGGCCGATGAGGCCTTCGTGGAATGAGAAAATGATCTTAGACTTTAAACATATATATTATCACAAACATATACGTGAATGATAATTATTTCATAAATATTATAACATACGTGAGTATGGCAGCGGAAATTCTTATGTATAGAACGGTAAACCGTTCTCGTGATGAAGCAATCGTCATCCCAATAACATCATTCCTCAGCCACACACATCATGCTGCTTCCTTAGCCTGTGAAAAATTTTGTAAAACGTGGGGTGAGTACTTGTGCACTCAGTTGGGTTTTTCATAAAACGAAAAACATAGTCTCTGTTCAGTATACTTACCTTAGAAGGTTTTAAAACAAAAATAACTTCTAAGTAAGCAAAACATTTGTGCAAATTTAAACATTCTGTAAAATAGGGCTCGGCGAACCGTACCCCCTAACATAGTATGAGTCAAAACTCGATGGTGATCAACCCACCGCAGTAGAGACTAAGTGATCACAGTCCTTAAATCGACGTGTTAGGCCGAATAAGAACCCCCGGCGGTCGATAAGAGCATTAAACAATCCATACCTTCGTGAAAACATTTTAACAGAGATCCATGCATTTTTCATTTAGAGAAAAGAGCTTAATAACTCAAAATACGTATATATCCCCAACCTTTCACCGATGATATTCCTTGATTACGGGAAAACTATAAATCCTTATGAGCTCAAATTTCAGTGCTAGGTACCTGTTAGTCATAGGGAATATATTTTAGCTTTAATTTCCAAAAAGGAACTATAGATAAGTAGTACTAAATTTTTAGGCTCAATATTATTCTTTTTATCACGTAATAAATTAATTTGGCAGCAACCGGACTTTCAAATGATTTTGGCCAAAGGAAAAAATACTCCGGACATTATTCCCTATAGGAATATGTATAAACATTTTTAAAATATGCAACTTTACCTCGAAACTTAATCGAGAAGATTCGTAGTCTTTTTCAGATCTATGAAAATTGGACCGATGAAAATTAATGAAATCTCTTTCAGAAAATCCTATATTTTTGTCTCTACATGCACTATAAATTTTATCGAAAAATGATTGACCATGAATATTTTCCCTTTAGAAAAACATGAAATAATGCAATAAATCATGACATGCCAATTCTAACCGGGATCCAAATCTAAATTCAATCTGGCAGAATAACGGATCTTATGGTCAAAAACTCAAAACCTTAAGGGACCTTAGCCGTTTGATAGACCGATAGTCACGAACAGGAATATGAATGAAGAAGAGAACGAAGGAGAAAGAATGAAGATAACGGTATCGGAACGATGGCGGCGAAGACTCGACGGCGGTTAAGCCACCTTTGTCAAGTTCCATGCCTACCTTCGACCTTATCCTGACGTACCTTGACCTGAACCGATCCTTGATTCTCAAACTCGCAGAACCTCGATACTCGAAAATGGCAGAAAGAAGAAGAAAGTAAAAAGAGAAAAAGGGAGAAGAAAGAGAATGAAGCAGAGTTGCTTCTGAGGAAATGAGCAAATTGCTCTGGCCGTCTCTCCCCTTTTTATAGGTAAGTTTTTGATTTTTTTAATTATTTTTATTATATTATATTATATTATATTATTATTAATGCTTTAACCTTAAAACGTCGTAACTTCTGCACACGACTTCCTTTTCGGGCAAACATAACGTCAACATCTCTCTTTCTTCATACTCTACACAATGACTATAATATTGATATAGTTTCGGTCATGCATGAAAAAACTATTTTTTTAACGACGTTCTTAAACTTTAAAAATTCGTAGCGGTTGCATACGAACTCCTTTTTGGGTAAACCTAGTGCCAATAATTTTCTTTTGAAAAAGTCTACGCAATGAGTATAATATGTATATAATTTCAACTTATGCATGAAAAGCTCATTTTTAAATAAATCTTTTTAAAAGATTTGCCGGTCTGCAAAATTAATATGGTAGGTCCTAATAGGCTCTAGGTTTTTCCTTAAATTCTTATTTCATCATACCTAGAACCCTTAATAGTTAGAACACTTAAAATTATAATTTAGAAATTTCGTGTTACCTGAGAGAATAAATCAGGATACTGATTCCTGAATTTATCCTCCATTTCCCATGTAGCCTCATCTTGCCCATGATGGTTCCATAGAACTTTTACGAGAGGAATTTCTTTATTCCTTAATACTTTGACCTTTCTATCCAATATCGATATTGGCTTTTCCTCATAAGTTAAGTCCTCAGCAAGGACTACCTGATCATATGTTATGATATGCTTCGGATTAAAGACGTACTTTCGAAGTTGGGAAACATGGAAGACGTTATGAACATCTCCAATACTTGGTGGCAGTGCCAACTTATAGGCAACAGGGCCTATCCTTTCTAGGATTTCAAAAGGTCCTATATACCTTGGACTTAGCTTTCCCCTTTTTCCGAAACGTACTACTCCTCGAGTAGGTGAAACTTTTAGGAATACCCGATCCCCGACCATAAACTGTAAATCTGTTCGGCGCTTATCCGAATAGGACTTTTGCCTATCCTGGGCTTCTTTGATTCTTTGTCAGATTTGGGCAATTATCTCAACTGTTTGTTGTACCATTTCGGGTCCCAACAATTGTCTCTCGCCTACTTCATCCCAGTAAAGTGGTGATCGATATTTTCTTCCATAGAGAGCCTCGTAAGGTGCCATTCCTATTGTTGCCTGATAACTATTGTTATAGGCAAACTCGATCAAAGGAAGAATTTCTTCCCAGCTCCCACCTCTGTCTGCCACGACTACTCGCAGCATATCTTCTAATATCTGTATAGTTCGTTCCGACTCTCCATCAGTTTGTGGGTGAAATGTGGTACTAAAATTCAACCTTGTTCCCATGGCCTCTTGTAAACTTTTCCAGAACTTAGACGTAAATCTCGTGTCTCGATCCGATGTGATTGACACAGGTACACCATGAAGACGTATAATCTCCTTGACATAAATCTTGTCTAGTTTATTCAGATCAAAAGTCATTCTAATTGGCAAGAAATGCGCTGACTTTGTTAAACGATCCACCACTACCCAGATAGCAGTGTTCCCTTTTGTTGATTTCGGAAAACTTACCACAAAGTCCATGTTGACATGTTCCCACTTCGATTCCGGAATTGGTAATGGTTGCAGCAATCCAGATGGTCGTTGATGTATAGCTTTGACTTGTTGACATGCTAGACAACGTTGAACGAACATCGCCACATCCTTCTTCATTCCAGCCCACCAAAAATTTCTTTTAAGATCTCTGTACATCTTTGTACTCCCAGGGTGAGCGGTGTACGGAGTATCGTGAGCTTCGCTCATGATTTCATCCCTCAACTTTTGAACAGCTGGTACGCACAACCTACTTTGAAACATCAAAGCATTATCCTTAGCCTCCGCATATCCTTTTGTATATTCGGTTATGCATTTCTTTTAAGAACTCATCCCTTTGTTGTGCTATCACAATTCTCTCCCTTAGGTCTGGTTCAAGTATCATAGCTGCAATAAAACCTTTAACTGTTTCTGGTGGATAAACTATTTCCAATTTGAATGATTCGAATTCTTTGAGTAATTCTTTTTCTTGCGTAAGAAGACATCCCATCTTAGCTTTTGTTTTTCGGCTTAAGGCGTCAGCTACCACATTGGCCTTTCCTGGATGGTACTTGATCGTACAATCATAATCCTTGACTAGCTCGAGCCATCTCCTTTGTCGCATGTTCAAATCCTTTTGTTCAAAGAAGTATTTTAAACTCTTGTGATCAGTAAAGATCTCACATTTAACTCCATAGAGATAGTATCTCCATATCTTCAAGGCATGAACAACTGCAGCGAGTTCAAGATCATGAGTCGGATAGTTTAACTCATGGGGCTTCGACTGACGAGATGCGTATTCAATTACTCTATGGTTTTGCATTAACACACAACCCAATCCAAGCTTAGATGCATCAGTATAAACGATGAATCCTTCATTTCCCTCTAGTATAGCTAACACCGGGGCCGTAGTCAACTTTGTTTTTAGTTCTTGGAAACTAGCCTCGCAACTTTCTGACCATGTGAACTTAAGTCCCTTCCTGAGCAATTGTGTTAATGGCCTTGCTAGCTTTGAGAATTCTTCAATGAATCTCCGGTAATATCCCGTCAAACCGAGAAAACTACGAATCTCGTTGGCATTCGTTGGTGTTTTCCAATCCTTGACTACCTCAATCTTGGCCGGATCAACTTTGATTCCTTCCGAAGACACTATGTGTCCGAGGAACATAACCTCCTTGAGCCAAAACTCGCACTTGTTGTATTTGGCGTACAATTTTTCCACTCGCAAGGTATCAAGCACAATGGGTAAGTGTTCTGCATGCTGATCCTCATTTTTAGAATATATGAGGATATCGTCGATGAATACCAAGACAAAGTTATCTAGGTATTGATGAAATATCCGGTTCATCAAGTCCATGAAAACCGCTGGAGCATTTGTTAAGCCAAAAGACATCACAATGAACTCGTAATGTCCATATCTTGTTCGAAAAGTTGTTTTTGGAATATCCTCCTTTCTTATCTTGAGTTGGTGATAACCTGAACGCAAATCAATTTTGAAAAAGACAGTTGCTCCCTTTAATTGGTCAAAGAGATCATCTATCCTTGGAAGAGGATACCTGTTTTTAATGGTAAGCTTGTTTAATTCTCGATAATCGATGCACATTCTCAGTGACCCATCTTTCTTCTTGACAAATAGAACTGGCGCGCCCCATGGTGAAACACTTGGTCGGATAAAACCAAGTTCCATTAGTTCTTGTAGCTGTAGTTTGAGCTCTTGCAGTTCTTTTGGCGTCATTCTATAAGGTGCTTTCGACACTGGAGCTGCTCCAGGCTCCAAGTCGATGGTGAATTCAATTTCTCTATCTGGAGGTAATCCTAGAAATTCATCGAGAAAGACATCTGGATAGTCCTTTACAATGCATTCATGTGAGATGTCCTTCTTTTGATGTGCATCAGTCATCAGACTGACAAGAATTGCCTGACAATTTCCTTTCCTTAGAAATTTGGCAGCCTTGAATGCTGAAATAATGGGTATCGGATGTCCCAATCTTGACCCATGGTACCTAACGTTTGATCCGTCATTTGCTTGAAAAGAAACATCTATTTCTTGGCAACGTATAGTCACCTTATTTTTCTCTAACCAATCCATACCCAAAATGACATCGAAATCCTTCATTTCAATGACATGTAACTCTGCTGTCACCTCACATTCGTTGATTTTCAATTTCTGCTTCTGGCACACTTCCCATATTCTCGCTATCATCTACACCTTATATATATATGTTGGATACATCTCACACTACCCAAAAATAAAATTCCAAATACAATGTTTAAATTTTTCGAGAAATTTCAGTTGAAAAAGCCTCAAAATTTAATTTTGCTTCACAGCAAAAAGGCTGCACAATGGAACAAGTTAGTCAAAGAATTTATAATGCAGCATTACTACCTAATGGAGGAAGATGTACCGGGTGGATCAATGAATGATTTATTCAGAGAATTTCTAAGACAACACAATAATCAAAGATTCATCGAGTACTTACATAGACAATCTGCTATGATGAATGTTTCTCTCACTGCTCCAAAGAAAACAACATTGCTTTATCCAAGGATACCAGGAACCACGGAGGTTGATCACACTGCTATCTTAATTGCCATCAACCATTCTGCTCAACTCATGAATTATCCCATTGACCTCAATAATAAGGACTATAGAAGGGTGTTCAATGAGATATATGCCAACTTTGGGGTGACCTCGGAACTAAGACAAAGAGAAATGGTCGAAATGAGAAGGGCTCAGCTAGCTGAACAACAACAACGACAATCACAATCAGCTGAAAAGGATCAAAGTCAACCACCTACTCAACAATGAAGATTTATTCTCTATCTTTTTGTTCAAATTTTTTTGTATAGCAGCTGGCTCTCATGTAATTAACTTTTCTATCAGTACTCGACTACTATATCTATAAAGTTTGAAGTTCTTGGTTTTGAAAAACAACCTGATGACAATATCTCTTTGTCCAAGCAATGTTTTTATGCTTATTATTTAATGTTTTATATTTATGCATTCTAACTGCCTGCTATATTCAAACTATTGTGTTCAACACTTAGTCATTTTTATGATCTTATAAAACCAAGTAGTCAATGTTATCTTTTAGGGAACAACTTAATTATAAAAGAAGCATATTGTTTTATTTACAATCTGTAATATTCTTGTAAAAACTTTCTTGGAAATATTGATTACTAAGATAAGTATTTTCTAAGTTGTATAGACAACGAGTCTTAAAGTTGTGAGTATATCGTTTTTGTAAATATAACGATTTGTCTCTCATACTTGCAGTTAGTTCGCTGTCCACCTTACTTGTCTTAGTTTTAGATACTTATAATTTATTTTCTCATATCATAAATTGTAAAAGAAGTTTGAAATTTCAAACTTACTTATAACGATTAGTCTTTCTAGAGTTAGTTTGTTAACAACTACAATGTAGAACAAATGGATAACTTTACTACCTGTCCCTATAATCAAGTTGTAACTTGGATAGAAGACTTATATACTTGAAAAGATCTCAAGAGGAAGAACAGCTAAAGTAAATATCTCTCAGCAGCCCGCTGTCCAAATTTCAATAGGTCGTTTTTCACAAAAAAAATCTATCCTTCTATTCTCCTTTTCTATCAAGATATCTTCAACATGAAGTCATAAATGTTAATTGGAAACCAAACCAACTAACTTGTGAAAGAGCAGCTCGACTCACAGTGACCTGCTAGATCAAATGCAAACAAGCTGGTCCTCACAATTACTATGGTGGACTGCCGACATACTTAAATTTTTCATAAGTCAACCACTCAGTGTATTATCACATCAACAACATATTTTTAGGAATGAAGTACGAGAATATCAAATTGTAGTACGGTGATTCATTTCTAGTATTGCAACGCAGTGGGAAATCACGTGATAGGTTGAACAAGAAGCTCATATGGCAGCCTGTGTATCCATAACACTGCCATGCAATTAATGAAGCCATTAATGCAAAGAGGAAGGACTCCTCTCTCTCTCTCTAACGGATAGTTCTAGCCATGGTTCTATAAATTCCACCTTCACTTCCAGGAAAGGGTACGAGAATTCAAGCATTCAAATCACCATTACTCTGCTCAAAATCTTCAAGCTCTCAACATTCAAAACACTCCTACTCAATCTTAGAATTCTCTAGAGTGTGTTACAGTTTTTGAAGGATTATTTTCTGGAAAAACAGTTTACAAAACCTCAAGTTTGGATCTTGTTTTGATCCAGTTGAAACCCTAGATTGTAGTCATCAATCTTAGGGAGAAGAATTGTAATTACAAGAAGTTATCTAGTTTTGATAATTCTTGTGGCTCGTACTCCACGAGTAAAAAGAAAGGAGAAAGTTTAGTGTATTTTCGATCTAGGTTTGATCGAGCCGTGGATGTAGGGAAAGTTTATCCCGAACCCCGTTAACTATTTGCGTTCTTTATTTCTTGTTTACTTCTCATTCATATTCTTCATACCTTGCATATAAAACTTTTGTGTTAAAGATTAACGAGTAAGAAATCATTTTCTCATTAATAAGAGCATTAACCACGAAATTCCGCACACAACATTAATCAAGCTTAACCTACTATAGTTATTCTTGATTATCTTCACATAAGGTTATATTTGAGTAAGATTAAGTTTTCCTAATAAGAAGATTTATTTTACTATTCTAAGCTATCTTATCTATTAAGTGTGCTTAAGCCTTATATCTTAATCTTAAAAATGAGAAAACCCTACAAGTTCTGAATTGGTGTATTCCCCCCCCCATACACCAATCTAGCTCTTTCAAGACCAACAAGTGGTACCAGAGCAGTGGTCCATTTTGACCATTGTTTCTGTTTCACAAGAGTTAATCTCTGTGTGGTCATCTTAGATAGATCTTGAAAACGTTTTCACAGCATAAAGCACTTGCATTAAACTAATCATCTACTTTAGTCATGAAAGGACAGATGGTTCGTGCTTGTGAGGATTTCTCCATTGCAGGCTATGATGACTGGATCTTCAGAATTGAGATGTGTTTACGTGCTCAATATATCAAAATGTGGAAGGTCATCATAGATGGACCCATAAAAATAATGAACAAAGGAAGCGCTGAGATAAATGATGGAACTGGACCTACTCCTTCGTTAATCATAGTCGAGAAGGAGAAGTCAATTGATGAATACACAACAGAAGAGAGGAAAGAAGTTGGACTCGATGACTATGCCAAAGGTCTAATCTCTAGCACAGTTAGAGGCATATACTTGGCCAAAATCAGACATCTCCAAACAACCAAAGAGATGTGGGACGTGCTAAAAGAAATTACCCTTGGATCGGATATTATTCAAGAAAACAAGCTGTCTATCGCTTGTAACAAATTTGAAGAGTTCAAGATAAAGTCTAGAGAGACGATAGCTCAAATGAAGAACAGGTTCACTGAAGTTCTCATTGAGATAGCCATGATTGACAAAAATAAGTATTCTCAGTGTGAGAAAAACTTGAAAGTCATTTGAGCTCTACCTGCTAGTTGGGAAATTTACTCAGCCATGCATCCCATGATGCCAAAGTTCAACTCTCTAACCACCGACTCTTTATTTGATTTACTTACTGGAAATGAGTATGAGATCAATCGTATTCATGGTGCATCTAATCCCGCTTGTAGTAAACCATCTTCCGCAGAAAACAAAGATAAAGAAACTGCTTTCAAATAAAAGGCTAAAGACATGGAAGCAACCAAACAAACACAAACTATTGTTGTCAAGGAATCATCGAGCTCAAATGATGAGAATTATCCAACGAAAAATTATTTTGAGGAGTATTCTCTCATGGCAAAGAGATTCCAAAGAATGGAAGTAAGAGTCAATAGATACAAACGGCTCTACAAAGAAAATAACAACAAAAGTTTCAAAGGGAAAGATCAATCTGGTGATCGACCTGATCCTAAGAATGAGGTAGAATCAACCTCATATGTTAAAGCTAACCTCTCTGAATATTCTTATTTTAAATGTGGCAGGAAGGGACACTTCAAGACTGATTATCCCGACATATCAAAAGCGGAGAGAGATGAGCTTCGTGCCAAACGAGACAAAAAGCTCAAAGAGCAAAGGAAAGCCATGCTAGCTGAAGAACATTCATCTCCAAGTCACCTGTCGGACAGCTCATCTGAAAACAATGAAGCTTTCATAGTTGATGAAGATGAAGATGAATGGGATGAATGTCTCATGGGCCATAATAATGGACTCGACAATTAAGTGGTAAATTGCCAAGTTTCACTATTTTCTAATCCACCTATATATGATTCTGGTGATGAAGAAAAAGGTGAAGACAACCTGTCAATCGAAGACTTCACCAAACTCATGGAAGATCATGAAAGATTGAATGCGATAAAAGAAAATGGAAGAATGGCAACCACCATTCAAGAGATGAAGGAAATTAGCAGCGCGTTCAATGACAGAGAAAACGCACTATTGAGACAAATCAAAAGCAAGAGCGAGGAGAACTACGCCTTGACCGCCAAGATATCAGATCTAATATACCGAGAAGCCTCTGCTCAATGCAAGATCGATGATTTGAGTGCCATGATCAACCACTCAATGCACAAAAAGGAAGATTGAATTCAACCTATCAACGACATGCAAAGAAGAGCTGCAGATCGTACTAGACTTGTATTTGATGGAGTTGACAAAGGTCCACCAACGGGCAAGTTTGTGAAAGAGAAAGGGAAAGACAAGATAGTCAATCTCAACAGCAAGAATGTGAGACAACCTTAGGCTATTTAGATCAAGGAGCAAACGAACTATCAACATCAAATCCATCGTCAACAAAAATATACTACTCAAGGAGTTGGGTACCAACAAAGGAAACCACCTGCTAGGGTTAAAAATCTACCTGCATCGATGTTCTATCAACAACAAGTTGCTTCCACGCTCAACCAGAAAAGACAACCACATGCTCCCACCAAACCATCTGCTCCTAAGAAACAAACTGCATCCACTCAACCACCTGTCAAGAAGAAAAAGATAGTCTACATTGACTTCAGTGGCAAACAGATCAGGCCATCACAGAATGTTACTATTATTAGGTAAATTTAGGTTCCAAAAGGAACCTTGTCTACTAACAAGACACCCTCAATCAGTAGTGTAGCTAAGTAATGTTTCATTGCAGGATATGAGATCGATGAGAAGGAAGCACACAACTCGGGGTGCAGTGTGGATACTTGATAGCGGATGCTCAAAACATATGACGTGCAACAAAGATTTGTTGATCAACTATAAGGAGAGCATTGGACCAACTGTTACCTTTGGAGGAAACTCTAAAGGATATACAAAGGGTTATGGTGATCTTCAAGTTGGTAACACTACTATTCTCAATGTATCATATGTCTTTCTCGATTAGTCAATTTTGTGCTAATAATAAGAGAATAGAATTTACAGCTAACAAGTGTCTTGTGAAGAATTTGGAAGGAGAAGAAATTCTTCTTACCGGGATTTTGCAGGACAGGTTGTATATTGTACAGTGGAACGAACATAATGAAACCTGTCTTGTAACAAAGTCAAGTACATAAACCAGCTGGTTATGACACAAACGATTGAGCCACTTAAACTTCAAATCAATCAACAAGTTGGTGAAAGACAATCTGGTTGAAGGTCTACCTAATCAAATCTATGACAAAGACCATGTGTGTGAAGCTTGTCAAGCTGGAAAACAAACAAGAGCATCGTTTCCAACAAAGGCAGCCCAATCAACAACAAGAATTTTGGAACTCCTACATCTAGACCTTTTTGGACCTGTATCTCCATTAAGTGTAAACGGTAGAAAGTATACTCTTGTTGTTATTGATGATTTCTCTAGATTTACTTGGGTTTGTTTTCATGTAAAAGAAAAGGGAAACTCTAGAGAAACTACCTGACCTACTCAACTAACTATCAAATCAAAAGGAGACATCCATCATCACCATTCGATTTGATCGTGGAACTGAATTTATCAATCATATGATCGAAGATTACTGCTCAAAGATGAGAATTCAACATTAAACTTCAGTAGCTCGAATACCACAACAAAATGGGATTGTCGAAAGATGAAACAGATCGCTGAAGGAAGATGTCCGAACAATGCTAAATGAAATCAATCTTCCAAAGAAGTTCTGGGCTGAAGCAGTTAACACGTCCTGCTACACACAAAATCGATTTGTCATCACACTACGTCACGGGAAAACTCTGTACGAGTTGTGGAATAACAGGAAGCCTCGAATTACATATTTTCGTTCATTTGGTTGTAAGTGTTACATTCACAACAATGAGAAAACTCAATTAAAAACATTTGATAGCAAAAGTGATCAAGGAATTTTCTTAAGATATTTTGAAATCAGCAAAGCCTATCGTGTTTTTAATATGAGAACTCTTGTTGTGGAAGTAGTAACGCCACGTGTTGTTTTTGATGAAGCTAATTTTGAGGTTTAAGGAACAGATAGCTCCTCGTCAAATAATGATCTCACTACCTCAATATTGAGAAACTCCACAGATAGACCCATCGACGACATCCTTCTATGGAGTCCACGAAAAGATGAAGATGAAGAAGAAACCAATAATCAACCTGTTGCAGAGAAACTACAGCAAGGGGGAACAGATGTACAAATATCACATCTAGAGGCAACAGATCAAGGGGGAAATTCTCATGAAGAATGTTCACAACCATTTGTTGCTGAACAAAATATTCCTCAATCTGCTACACCTACCAATCAACAGCCATTTGTTCCAGAATTGGTAAATGAAGTGTCAAGTATTGATATAAACTTTGACAATCAATTTGATGTTCCTATCACAGATCGTCCCGAATTTGAGAATCCACTTGATGAGCTAGAAATCGAAGTGTCTGAAGAAGAAATGAAAAAGCGAAGAAAATGGGTAGATAGCCATCCCGATCTCATTGTTGGGAACCCAGCAGATAGAGTCAAAACATCAATGAAGCTTTACAAAGTGCTGATTGGACCAATGCCATGCAAGAAGAATTAAATGAATTCAAGAGAAATGAAGTATGGTATTTGATAGACCGACCTAGACATCAAGGTGTTATTGGAGTTAAATGGATATTCAAAAATAAGAGGGATGAAACAGGTGAAGTTGTGAGAAACAAAGTAAGACTAGTCGCCAATGGATATTGCCAACAGGAAGGGATCGAATTTGATGAAACATTTGCACCTGTGGCAAGACTAGAAGCTATCAGATTGTTTCTTGCCTACGCTACTTACCATTGCTTCAAAGTGTTCCAAATAGATGTAAAGAGTGCCTTTCTAAATGGAATTCTAGAAGAGAAAGTTTACTTGGAACAACCACCTGGCTTTAAATTTGAAAATGAAGACAAAGTGTATAGATTGGTAAAAGTAGTATATGGTTTAAAACACGTTCCTCGAGCTTGGTATGAGACATTGTCCACCTTCTTGCTGCAATCAGGATTCAAACGAGAATCAGTGAACAAAACACTTTTCAGTATCAAAGTCCAAGATTATATCCTTTTAGTTCAAATTTATGTTGATGACATTATTTTTGGATCCAAATCTGAATTCTTTTGTAACAAATTTAGCAAGTTGATGCAGGACAAGTACAAGATGTCAAAGATGGTAGAAATGAATTTCTTCCTAGGCTTACAAGTCAAACAATCTACTGATGGGATCTTAATCAACCAATCCAAAAATATCAACGATCTCATCACAAAGTTTGGTGTGAAAGACAACAAACCAGTAAAAATTCTCATGCAAACAAATGGACAGATCGGTCCTGATGTGCTTGGGAAGGCAGCCGATATAAAACAGTATTGTGGTATTATTGGATTATTATTATATCTAACTGCTAGTCGACCTGATATTACGTTTGTTGTTGGTGTTTGTGCTAGGTATCAAGCTAGCCCAAGAGAATCTCTCATGGAAGCGGCCAAAAGAATTTTACGCTATCTCAAAGGAACTACGGAGATAGGTTTGTGGTATCCATGTGATGATAATTTTGAACTAACAGGTTACTCTGATTCTGATTATGCAGATTGCAAGCTTGATAGAAAATCTACATCTAGGACTTGCCAATTTCTTGGAAGCAAGCTCATTTCATGGTTTTCCAAAAAGCAAACTTTAGTTGCAACCTCAATAACAGAAGCAGTATACATGGCAGCAAGGAGTTGTACAACACAAATTTTGTGGCTTAAACAACAACTAAAAGACTATGAAGACTACTTGGATGTTGTGCCCAACATTTGTGATAGCTCCAGCGTGATTGCCATTACACAAAATCATGTTCTTCACACTCGCTGCAAACATCTAGATGTTCGCCATCACTATATTCGCGATCATGTTGAAAAGAAGAACATCAAGATCGAGAAAATTCTCACCCAATGTACATCGAGCTGATATTCTCACAAAGACATTAGCCGAACACAGATTCAAAATTCTTTGTGGGAAACTGGGGTTAATGAACCTCATTGAAATTAGTACAAATGTTGATAACAGATAGCTGTTGGTAAAAAAGTCATCTGTTGCTACACTTTTTTTTAAACTAGCTGATTATCTACATCATATTTAACTAATCATGCAGCTAGATATTTTACAAGGAATGTGCACATCGAGCTGTTCAAATTTGAAAAATCAACAGCGACCTGCTCCAAATTGGAAATCAGCAGCTAACTGCTATTTGAGACAATAGCAGATCGATCAAGGATACAAAACGATCGACTGAAGCATTAATCAAGATATTTACAAGGATTGTGCAAATCAAGAAGTAACAACGAGCGGATCAAAATGAAAAATCAGCAGCGAGCTGTTAATCAAGGATAACAGATCGATCAAAATACAAAACAATCTGCTAGGGCATTAATCAAGGGGGAATCTAAACTAGAGTCATAAATATTATTTATTTCTCTAACTCCTTTAGTATTTATGTCACATGATTAATATTAAATTATATTTAATATTAGATAATGTCAAAAGTCCAAATGTCAAAAAAAGTGAGGAATAAAGGGAAGATCATTTAATGTTGCAGTCCTTGGTTCCCGTTTCGAGGCAATGATGTGACTCTTTTGAAGATGCAATTTGATGGCGTGTGTACTACAATCGACATTTGGGCGGCAAATGATTAAATCAGGGAGTAATCTCAACCGCTAATTATTATCATTTTTACATGATTCAATCTGATCCATTCATTATTTGTCGATATATATGTGGTAGTTTGACTGTTTCTCTTCTTACACTTTCAAACTTCCCTCTCTCTCCCAAAACCTAAAACCGCCATTGCTACTCTCGAGCTTTTCTTTCAAAACTCCTTACTTTCACAAAGTTAATCAAAACCATTTTCAAAATGACTGCATCTGAAGCTAGTTCTACATTGTCACATGCATCTCTGATTCCTTTGTCAGAAATGCTTCACACGATAGAGGCAAAATTATCGTCGGAGCCTCGCGCTGTACTCACACATCACGAGTTTCGTACCTTAGATGTTCTGATCTCTCAGATTGAGCCTTGCACAAGTTTAACTCACACAAAATATGAACTAGGGTTTCATATCTATGTTTATTTTGTTTATGATTTATATAAGCATGAACTAAATTCTCACATGTTTAGTAAATGATTATTTGAAATATTTTTGCGTGTTAATCTCTTTAAGATATATAATAAGTCTGTACTCAGATGTTCATAGCCAGAATAATAATAATATATGTCTTTAAATCATACATTGTGATATTGGTTATTAAAACTCAGAAACTAATAATTGTGTCAATAACTGGATTAAACGTGTTTAATTATGTGTTAATCACTCTTGCTATATGTTTATCCTCTTGACTCTAAATAACTATCACTGTCATTATTACATAGCTTCTATTTGCCAGCAAACTGTCCCAGATACTTAATCAAAATCTATGTTTTTATTTAGGGTTCCAAAAAATTATCACTATGGAACTAGATTATTATCTTCCCCGACAGATTGCTCTATTTTATTGTTCATGCATGGTAGATGAGCGAGAGGAATACAGTGTCAAGATACCCACTGGAAAATCCTAAGAGGAAAACATGCGCACAACGGTGATAGAAATGATAATACAAACTTATCATCTAACTGATGAAGGGGAGATCGTTGTTGAAGAGGTCATGAATGAGAAAATTCAACAAGCTATTGACCTAATGGTTGCACAACCATTCACAGGGACTGTGAAGGCATTTAACAGGGAGTTAATGCTTCCTAGTTACTGCCTGCTCCTTGACTATGTCCAGAGGGTGTTTTTAAGACACTAGGGAACTTATGATTTAGTCACTTCCGGTAAACTCAAGATTATGACGGCTGTGCTTTTCAATCTCAAAGTGAACTGGGCCAGGTCGCTGCTCAAAATCATTGTTGATGAGGAACAACAGATAGATATACTCCAAGACACAAATGGCAACTGTACATAGCTTAACATAAAGCGACCTCTCCGCCTTTCCACCAAGATTAGCACCATCATCGTCGGTTATTTTCAAAAGGACAAATGGCACAAATTGGTGGAATTTAGCAAAAATTGCATCTTGCCTAGGACGAGGCATCAAATTGAGATGGCTATTGGGACAGTATTTCAGATTTTCTTAAAGGTCATTGATGACAAAATCAAACAGGCCATGATTCGAATCGGGCAATCAAACAAGGAATGTGTAATTCCTACTAAGAAGCCAGAAATTGTTGGCGAAGCAGCTGCGGCCCAAGCACAAGAAGAAGTACCTGCCGATCGGGGGGGAATGTTTGGTCCCAGAAGAGCAATGTTTGGTGTATGGGGGAGGGAATACACCAAAATACAAACTTTTCAGTTTACTTGACAAGTTATGAGAGAGTTCAAGCTATTCTGTATAAGAAATTGCTCGAAGATGACTTGACAGATCGATAGCAGTTTAGTCCAAACAGATTACTCTCTTAGTGAAAACACTTAGCTAATAATAAGAGTGATCTTATTACTTTCTGAGTGTTGAGTGAGTGCGGAATAATGGTGGAATAGTGATTGCTCTTGTTTAGAAAACCTTAGTAATAATCCAGAATGTTAAGGAGATTGATTGAGATGCAGATGGATGATAGTGCAGAGAGTTAGAATAATAAACAACTGAAAATAAAGAATGCAGGAATGTAAAGCACACAGTTGTTTAACGTGGTTTGGGAAATCCCTACATCCACGATCTGGTCAAAAACTAGACCAGATTATCCACTACTAGGATACTCTGCTTCTTTATACTCGTGGAGAACGAGTCACAAGTATCAATCACAACTAGAGAGATACTTATGCACGAAATAAGGGTCGTGTACCTTTACAACAGATTACCTCTACGTTACCACTAGAAAACTACTAGCTAGCAGGGTGATCTCCTTTCTCTCGATAAGACAGACTTGAATCGAGGTGGTTGGTGTGATGTAGAATCACAAGGTGTTGAAGCTCTAAGTCTGGATGGCAGATTGCTTGAAAGTATGACAACAGTTTAGCTTGCGCGTATGTTCTATTTACTCCAGATTTCTAACTTCAACTATATAGGCATTGAATTTGAAATTCTAGCCATTTGTTGATTGACGTGAGATAGATGGTATATTGCCAATCAATGGTTTCCATCATATCTGTTCTTGCCATATAGGAAAGGTTGACTCAATCTTTAAGTTATGGAAAGCAGATTGCTAACGGTCTCTTTCCTTCTATGTGTTAACCGAAGATCTTCTTTCCAATCCCAGTTGGATGGACTTGATCTTGACGTGGCAAGAGCATATGATGTGTAGGATGATATCAGCTGGTGGATTGATGACTCAATCGTTCTGGTTCCTCGCTGTAGGCATCGATCTGGTCACTGTCTGTTACAGCAGATCGATTCCTTTTGGCGTGAAATCTTGACTTTCATCCTATTCTATGTTGAGATTGACTTCTATAGGAATATTTCCTTTACACATTAAGTCATCTCCTAATCTGTTCCATAACAGGATTCACTTTATCTCTAGTGATCTGTTTTTACACGTAGAACAGTTTAAGCTCTAAGATAGCTAAGTGTGTTTCGAAAGACCATCATCAAAACTAAAAAAAAACCTTAGGGTTCCCAACAATTTGCCCCTTTTTGATGATGTCGAAACCACACTTTACAATAATTCCTATCAACACATAAAGAACGATCTGGTCTGATAGCTAGATTGACGTTTGTTCGTTATTAGGCTTATAACGATTTGAATATATATATTATATGTGTTCTGGATAATTAGAGTTTGTCATCAGAAACTTCAAATGAACTTCAATAGATAAGGGACAATAAAATTTACAGATTATCAAAAGTGAGAAATGCAGATCATAATGAAAGAAATATGGCTATCTGCTCTTTCTCTTCTCTTCCTGTTGTCTTTTCATTTTTGCCCTGGTCTCATCTGAGATCAACTGCACACTCTCGTAAATCCCTTCCCTTATCCTTATATAATCTGGATCTTCTGCATCCACCTTGTATCCTCTGTTCTCAGCTAGCTGGTTACTGAAGGTTAGCAGGAATGTTTTGTCCGGTAGATCAGTCCCTGGAATGGTGGGGCATGATCTGTATTCTTTCTCAGGCGCAGTGATCTGGATGTTAGCTTGTGCTGCAGCTTTTCTAATCTCTTCCACCAGATCACTAGCATCATTCATGTCTAGATATCGATTGAATGCTTCGTTAGGTGATCCATCAGTGTATGCAGGTTCCTTCAGGAAGTATCTGCAGAGAACGAATGCATTCTTGAGCCCTTCCCATCCATCTCTTAGGTGAACTGGGACCCAGTTGGTCACTCCAGATGGTCTGATGTGAGTCGATGGCCAGCTGGATCCAGTTTTCTTCTTCTTCTTTTGAGTTTGGCTCGATCTGCTGGATGATTTAGATTTTTGAGTGTGAGCAGATGGAGCAGATGGAGGGCTGGCTGTTTGTGCAGTGATCTGCTGCTCCGGTTGAGCTATCTCATTTCCTTTCCCTTTTTCAGCAGCAGCAGATGGCTTTATTTTCATCCCAGTCCCTTCCCCCTTTTCGACATCAGCAACAACCATGTTGATAAGTGTCCGGAGGGAAGAGATCTCTTCCTTCAATGCATTGATCTCTTTGTCGGTCTCCACCTTCTGTGTAAGCAGTGATGTGATGTTGAGGTTGGAATCATCAAGCTACTTTTGAAATGATTTTGTAATGTTGGACAGGTCGGCCGTGTGGCGCTCTACATCTTCCTGGACAATCCCAAAGTCGTTGAAATATGTGTCGATCATTGTTTTTGTGGGATAGCGCAGTTCGCTTAACTTCCGTTCGACAAAATTCTTCCCATTGACCTCAAACTGTCTGAACATGGCCTTGGTGTGTGAGATGGCTTCCTTTAGAATGTCAGCTGTTATGCCATCGGTCTGTTCTTGCACTATGGCATGCACCATGTCCTTCTCTTTCTCAGCGAAGGCAGTGATAATCTTGTAGATTTTTTTGACTTTGAGCTCAGTGGTAAACAGACTTTGATCGATCTGTGCCTTCCTTTCTTCAGCAGCAGCTCGATCATCGTCCATTTTCTTGCTAACTTCTTCAATCTTCAACCTGCATATTCTCCTCAAGTCAGAGTCAACTTGATTGACATGTGTCTTCAAGTGGTCGTTGAACTCTGTGAGTATGCGGATGGCTTCATCTTGAACGGTGGAGAGAGTGTCGTACATGTACTTGTCAACTTTCTGGGAGATGAGATCTCTCACTTGTGCATTAGACAAGGATTGATGCTGGGTCATCAATATGTCTTCCAGATTTGACATTTCAACGTATTCATCCATTGTGGCAACGACAGCTGGGGTGTATATGTTATCTATGTGTACACCACCCACCCTCTGTCCTGCTGGTTCATGTTCTGGTTCATGATCTGGTTCCCCCTCAGCCAGTGCAGTAGTGGGCTGTTCAACCTCAGCCATGGGCTGATCTGGTTCTGTTATTGCTGCACCCTGTTGGTGAGCATCAGCCTGAGCTACTTCAGCTGCTTCTTCTACAATCGCTTCAACAATCTCTTCAGCTTCGTGATCAGAGGTTATACTTTCGAAGAATTGCAGCATCCCAGCCTTCTCATACAAAGATCTCAGATCGATCTTTAACTTGATGGATTCGTGCTGGGATATGGCTAGTATGTCTTGGGGAAAAGATTCTCGTAGTTCTGTGATGAAAGAAACCTCGAAGGTGTTTAAGAAGATGGCTTCTTCTGCTTTCAGCGCATCGATGGATTTAACCTTGAGCAGAGCATCCAGTACATAGAACTCCTTATCCTTGATGAGAAACAGGAGTTGAACTCTTATTGCTGCATCATAGCTCTCAGGAGTGAGCTGGATGCCTGGATATCGTTTGAGAACAGCACGATCTGCCTCTGCTTCAAGTAGTTTTACAACTGTTTTAGCCTTGTGCTTTTCTTCATCTTCACCAGATGATGCATCCTCTCCTTCTGAAACCTCATCGATCTGCTCAAGTGGTTCTGCAGACGATGGACTGGTGGAGTGTGCTGGAGAAAAGTCCTTGGACTGATCTGGATGCACAGATGAAATGGGGGCCACATCCTCTGGTGGACCACCCAACTGAATTTCTTCTTCCTCAACCTCCTGTTGAGGGAGAATGGTTTCAGCTGCAGCAGGTACCTCAGCCTGGACTTCGTCTGCAAGCTTCTGAAGTCGTCTACGCTTGGTTTTAGGTGGCTGGGCTGCTGTGGAGATATCTGTGTCAATCGAGCTAGATCTTCTGGTGGTCCTCTTGGTGGGTGTCTTCTCGATTGGTTTCTCCTTTGTGATTTTGGATTTGGTGGGTCGATGTGCTGGAACAGATTGAGGAATCCAGATAGGATTCGAATTTCCCATCTCCATCAGTGCATTAAAGACTACTGAGTCTTTAACTCTGGCAATCAGTTTGCTGAAATGCCCATTGACATTTCTATCTGATGCTGGTCCTTGGGGAAGTGCTGTCTGGTGTTGAATTCAACAGCAGTATCCCATTGGTGGTGAGGGAAGAATGTTTCCAACATGAAGCTTATTTTCGTTGAGTGTCTCAAGCTGCTGCGCTTCACTTCAATGCCAGGGGGTCCTCCTTTCACGAACAGGATCATCTTGGCTTCCTTGGCCAAGAGATCAAATAAAATCCTGCTCCAGTTCACTGGCAGGTTGAGTACCACTGCTGCTAGTATCCTGAATTTCTCAGGGGTGACCTGGTCGTAGGATCCATTGTGGTTGAGAAAGATTCGTTGTACGAATTCAAACAGAATTCTGAATTCTGGAGCGAGAAGTGCACGGACAAACATCCTGTTTGTATATTGGATGGGTATGATCATCACTATCTCCACAGCTTCTTGCAGATGTTCTGCAGTGATTTCCCCAAGGTCAAGACCTTCATCTTTCACTTTGTAAACATCGTTGATGATGTTGATGACGTTGTACGAGGTGTTGCTGATAGTATTCCATTTACTGACCCTTATGGTTGCCTCATCTCCACCCCTCTCTCCCTGCCATGAGAGGTAGAAGGCGACAACGACTTTGGGTAGGAAATGAACTGGGAGTGATGTGATAATATTGTGAAAACCTACAGGAAACACAATAGAGCATATGTGAGCACTATCCTTCCAACAGTGAAGTATACGTGCCCAAAACAGTTTATGCAGTCTAGCAATCGATATCACAGTAATCACAAGTATATATATATGCAGATGAGTAAAAGCAGTTTATCAACAACATGTATAAGAGATAATATAAGACAAACGGAAACAAGAATCACAAAGCAGTGAACCTTTGCACTGACGGACAAAATCAAATGCCTTTTCCAGTTTGTGAAACCCGAAGGTATCAAGAACTGCGAAGAGGTCTTGATCAAGAAAAACAGAGGATTTGGGTGCCATTGTTACTAGAACAGAGTGAATTTCGAAAGTAGAGAGAGTTTGAAAGAGAGGAAATTTTGCTAAGTGTTTCGAGAAATATAAGTGAAAGTGATAGATGAAACAACTTATCAAACATATAAACGAAAGAGAAGATAAGTAAGGGAATAAAATATTCAGAAATCCTTCCCTTTTTCAGCTTTTCCCGCCTTTCCGTGTTCTAGGTTTACAGTCTATAACCACCTCTCTTTATCGTGTGATGCACGCGCTTGATCAAACGGTTGTGACGTGGCGCGTTGTTTTTGTTGCAGTCATTTTCTCCCTTTTTCTTGATTTGGAAGATATTTCCTCGATCACGTTTCCCAATTACTGTACTTAATCATCAAAAATAAAAGATTTGATATCTAGTGTCAGAAATTAGATATTTTGTATAATTAGTCGCCATATATAGTTGACCTTTCCCCCTTAACCAAGTAATGGGATAATTAATAAGAAATATATTAAATTAATATCCACGTGGCATTTAGTAATCTGGTCAAGGTCGATCTCTTGCATAGTGAGATCTATCGATCTGGTTGTGCCACTGTTCAATTTGGTGTTTTGACTCCTTTACTAATTCCTAGTTGGAATTTGATTAATCGTTATTGGCATATACCTAGTGATCTGGTGTCAATTCCCTGTTGGAATTTTACGTGATCTGGATTTTATCAATCTGGACCATGATGATCTGGTTTTGATTCCCTGTTGGAATATTGAATTTGATCTGGTTTAGATCAATCTGGTCCTTTCTTCAAGATTTAACAGTCCTAGTTTTCCACAAAGCATCTTAAACCTTTCTTCTGGTAATGCCTTAGTGAGAATGTCTGCTCTCTGAACTTCAGTGTGTATTTTCTCAATCTGTACATGTTTCCTTTCAACATGGTCTCTTATGAAGTGATGTCTTACATCCACATGTTTGCATCTGGTGTGCAATACTGGGTTCTGTGTGATTGCTATAGCACTTGAACTATCACAGAAAATAGGTATCTCCTTGATATCAATCTCATAATCTTTAAGCTGTTGTCTTAGCCACAGTATTTGTGCACAACAACTTCCAGCTGCCATATATTCTGCTTCTGTAGTTGAGGTGGCAACTGATGTCTGTTTCTTAGAAAACCAAGAAATCAGTTTATTTCCTAGAAACTGACATGTACCATATGTTGACTTTCTGTCCAGTTTACATCCAGCATAATCTGAGTCAGTATATCCAGTTAGCTCAAAATTGTCTTCACATGGATACCATAATCCTATATGGGTTGTTCCCTTAAGATATCTTAGTAACTTCTTAGCTGCTTCCATGTGAGACTTTTTGGGATTTGCTTGATATCTTGCACATACACCTACTGCAAATGTGATGTCAGGTCGACTGGCAGTTAGGTATAGTAATGATCATATGATCCCTCTGTATTGAGTAATGTTTACTGGTTTTCCTTCTGGATCTGGATCAATTTTCCCATTTGTTTGCATTGGGATTTTTACTGGATTACTGTCTTTTAACCCAAACTTGGTCAGCAGATCGTTGATGTATTTTGTTTGATTAATAAAGATACCATCTGGTAGCTGCTTGACCTGCAAACCTAAAAAGAAGCTCATTTCTCCCATTATGGACATTTGGTACTTATTTTTCATAAGTTCAGCAAATTTGTCATATAGATAGGTAGATTGAGATCCAAAAATGATATCATCTACATAGATCTGGACTAAGAGAATGTTTTCTTTGACTTTGATGATAAACAAAGTCTTGTCAACAGATCATCTTCTGAATCCAGATTCTAGTAGGAAGTTTGATAAGGTCTCATACCAAGCTCTCGGGGCTTGTTTTAGACCATAGACTGCCTTAGCCAGTCTGTATACTTTCTGATCTGGATCTGCCTCTTCAAATCCAGGTGGCTGTTCCACATATACTTCTTCTTCAAGGATACCATTGAGGAAAGTACTTTTAACATCCATCTGGTATACCTTAAACCGTTTGTGAGCAGCATATGCTAGAAATAGCTTTATAGCTTCTAATCTGGCTACTGGTGCGAAAGTTTCATCAAAATCAATGCCTTCTTGTTGATTATAGCCTTTAACTACCAATCTGGCTTTGTTTCTGACTACTTCACCATTTTCATCTCGTTTATTTTTGAATACCCATTTTACACCAATCACTCCTTGGTGTTTGGGTCTGTCTACGAGATACCAGACTTCATTCCTTTTGAACTCATTGAGTTCTTCTTGCATTGCAATTATCCAATCTGCATCTTGAAGTGCTTCATAAACATCAGATGGCTCACTGCGAGAGAGATAACAACTTAACAAAGCACTTTCTCCATGCATTCTTCTGGTCTTCACACGATCTGATGGGTTCCCAACGATCTGTTCTGATGGATGGTCTTGTATCCATCTCCTTCTCCTGGTCATCTCTTCATCGGATATCACAGGATCAGGTTGATCAGTTGGTTCCTCAAATTCAGGGTGTGCTATTGCTATAGTTTGAAATGGATTTGGACTTTCTTCTGGATTTGGATTTTCATGTTGATCATCATTTGTTAAAATTGTTTCATTGTCTTCTGTTGATGATCTGTTTTCATCCAGATTGTGTTGTGATATTCTCCCTTGCTGTATGATCTCTTCAGCAATAGGTGGAGTGACAATTTCTTCATCCTCACTTTTTGAATTCCAGATAAGAATATCTTCAAGTAATAGTTCATTCATCCTTCTGGTAGTCACCTGATTTTCTGACTGTTTTTCATCTAGTGACCTGTACTCAACAGTAGATTCATCAAAAACTACATGAGGTGTTATCTCCACAATATGAGAGTTCTTATTGTAAACTCGATAAGCTTTACTAACATCAGAATATCCTAAGAATATTCCAGGGTCAGTTTTACTATCAAAAGTTTTCAATTGTGATTTCCCATTATTGTGTATGTAACACAGACAGCCAAAAGAACGAAAATAAGAAATCTTAGGCTTTCTGCTGTTCCATATCTCATATGGTATCTTTCCATGTCTGAGTGTGATGGATGATCTGTTTTGAGTGTAGCAAGCTGTGTAGATTGCTTCTGCCCAGAATTTCTTCGGTAGATTGGTTGTATTAAGCATTGTGCGAGCTGCTTCTTTGAGTGATCTGTTTCTCCTTTCAACAACTCCATTCTGTTGGGGAGTTCGAGCAGCAGATGTTTGATGAGTGATTCCCATCTTGTTGCAGTATGCTTCAATCTTCTGGTTGAGAAATTCTGTTCCTCGATCTGTTCTGATAGAGGTTATACTCATCTCTTTCTGTTTTGTGATCTTGTGAAGGAAGTCAGGGAGCTTGTCTAGAGTCTCTTTCTTCTTTAACAAAAAGATGACCCAAGTGAACCTTGAGTAATCATCTATGATTACCAATGTGTACTTTCTCCCATTAATACTTAGTGGTTTGACTAGTCCAAACAGATCAAGATGTAACAGCTCCAGTATCCTTGATGTTGAGTGAGCTGTTTTGTTTGTAAAGGATGATCTGGTTTGCTTTCCAGCTTGACATGCATCACATATGTGATCTTTATCATACACTTG
This sequence comes from Leonotis leonurus, assembly GCA_026898415.1. NCBI lineage: Eukaryota > Viridiplantae > Streptophyta > Magnoliopsida > Lamiales > Lamiaceae > Leonotis > Leonotis leonurus. The sequence continues at coordinate 366,540 of JAPKLX010000241.1, forward strand.
ATCTGGTAGTCCTTCCACTAACTTTTCCTTGGCAATCCTGTTGATTGATTTCAAGTTTAGATGGATTAGTCTCTTATGCCATAACCAGCTGGTTTCTGATACAATCTTAGTGACTAAGCAGGTCTCGATCTGATTTGTCCACTGGACGATATATAATCTATCCTGCAGTTTACCGGTAAGGAGTATTTCATCTCCTTCCTTGTTCTTCACCAGACAGTTGTTAGTATCAAAAACAATATGATTACCATTAGCACAAAACTGACTTACAGAAAACAGATTGTGACTAAGACCCTCAACATATGACACATTAGTGATAGTAGTCTTGCCAACTTTCATGTTTCCATACCCTCTGGTAAATCCTTTTGAATTACATCCAAAAGTGACATGTGGTCGTGGTTTCTCTATGTAATCTGATAGTAGGTTCTTGTCACATGTCATGTGTTTTGAACAACCACTATCTATTATCCAGATGGTTCCTCTTGCAACCTTACTCCTTCTTGCAGTTCTTTGATCCTCAACTTCATCTAGACCGTTTTCCAATCCCATATAGCATTCATTCCAGCTTTCTTCGTCGTCAGCTATGAAAGCTTCATCATTTTCTGATGAGCTGTTAGAGAAATGACTCGAGCTGCTTGAGTTCTGTTCATCTATCATGGCTTTGCGCTCATATTTAAGCTTTCGATCTCTTTTAGCTCTTAGTTCTTCTCTTTGACTTCTGGACAGATCAGGACAATCTGTTTTGAAGTGACCTGTTCTGCCACATTCAAAGCAAGTGTAGTCTGTAGAGCTAGATGTCTTTGTTGTTTTAGCAGTCTGCTTCTTGGACTCATTCTTGTCATCAGATCGATCATTGTCATACTTCTTGTTGAAGTTTCTCTTGTTATCTTTGTAGAAGCGTCTGTATTTCTTCGATCTGGTCTCCATCTTGTCCATTCGTTTGGCGATCATTGCGAACTCTTTTAAGAGTTTGTCATAGCCTTTCTCTTCATCTGGAATAGTAGGCTCAGAAAGATCATCAGGTTTGCTCTTCGCTTTGAAGGCTACCTCTTTGTCTTCTTTGAGCTGCTTTCTGCCTTTTTGGACAGATGATCTTGTCCTCGAATTCTTTGAATATCACACTCATGACCTTCTAGGTGATCAAATAATGCTTCTGTGGACAGATCATTGAAATCTTCTCGGAGAGGTTGCATTGCAGCATAGATCTCCCAGCTTGGTGGAAGAGCTCTAAGTACTTTCATGTTCTTCTCCCTTTGAGTATATTTGTTCTTTTTGAATGCAGATATCTCAAGGAGGATTCCAGTGAATCTCATCTTCATCTGCTCTATTGTCTCGCCTGGTTTCATTTTAAATTCATCATATTTGTTGCAGGCAAGAGATAGCTTTTTCTCAATCATCACTTCAGATCCTAGGGCTAGGTCGTTTTAGGCTTCCCACATCTCTTTGGCAGTATCCAGATCTCGGATTTTAGCCAGATGTATGCCTTTGACCGTACTAGAGATGATTCCTTTGGCAAAGTCATCAAGATTTGCTTCTCTCCTTTCTTCAGAAGTGTATTTTCTGGGATCCTTTAGCACAGATTCTTTGACCGCTCCTGTATCAGTGATACGAGTAGTTTCTTCTGTGATTGCCAATGGTCCTTCTTCGATTACTTTCCACATCAAGCAGTGATGTGCTTTGAGGCACATTTTGATTCTGAAGCTCCACTCTCTGTAACCTTGGATGGAGAATTCTTCGCATGCCCTGATAACAGATGATTCCATAGCAGATAGAATGCACGTGAATGAAAAAGGTTTTCCTAGATCTATTCAAGTTGACCACGCAGGTTTTATCCCTGTGAAACAAAACAATGGTCGTTTGAACCACTGCTCTGATACCACTTGTTGGTCCCGGAAGAGCAAGGTTTGGTGTATGGGGGGGGGGGGAATACACCAAAATACAAACTTTTCAGTTTACTTGACAAGTTATGAGAGAGTTCAAGCTATTCTGTATAAGAAATTGCTCGAAGATGACTTGACAGATCGATAAGCAGATCGATAGCAGTTTAGACCAAACAGATTACTCTCTTAGTGAAAACACTTAGCTAATAATAAGAGTGATCTTATTACTTTCTGAGTGTTGAGTGAGTGCGGAATAATGGTGGAATAGTGATTGCTCTTGTTTAGAAAACCTTAGTAAAAATCCAGAATGTTAAGGAGATTGATTGAGATGAAGATAGTGCAGAGAGTTAGAATAATAAACAACTGAAAATAAAGAATGCAGGAATGTAAAGCACACAGTTGTTTAACGTGGTTCGGGAAATCCCTACGTCCACGATCTGGTCAAAAACTAGACCAGATTATCCACTACTAGGATACTCTGCTTCTTTATACTCGTGGAGAACGAGTCACAAGTATCAATCACAACTAGAGAGATACTTATGCACGAAATAAGGGTCGTGTCCCTTTACAACAGATTACCTCTACGTTACCACTAGAAAACTACTAGCTAGCAGGGTGATCTCCTTTCTCTCGATAAGACAGACTTGAATCGAGGTGGTTGGTGTGATGTAGAATCACAAGGTGTTGAAGCTCTAAGTCTGGATGGCAGATTGCTTGAAAGTATGACAACAGTTTAGCTTGCGCGTATGTTCTATTTTCTCCAGATTTCTAACTTCAACTATATAGGCATTGAATTTGAAATTCTAGCCGTTTGTTGATTGACGTGAGATAGATGGTATATTGCCAATCAATGGTTTCCATCATATTTGTTCTTGTCTTATAGGAAAGGTTGACTCAATCTTTGAGTTATGGAAAGCAGATTGCTAACGGTCTCTTTCCTTCTATGTGTTAACCGAAGATCTTCTTTCCAATCCCAGTTGTATGGAATTGATCTTGACGTGGCAAGAGCATATGATGTGTAGGATGATGTCAGCTGGTGGATTGATGACTCAATCGTTCTGGTTCCTCGCTGTAGGCATCGATCTGGTCACTGTCTGTTACAGCAGATCGATTCCTTTTGGCGTGAAATCTTGATTTTCATCCTATTCTAAGTTGAGATTGACTTCTATAGGAATATTTCCTTTACACATTAAGTCATCTCCTAATCTGTTCCATAACAGGATTCACTTTATCTCTAGTGATCTGTTTTTACACGTAGAACAGTTTAAGCTCTAAGATAGCTAAGTGTGTTTCGAAAGACCATCATCAAAACCAAAAAAAAACCTTAGGGTTCCCAACAAAGGCACCTAAGAAAAAAGCCAGGGATCAACCTGACTCCCAACAAATTTGAGATGACACAACATTTCCAAACATATATGGAAATCCTTGATTGCAAATTCTATATTCTGGAAGCCATCTTGCTGCTGTTCTCCATAAACGATTTGAAAGCTGAAGAAAACAAGCTGCTAACTTATTTTGGATTCTTGGATGTGCCAGATCCACGTCAATACTTTCGCATATATATGCTAACAAAGATTAAGGAGGAGGCCGTCACACTAAAGATCGATTTGGCTCCATATTATGAGAAAGAGCAAGACTTATACAACTTTGTGGTGGACTTTCAATTTGGAGACTTTGACGATGTCTTCAATTTTGAGGAAAAGACTGTAGACAAGAAGGAACAATCAGCTACTAGGGAAACATCCACCGGATAGCCCGCTGTTGAGATTCAAAATGAGAAACCAACTGGTGAACCATCTACAAATCAAGAACCAACTGATACTGCAGAGCAAGCAGTTGATATGAATGTGGAGGAACCATCTGCTCAAACCGAACCAACTGTCGAAGCCCTGAAGCCAAAGAAAATCAAGAAGGGATCAATTCCCACTGTTTTCGGGCCTCTGGTAGATGCTAAGCCAACCTATGAAGTTTTTACACAAGGTACGGCCATAGATGGTTTCAAGTAGCACGATCTGGAAGGGTTACTCACTGCCTTTCTAGGGCCACAGATGCCACAAGAGCAGTTAAACAAGCTCATACATCTTTGCATCAACAATCGATCTGCTTCCATTGCTAACATTGTTTATGCTGCCGCCGAAAAGGTTATACGCACTATTGAAGGAAATTTCCAGTTAGCTAATGACAACCTATACAGCGAGCTGCACAAAGATTTGAATAGCGATCGTGAAGTGTTTGACAAGTTCAAGGAGGAGACAAATAGAAAAATTGCTAATTTCCAAGAAGAAGTGAACAAATTCGAACAGAAGATGATAGATGCTGGAGGAAAGATGGTGGAGGAGGTCAAGAAGCATGTTGAGCAGTAGTATGTTGATATGGAGCACACCACTGTCCCAGTTGTTGTCAAAAACGAACTGCCAGCTATAGCTAAAAGAAAAATTGACAGATGCTTTGAAAGATGCTGATGTGGCTACGGGTGATGAAATATTCCAAATCAACGAGACCATCACTGACATGAAGGTAGCACACATCGATTTGTCTGTCAATTTCAATGCTCATCCCAAGGACTCGGCGAAACAATTCCATGAAGTCACTCGTAATATCTCTACTTTTCTGCAATACAAGGAGGATGCAGAAACTAAATTCAAAGCGCTCAACGATGAGCTTGCTTCCTTCCGACTTATCACCTCAAAGGATTTCCTTGATGATGTCGAAAAGGGGGAAGAAAAGGTAGTAAACCAGCCCGCTGCCCAAACATTAAAGAAGCCAGCTGCTACTAAAAAGAAACAGACAAAGAAAATGACAGCAAAGCAGGCAGCTGATGCTCGATTATTGCAGCGTGAGAATGAGGAAAAGCAAAGAAAATTAGAGGAAGATGCCAAGAAGAAAGGCAAGAAAGTTGTGACAGAAATGGATGAGGAGGAGGAAATGCTTTTGGCTGGTTACAAAGCAGAACAAATAGCTGATGCTAAATATAGAAAACTATGGAGAGCCGAGAAGGAAAGGCAAGGGGAAATGGAAGCCAAGTATGATGATGACAAAGAGGAAACACCAGATAAAGATGCTAACGAGCCATCAAATCCAATGTTTAAATTTTTCGAGCAATTTTAGCTGACAAAGCCTCAAAATTTAACTTGGCTTCACAGCAAAAAGGCTGCATAGTAGAACAAGTTTGTCAAAGAATTTATAATGCAGCATTACTACCTGATGGAGGAAGATGTACCAGGTGGATCAATGGATAATTTATTCAGAGAATTTCTAAGCCAGCGCAAAAATCAAACATTCATCGAGTACTTACATAGACAATCTGCTATGATGATTGGTTCTGTCACTGCTCCAAAGAAAACAACATTGCTTTATCCAAGGATACCAGGGACCACGGAGGTTGATCACACTGCTATCTTAAATGCCATCAACCATTCTACTCAACTTATGAATTATCCCAATAAGCACTAGAAGGTTGTTCAATGGGATATATGCCAGCTTTGGGGTGCCCTCGGAACTAAGGAAAAGAGAAATGGTCGAAATGAGAAGGGCTCAGCTAGCTGAACAACAACGACGACAATCACAATCAGCTAAAAAGAATCAAAGCCAACCACCTGCTCAATAATGAAGTTTTATTCTCTATCTTTTTGTTCAAATTTTTTTGTATAGCAGCTAGCTGTCATGTAATTAACTTTTCTATCAGTACTCGGCTACTATGTTCTTTCTTTTGAAAAACAACCTGATGACAATATCTCTTTGTCCAGGCAATGTTTTATGCTTATTATTTTTAATGTTTTATATTTATTCATTCTAACTGCCAGCTATATTCAAATTATTGTTTTCAACACTTCAAGAATATTATAAGGTGTGGTTTCGACATCATCAGAAAGGGGGAAATTGTTGCGAACCCCAAGAATTTATTTATGTTTTGATGATGTTTCTCGAAACAATACTTAGTCATTTTTATGATCTTATAAAACCAAGTAGTCAATGTTATCTTTTAGGGAACAACTTAATTATAAAAGAAGCAGATTGTTTTATTTACAATCTGTATTATTCTTGTAAAAGCTTTATTGGACACATTGATTACTAAGATAAGTATTTTATAAGTTGTATAGACAACGAGTCTTAAAGTTGTGAGCATATCATTTTTGTAAAAATAACGATCTGTCTCTCATACTTGCAGCTCGCTGTCCACCTTACTTGTCTTGGTTTTAGATACCTAGAATTTATTTTCACAGATCACAAATTGTAAAAGAAGTTTGAAATTTCAAACTTACTTATAACGATCTATCAATCTAGAGTTAGTTTGTAAATAGCTAGGATAGAAGACTTATATACTTGAAGACATCTCTAGAGGAAGAACAGCTAGAGTAAATATCTCTCAGCAGCCCGCTATCCAAATTTCAATAGGTCATTTTTCACAAAAACGATATGTCCCTCAATTCTCCTTTGCTATCAAGATATCTTCAACATGAAGTCATAAATGTTAATTGGAAACCAAACCAACTAACTTGTGAAAGAGCAGCTCGACTCACAACGACCTGCTAGATCAAATGCAAATGACTTGGTCCTCACAATTACTATGGTGGACTGCCAACATACTGTTTAGTATATTTTTGTCGTGTTTTGGTCGTATTTTAGTATATGTTTCTGTCATGTTTTGTGTGTTGGTTCTTTGTTTAGTGTTGTGTTATTGTTCGTTTTTACGCCGGGTTCTTTATTTCGTGTTTTGGATGTAGGAGGTGGAAAAGAGGTGGAATAGAAGCTTAAATGATGCAGTAAATGTTGAAGATGCTAAGACGAACGAATCCGAGGATAGCGGATGGGAGCTTACTAGGAGATATGGGCAAAAAATGAGAGGATAAAGAACGCGGGTGCATGGCCATATGCGAAATTGTTGCGCAATGCGCAAAAATTTTGTTTTAGCTCGTTCTCCTTCGTTACAACTCTGAATTCGGATCCGTCTGTGGCTACGGATTCTTATTGAGACAAGCTTCAAGTTGGTGTTTTCAAAAATTACGCTTTTTGCACAGGCCAGCGGTCGCTGGGCCTGTGCTGCAGCAGCGGACAGAGAAGCAAAGCCAGTGGCCGCTGGCTAGCAGTTCCAGGCGGGATTTTATGTCTTTTTGGACATCATTTTCATAGGCTCTCTCATCACCAACCATTGTAACTTGAAGACAACTCTCTCAAACACTTGTTCTTACTGTTTTCTTAGTTTAGTGCCTTGGGGTATCCAAGGATTGAAGGGATTTGGCAACCGAACTGTGGATTCTTAGTAAGTTTATGATGATGAACCTTTCTATGGATTTGCTTTTCAATATGGTTGGCTAAATTCTTATCTAGGGTTTGATTATTTCTTATCTATGGTTTAATGCTTTTATTTGATCTCCTTTATAGTTGTTTGATCCGTGCTTAAGAGTTTTTCATGCTTGATCACCATGTGCAACTCAAAGATATGAAATGGATTGAAATGAATTATTCTGTGTCTCATTTATAATCAAACAACCTAACCTATTAATCGGAAACGTAAAATAGGTAATCATATCTTGATTAGTGTTACTCTAAGTGTGATCTATATACGAAAGTGCTAGACACAGATTAGTTTTAAGAATACGAAAGTTATTGGTTAATCCACTTAGGGGAAAACTTATTAAAGATTTGGTTTGATTAAATAAGCATTGACCTATATTAGAGATGATCTTTACCCCAGACTTCAATCACATGTGTACCCCCGTTTATTGTTTTTCATCTTAGTTTAGAGTTCTTCTATCTCATCCTGATTAGAGTGTTTAGGATTTACATTCCATTTACACACTTAGTACTAATAATTGATAGCTCTGCATAGTCTTCCTTTGAGATACGACATTCGGGTCGACTTTAAAATAAACTGGAAGTATATTGGCTGGAAACATTCCTCGTGCCCGATACTGAGTCCCTTTATCAGACAGTGAGTCTAGTCTAAAGAACGCCACGTACTACAGTTTAAAAATAAGTTGGAACAAAATTTTCCTAGTGACCGTTGGTCCTGCATTGCAAACGGAGGCAGAAACCCATAGCCAGCGACCGCTGGCCTGCAGTTTCAAACTTACTTACTCTATTCCTTGTCGTGATTTTGGGGGTTGGAAATAGATGGAGATAGATTAGAATAGTTAGAAAGACTCTTTTACTTGTTGCTTTTGTTAGATAGAAGTAGATTCTCAAGAGATTGAAGGATCGTTCTAATCTTTGCTTTTGGATTCTAGTAAGTTTATCTTTATGAATATTTCTATGGATTTACTTTTCAATATGGTTGGTTAAATACTTCTCTAGGGTTATATTATCTTAATCTGTGGTTTAATGCTTTAATTTGTTCTTGTATGGTTGTTTGATTTGTGCTTCATGAGTTATGTATGTTTGATCACCATATAAACTCAAGATATAGAATGGATTGCAATAAATTATTCTATATCTAATTTGTAATTGAACAACCAACCCTATTAATCAGAAACGTAAAATAGGAAATCATGTTTTGAATTGGAATATTTCTTAAGTGTGATCTATACACGTGAGTGCTAGACACAGATTAGCTTTAAGAACACGTAGGTGTTTAGTTAATCAACTTAGGAAAAATCCGATTAGAGATATGGTTTGATCAAAGAAGCAATTAACCTAGGTTTAGGATAATTGTTACCCTAGATTGTCATTCGCTTGTTATCCAGTTTAATTTTCTATTTAACTTAGTATAATTCTATCTCAAGTTGATCTAGAGTGTTTTAGGATATCATTTAATCTCATTTTAGTACTTTTAATCATTGCCCTGCATAGTCTTCCCTCGAGATACGACATTCGGGTCGGCTACTACGTATTATAATTTCTTAGGATACGTTTTTAGTCGAACATAATTTATTATAATAATTGTAAGTATATTGGCTGGAAACATTCCTCGTGCCCGATACTGATTCCCTTTATCGGACAGTGGGTCTGGTATTAATAACGCCACGTACTTCAGTTTAAAAATTAGATTAAACAAAATTGGCGCCGTTGCCGGGGAAGGCTATAGGCATTTTGATTTTTAGTGCTTGTTTGTTTTTGCTCTTTTCTTTCTTTGATTTCCGTATTGTGATTGTTCAGTTTAGTGATTGTTGTGTTTTTATTTTCGTTTCTGTTGTTGTTTTGAGTTTTCAACCGCAAGTTGCGTTAACCTCTCTTTTCGTGGTGTTAGGTAGTGCATGCACGGTCGCCGAAGTTTGAATAAGAGATTGGCACCTGTGTTGGACAACGTACATCGAAGAAGTCAGTTGCAAACAGTCAACCTGGAAGAGGAGGTTGAAAACGGCTACACTTTGGAGTTAGGGTATCGATCGGATCATTCAGAGAATTCACTCCCACGAGACTCAGACACAGATTGGAGTGAGTCGATGTTGGGAACCTTTTTGATGATTGTGGAAATCATTATTTATATGTTTTGATGATGCGAAACCATATTATATATATGCATAATATTATATATGCAAGCATTCTTAACGAGGACAGATCGATAGAAGATCAATAGCAGATCGATGGACAACTAGCTGTTTATAAACTCCAGCAGCTAGACATCAACAGAAAAGCACTTCAACCAGAAAGTGTCCAGCAAATGTTCAACCAGATAGTCGAAACCAATTCAACCAGAAAGAAGGAAGATGTCTTATACAGAAAGTTAAACCAGCAAGTCTCAAAGCAGAAGGCTAAACCAGAGAATCTCAAGCCAGCAAGACACAGACAGAACGCTAAACCAGAAAGCTGAAACCAGCAAGTTAACTTTAACAGAAAGTTGAACCAGAGAGTCTCAAACAGAAAGTTGAAGTATATCAACTTTAACAGAAAGTTGAACCAGAAAGTTGTTCAAACCAGAAAGGTGTTCAACCAGAAAGGTGTTCAACCAGAAAGGTGTTCAACCAGAATGGTGTTCAACCAGAATGGTGTTGAAACAGAAAGGGTCAACCAGAAAGTTAACTTTGACAGAGAGTTGAAGCAGAAAGTCTCAACCAGCAAGTTAACTTTAACAGAAAGTTGAAACAGAAAGTTGTTCAAACCAGGAAGAGTTGAACCAACCAGACAGAAGTGGCAACAGATCGATAGAGCTATCTAAACCAGCAGATGACATTTGCCACGTCAGTATTAAAGCCCATCCATTAAGAATTGGAAGGAGAATCACTAATTGACATGAAGAAGGAAAGAAATCACTATCGATCTGCTTTCCATACATAGAAGATTCAGTCAACAATTCTACAAGGAAAGAAGAGATATGGTGAATATCATTGATTGGCAATCAAACATCAATCTCACACCAATCAACAAACGGCTAGAATATTTAATTCAATGCCTATATATATTTGGAGCATGGTCTGAAGATAAATATATATAGAAGAGACGCGCTACATTGAAAAATGATTCTCGAGCAATCTATCTCTTGTCGGACCAAAGCTTCAAACTGTTCGTGATCGTAATCACACCAACCAAACCTCGATTCAAGTCTATCTTATCGAGAAGAAGAAGGAGATCTTTGCTAGCTAGTAGTTTTCTAGTGGATTAACGTGAAGACCCTGTTTACAGTAGTTTTCTGTAAGTTGTAAAGGGACACGACCCTTATTCGTGCATAAGTATCTCTCTAGTTTTGATTGATACTTGTGACTCGTTCTCCACGAGTATAAAGAAGCAGAGCATCCTAGTATTGGATAATCTGGTCTAGTTTTGACCAGATCGTGGACGTAGGGATTTCCCGAACCACGTTAAACAACTGTGCCATTTACTTTCTTGCATCTTTATGTTTCAGTTGTTTATTATTCTAACGCCTGCACTATCATATAATCTGCATTCTCAAATAATCTTCTTAAACGATCTGATTAAGTCCTTAAGGTTTTCATTAAAAGAGCAACCAACTCAACCCACCATATTCCGCACACGCAACACTTACTGAACTTCAAGATCACTCTTGATCTGCTTTTAAGTGTTATTCACGAGAGTATTATCTGGACAGATTGATATCGATCTGGTGATCGATCTGGTCTGTCACCTCTGGCAATCTCACAGCGAGAAAGCTTAAGCTCTCTATCTAAACTGTCAAGTAAAACTGAAAAGTTAGTATTTGGTGTATTCCCCCCCCCATACACCAAACCTTGCTCTTTCGGGACCAACAGTCGAGTTCTCACACAGTTATGGCAGCTCGTCAGATGAGGGAACTTGCTAGGCCGGTGATAGGAGCTGCGGCATCACCCATTGTGTTGGGACAAACAGCTCGGAACTACGAGCTCAAGAGTATCCACTTCAACCAGCTCCCGTCTTTCTATGGTATGCCGGCGTAGGACGCATTTAACTTCATCCGAGAGTTCTATGCCATCGTCCAGACCTTTCCACTTGGAGGACTGACTGAGGATCAGCTGAAGATGCGGTGCTTTCCATACACTCTCAAGGACCGAGCTAAGACATGGTTTATGTCTTTAGCTCCTAATTCTCTTCAAAACTGGAATCAGGTGTCTGAGAGATTCATGTCGTAGTGGTACCCAAACCAAAAGACGCAAGAGGTTAGGTCACAGCTGGTGACCTTCACACAGTTGGATGGAGAGCCTCTTCACGAGGCTTGGGAAAGATTCAAGAGTCTACAGATGCAGTGTCCTCATCACAACCTATCTCCTGAGTTGCTCAACCAGTTCTTCTATGAGAGTCTTCATGAAAATCTCCAGTATATGGTTGATAATGCAGCTGGAGAAGATATTGGAAACCAGACTGCAGAGGAGCTAACAGAGATATTTGAGAACATGGCAATGAATTCTCAACAGAGAAGCTCCAGGGGTCCGAAAAAGAAGGTTAATGAAGCAACCTCTAGTAATGATTTGGTGAGGCAGATAGCAGAGCTTACAAGGCAGGTACAAGCTATCCGTACAGCAAATGAACAACCAAGAAGAAGTGGAGGCGAGACTTGTGGTATTTGTGGAGAGTTTGGGCACGGGGCTAATGTTTGTGCTAATTCATATGTGCAACATCGAGAACAAGTAAATGCTCTTCAAAACTTTCAGCTGCTCCCGAAATTTGATCCATACTCCAACACTTATAATCCGGGGTACAGGTATCATCCCAATTTCTCTTGGAGGCAACAAGCACCACAAGGTCAGCAAATGCCACCTCAGCAAGGGTTCCAACAATTCCAACAACCTTAACAACACTTTTCACAACAACAGCAACACCAAGCTCCATCTCAATGTCCTTCCAAATCATCAGTGGAGGATAATTTGAATAAATTTATTCAAGCTAGTCATCAGCAATTTGAGACAGTGGAGGCTTCTATGAAGAGGATTGAGACCCAAGTTGGGCAGCTTGCAGGGACAGTTGGAGAGCTTGTTCAGATGAACAAAAAGGATAAGCTTCCAAGTCAACCAAAGCAAGCTCAAGACTGTTTTGAGAATTGGTAAAGTTGTAGATAATCAAGTCCGAATGCCGATTGATGAGTATATGCATGAGAAAGAAGAAAATGATATCATAGTAACTCCTCCTGAAGAGGAGATCATTGATGTAGCCCCTTCTGAGGAGAAAGGAAAGGGAGGAGTGTTGCATAAGGCTTCTAATCCTTATAAACATCCTATTCCTTTCCAGGGCGATTGAGGAATGAAAAGCAAGACCAACAATTCTTGGATTTTTACAAGATGCTTTCAAAGGTTAATGTCAACCTTCCTCTCTTGGATGTGATTAGGAATGTTCCAGCATATGTTAAGTTCTTTAAAGAGCTTGCATCCAAGAAGAGACGTTTTATGGATGACGAGAAGATTGTTGTTTCTGAAGTAGCAAGTGCAGTGTTGAAGCACCAACTTCCTCCAAAGCAAACAGATCCGGGTAGTTTCGTCATCAAAATTTCACTTGCAATGGTAAGTCCATTTCAAGTATGTTAGACCTAGGGGCTGGAATTAATTTGATGCCTTATTCTATTTTCTTAAAATTAGGATTAGGTAATTTGAAGCCCACTAGAATGTCCTTGCAACTAGCAGACAGGTCAATTAGGTACCCTAAATGAATCATTGAAGATATCTTAGTTAGGGTTGGAGATTTGATTGTACCGGTTGATTTTGTCGTGCTTGATGTTGGTGAGGTGCAAGAGTCTAGCAATGAGCATACTGTTCTTCTAGGTAGACCTTTCATGGCAACAACTAACACGTTAATTGATGTTAAAAATGGCAAACTTCAAATGACTGTGTTAGGTGAAACAATTTCCTTGTCTGTCAGGGAAATATCTCCTCATCCTATACAAAGTTTATATGATACTTGCTATTATACTGATGCTATTGATACCTTGGTCGAGAAGGTGTTTTTGCAGGAACTAGAAGATGAAGAGATAGCAGCTAGTCGAGATGAGGAGAACCTAGCCCTCGACTCAAGTGTGGGGGTAATGGAAGTTGTGAAAGGAGAAGAGAAGAATGAGCCGTTGAGTAGTCCTGTTGAACTTAAGGATCTTCCTAAGCACCTTAAGTATGTATTTCTAGAAGACGGATAGACAAAGCCGGTGATTATTTTTTCCGAGCTGACTGAGGAGCAAGAAGAAGCATTAGTAGGAGTATTGAAAGAGAACAAGAAGGCCTTTGGTTGGAGTCTTGCATCTAAAGGGAATTAGTCCATCTATGTGTATGCATCGGATAATACTTGAAGAAGGAGCAAATCCATTCAGAGACGGCCAAAGGAAATTGAATCCCAATCTTATGGAGGTGGTGAAGAAGGAAATCCTTAAGCTTTTAGCTGAAGGATTAATCTATCCAGTGGCTGAGAGTGAGTGGGTGAGCCCTGTTCATGTTGTTCCGAAAAATGGTAGCATCACAGTGACAACTAATGAGAAGGGAGAGTTGGTGTCAACTAGGTTGACCACTGGTTGGCGGATGTGCATAGATTACAGGAAGTTAAATGCGGCCACCCGCAAAGACCATTTCCCTTTACCCTTTATAGATCAAATGCTTGATAAGTTACCCGGACATGAATTTTATTGTTTTCTTGATGGTTTGTCTGGTTATTATCAGGTGGCAATTGCTCCAGAGGATCAATCGAAGATGACATTCACAAGTCCTTTCGGAACCTACGCTTATAGGAGAATACCTTTCGGATTGTGTAATGCTCCGGGAACTTTTCAAAGGTGCATGCTTTCAATTTTCTCTTGAGATGATTGGTGATTTTATTGAAGTATTTATGGATGATTTTTCCATTTTCGGTAATTCATTTCATGATTGCTTAAAGAAAATTGATATAGTTTTAACACGGTGCATTGAGTATAACCTTACTCTTAGTTGGGAGAAGAGTCATTTTATGGTTACCAATGGCATTGTGTTAGGCCATGTCGTTTCTAGCAAAGGGATAGCCGTTGATAAGCCTAAGATTAATGTTATTGAGACTCTACCTCCTCCAGTGAATGTTAAGGGGGTGAGGAGTTTTCTTGGGCATGCTGGTTTTTATAGGAGGTTTATTAAGGATTTTTACAAAATAAGCCAACCTTTATGTAGATTACTTGCTCAATATGTTCCCTTTGATTTTGATGATGAGTGCAAGCATGCTTTTAAAACTTTGAAAATGAAGCTCATTTCTACCCCCATTGTTTATCTCCAGATTGGTCAAAACCATTTGAAATAATGTGTGATGCTAGCGATCTTGCTGTAGGGGCTGTCTTAGGGAAACGTGTAATTTACTATGTGAGTTTGACTTTGAATGATGCGCAAGTTAATTACACTACTACAGAAAAAGAGATGCTTGCTGTGGTTTTTGCTTTGGATAAATTTAGATCCTACATCATAGGGTCTAAAGTTATTGTACACAGTGATCATGCTGCAGTTAGATACTTGCTCACTAAGACTCAAGCTAAGCCAAGATTGATTAGA